>OU452284.1:12649471-13096971 GCA_911728535.1 Pammene fasciana
GGTATTACCTACTATTAATGATCTCAAAATTGTTGCTAAATTGATATATATTTTATGGTGTCTGATCTCATTTGGCCGGGTGCAGAGACTGGGCGGGAAAAGCTAAAACGATCGCAGCGCTTGACGTGACCAAAAGTGGCAACTGCGACGGCTGTATTTTTTGAAACGACATACGTTTTAGTTATTTTGCTTACGCTTTCTACTTAAATTTGCTATTAAATAATAAATTGTGGTAAAATTGGTAACGTTATAATACAGGATACACGTAGAAAGAAATATGTAAAGACTAGCTTCTGTCCGCAACTCCGTCTGCGTAGAATAACACTTACAATAAGTATATAAAACGCCTGCATACAATTTTACTGCACACATTTTCAATTAGAGCACATACTGTTATGTGCCATAAAATTGTATGCAGGCATTTTATATACTTACTGTAAGTGTTATTCTACGCAGACGGAGTTGCGGACAGAAGCTAGTCTTTACATATTTCTTTCTACGTGTATCCTATATTATAACGGTGTTTTTTTAACAAAGTAGTAATTTTTCAATTATAATGAAACATTATTTTTTCCTTTAAATTGTAAGAAAACAACAATGAAGTAACTTGACGTAATTATACTTAATACACGCACAATAGTTACTTTTATCAATAAAGCACAAAACCAAATGTGTTTCACATTAAAAACAAACAGATTTTGCATTTGTTAACTGCTCCACAATCAATATTTTAAAATAATTACCTTTATTTGATTGTATCCATTAGTCGACACTTTTGACAGAGCCGTCAAAGTTGCGAACGCTAGGTGGCGCTGCGTCGTGCACCCGGCCAATAGGTGTATTGTATAGATTTATTTCCGAATTTGTTGAATATGTTTGTTGTTATTTTTATTTACCGTGTAAGCGCTTTGGTCTTTACTGTGAGCTTATGTGTGAGATAAACGAAATTGAAAATTGAAATTGAAAATACCGCTTATAGGGTCACCACATACCTAGCGGTTTTCCTCGCGGAATTAGCGGAAGTAGCGGAAATTCATAGACAAAATGCTTAATTTGTCTATGGTAGCGGAAATTTGTCTATGGCTTCCATACAAAAAATCTGCTACCATAGACAAATTTCCGCTACCATAGACAAATTTCCGCTACTTCCGGTAATTCCGCGAGGAAAACCGCTAGGTATGTGGTGACCCTTAGGCGATTATCACACTGGCGACGGATCCGCATGCGGCGCCGGTGCGCGAGCGAGATAAAGCGGTATTAGACATTGCAACCTGCAGGGCCCAATCTGTCAGGTTGGAAGGTGTAATTAATGTTAGGGCCCGTAGGGAGCTGAAGGAGGGGCAGGGAGAGGCAGGGTACACAACAGATTGGGCCCTGCAGGTTGCAATGTCTAATAGCCGTTATAGCGCTCTGCATGTGTATAAAAAAGATATTGCTATTAAATTAATATTCATTAGGAAATGATGAAGTACCAATAGGTACCTGCCAATACTAAAGAAAAAAGAAAAGTGCGATTACCTCGAAAACCAGAGTACTTTTACTAAACCTATTAGTACATTTTCTGGGCCCGCCTAAGGCGATTATCACACTAGCGACGGATCCGCATGCGGCGCCGGTGCGCGAGCGAGATAGCACTCTGCATGCGGATCCGTCGCCTCGCCAATGTGATAATGTTGTGTCAAAATTGCGCCGATTGTAGAGCTATGATACCTCTACAATAATGATAAGTAAATATCATTGTTGTAGAGGCAGGGGGGTACAACTCAAAGTAAATCTGTCAAAAAATTTGAGTTTGACACAACGTATCCGATACGTTTGCATAAGTGCGAAAAAGAACTTGTCATGCGTTAAGAAGGGACAACATGCTTCGTGACGTTACGTGACATAACAGAGGTCTCTCTGTTATACTATTATTTACTCTGTGGTAGAGGCCATAAATATAGTTTTTCCATGTCAAGGTGTTTATGCCATTGATTAAAATTTATTTTCGCCTAGCCTGTGGAAAAACAGTTTTCACGATTGTATCACATTATTATGTTAACGTTTACACAATCACTATTGTACCTAATTTGTATCGTACGCTACCTATCAACAAGTTTATCAATGTAATGGTCGAACGACGATTCTAATTTCCATCGGGAGGTGTGGCAGTTGGGTGGCAGTAGCACGCTACTTTACTTATGTACATGTACCTAGTCTACCTATGACAGGGATTCCGCTATCTTTAGACACAAACAGCCGGAATGCGTACTTTTTATTACCTAAGCTTATAGGCAAAATTCTGCCATCAATGATTTTTCGGTCTTTTGGCTGATTTTTGACCTAGATGAATTGCGCTCAAGTGGATTGCGCCTGATATCATAATTTTTTTTTATGATAACAGCAATGAGTTACTTACCTCAATGGCCCTCGCTATTGATCGCATATTTAGGTAGGTACGATTGTCATGCAATGCATACCTACAGGTTTTTCGGGTTAACCTGTTTTAGAATCCAATCCCTATCCAGTACCTATCCATACTACCTCTACCTACTATCCTACTTTACTTGTAGGTAATTAGGACAAGCCTACGCAGATAGTGCAAACTTGCAAAGCACAAAGTATGAAACACATGAAGAACGTGCTCAGTGGTACAAAAGCTACCGTGAAATAGTCAAAGGGTATAATAGAAGGATAAAAAAAAAAAAAAAAAAACAATAGAAGGATATGCGTTGAAAAATGTCCCCCAGCGATTTTGGTTCGAAACTACAACCAAACGATGCCTTTTGAAGGGGTAATTACCCTGCACAAAGTTTCATCCCTCTGTTACCCCCTGGGGGTTCAAAATACCCGATAAGCTCCAGAATTGTTTTATTTTTTTTTCTCCTAAACTGTGAGTGACGGATGTCAAATTTTGTGCAAATATTAATAGTGACTAAAAGATATAAATTGAAAAAAAATATGTATTTGTCCTTTAAAATCTGGTAAAAAAAATTAAACACTAGCTGTATAACAACTAACAAGTTATAGGGGGTGATTTTTGAGATTCGAGTACTCGAAAGTGACATATACAACTCAGAATAAAACGATGAAATTATGTTTTAAAAATTACAGCGATAGGAATATAAAATCATGAGTATTTAAACTATTAATTTCATGCGAAAAAATTGGCGGTAATATTTTGTGTGCGGTTATTTTTGACCTTAGACTTTTTGAATTCTGGCGCTCGAAAGTCAAAAATTGGCCCCCAGCTCGTGGTACAAACACAATTTTTTTTATATGTATTAACTTATTTAATAATCTACATCATATCAAAGTTTCATCAACGTAGCCAAGAAGGAACATTGCAAAATTCATATGAATGGTGGCTGATGGCTACTATTGATTTAAGTCAGCCTTGCAAGGTTAATAAATAATTGCCTGTGACCGAACCGCTGCTTGTGATCGATTACAAAAAGGTGGGACTAGGTATAAGTTAAACTCATTTGTACTAATTGTACTTATAATAGTAGATTGTACAACAAGTGCATAAAACGCACCATTTTACGCGAGGCGTTTATCCATACGAGCGAGCTTGCGAGCGAGGATGGATATAAAGTACGAGCGTAAAATGGGTTTTATGGACGAGTTATACACTCTACTTTTTACTTCGATTGTGAGGAAATAAAAAGAATAGGAATTTCTTTCATAAGTGTTTATATTTATAGGCGGACTAAAACTCAATTTTATGCACAAGTGCATAAAAAATGGACTTCTTCTAAGGCTATTTTGACAATTCAATTTTTTATGCACTTGTGCATAAAATTGAGTTTTAGTCCGCCTATACCCAGCATAAAGTGAAACTTTACGAGCATGAGAAGTAAAAAAACAATTGTTTCTTCAATAGACAAATTATAAGTAGGTAAACTAAATTAAACACTAAACTCGTTCCAGAAAGGGCCCGGAGCAAAGGCCCCTAGTAGGCTAGCGGATTTCCGACATTATATGGCTAGGGATATTCTTTAATTTCGCCACGTACTCACCAGAACGGGGATCGGCTCAACGTCGGGATAGTAGGTATTTAGGGCCGCAACAAACTCTTTGGTCTCGGGCAGTCTCGGCGCACCACCAGAGGGCCTACCGCGAAGTTCGAAAATCGACAAAACGATGGTCCCGTCTCTATCGCTCTTGCATATACGAAAGAGAGTGATGGAAATATTCGATTCGATGAACGAAGTGCTTCGCGGTTATAGGCCAGGGCCCACCGGTCTCTAAGTTTTTAATTTAGTTTGTTTTTTTTTGTGGTATCTATATTACTTATAATTTGTCTATTGTGGAATAAATATATTGTTATTTATTATAATATTAACGTAAAGTAACTAAGAACCTAGCAACAAAATAAATAATTCTGTAATCACAATCAGTCTTCATCTTTCAGCGATTTAACAACGACATGAAACGCAAGTTATCATTTCATACAACGTTCTCCGTAGTCAACTAGGAACCCTTATAGTTTCGCCATGTCCGTCTGTCTGTCTGTCCGCGGGTTAGCTCAATGATCGTTAACACTAGAAAGCTGAAATTTGGTATGAGCATTAATCACGCCGACAAAGAGATTTTTTTGTCTCCAACTCTATCATGTGTGATATCGTTAGATAGCTCTTTTTCAAAAAGAATAAAGTCTTCCAAAACTTTTTCTGCTTTAAATAAGCCTTATTTTGAAAAAAATTATATAACATTTTGTATTCCTTAGGTACATCATTTTCAACCGAAAAGCATTTTTTTAACCTTTTCCACGCCAAAGACGTATATATCGGCAACACAGGTCCAACGCCAAAGACCGATATATCGGTCACCGACCACAGAGCAAAATAGACCTACATGCACACACATAAAATTTAACTTCATTTTTGACATTTAGATGTCGTGGCGTCTGAGTGGTAGGTTTTAGGCTGGCTCTACATGATGGGCCATCATAGGGACGCAGCTATGCGTTAGAGGGAGCTAACGATATTGCGATCTCGTTCCGTTGTATAGCTGCGTCCCTATGATGGCCCATCATGTAGAGCCAGCCTTACGTTTGACATGGCGTCGAAAAGGTTAAATAGGGTTTTTGAACTTATAACTCCATTCTATGGTCGACATCAGTCAACGTCAAACGCGCTTATTTTAAATTTTAACACAATTTTCAATAAGTTCTAGCTAGAGGTAGATTTTTCATATATTTTAGGTTTATTGAAAAACCTAACATCGTATAAATGGGGGATGATACTGTCGGGGACCCAGGGGGGTCCAAAAGTCCGACCATTCAAACTCCTCCATCTCCGGGTGCATATGTCACGATTCGAGACGAGGTAAACCAAGATGCGTCCAGTACAAGAGATCCAAAATTTAAATATAGATCCCGCATCCCTGTCAGCGATAATAATACAAAAACGTCGTTTAGATCCCGATCTAACTCCTGACCACGGTCCTCGCAATCTGGATCGAATGACAGGAAATTTGATAGAACAATTACCCATAAAAACTCATTCTCTAGTTTGCCTATGGATTCTCAAGATTCCGAGCTGGCCCTTGGCCAAATATTAAAATCGCAAGAGACTATGTCACAAAACCACACATCCGGGTCTGGCATATCATATAAGGAAAGTTTGACACATGGTTTGAATATTCAAAATTCGGCGCTGGTGAAAGTGATAATGGGTTCGTGATGGAGATGGATGAAAGAGGCACTAAAAGACCTAGAGAAGTCGGGAGCGATATAGAGGAGGATAAACTAGAATGGTGCAAAGTGGACAAAAAACGGAAAAAGGAAAGAAAATCTCAAGAGCTTATAGTTGGTGTTAATGACAAAGTATGTTCATATATTTATGTCACCAGCAAGGAGCAGCTGCCCAAACAATTTGCATTGGCACGTTTCCTGAGAGATAATAACATTAAACGTATTTGTGGGGTGAAGTATATCAGTCCTTACAAAGTCCGAGTAGAATTTGAAGACCAGCAAAGTATGGAACAACTAATGAAATGTGAGAAGGTGATCGAGCAAGGTTGGGTCATACAAAATCCAAATGAGAATGTCTACTGCTATGGAATCATTCGAAATGTGGATCTGTATTTAAGTGAGGAAGAAATTTTGAGTTTAGCTACATGCACAGAAAAGATAATGTCTGCAAAAAGGCTAAACAGGCGCGATAAAGGCGATGGCCATTGGTGCCCCAGTGAGGTGGTACGTCTATGCTTCATGAGCCCAATGTTGCCACCATATTTACTTGTTGATGATCTGCGAATCAAAGTTGAGCCTTACATTCGACCAGTGACTATCTGCTATAAATGCTGGAAAATCGGACACGGTATCAGAGATTGTCCTTCCAAATCATTCCGATGCCCTAAATGTGGAGGTGACCACCCCAACTGCATGACGAAGACTTTTACCTGTGTTAACTGTCAAGGTAACCATATCTCCATGGCAAAAACATGCCCAGTTTACCTTAGGGAAAAAAAAATTAGAGAGTTAATGGCTGAGTTCACCTGCTCATACAAAAAAGCTGTAACCTACTATGAAGCCCCTACACAAAACGAAGAAGCTCAGCCACTCCCTCTAATAAGGTCTAATATTCCGCCCACTGCTGTTCAACCACCGCCGCTGGCGCCGCTGTTATCCTCCTACAGTGACGTCCTGAAAAAAGCTGGAAAAATATTTAACGAAAATTGCAATGTACAAGAACCACAGCCTGGTCCATCAGTAAATGCCCCAGAACAAAAAAAAAACATAAGCAATAACCAAAACAGGAACACCTCAGCCAAAAAACAATTCCAAATAAGCGGATATAACATATTTAGATCAGATCGTGATGACGGATATGGAGGTGTGGCAGTCGTATCCCACAAATCCCTTAAAGCTCAGTTATGTCCTGTTAAACTAGCCAACACACGCATCGAAATAATATATATTAAAGTGTTAAATTGCCAACACGTAGAAAATATAATAGCAATATACTGTCCACCGACCGCTAACACATCACAGAGGGACTGGGATCAGATATTTACTCTGGCCAACCAAAAATCTCTAATTGCAGGGGATCTAAACGGTCACCATACTAATTGGTCAACAAAAATAGATACGAGAGGCGACCAAATTCTCGATTCCAGTATAGAAAATAACTACATCTGTTTAAACAATAACATCTATACGAGGGTTAAGTTGGTCAACGGCTCGGTGCAGAAGTCTTCCCCTGACCTTACTCTTGCCTCTGCAGATGTAGCCCTAACGTTCAATTGGTCAGTAATGAATGAGAATCTCGGCAGTGATCATCTAGTGATAAAAATAAATACCATCATTAATATTTCTGAAAACTATAAAAAGAAACGCAATTTTAAAAAGGCTAACTGGGGAAAATATAGGTCTACAGTACAAGAAGAATTCATAAATTTTATTTTGCCAAATAACCCACAATCTGCTTATGACCAGTTTATTAATGCAGTGAACAGAGCTGCTAATATCTCTATCCCTAGTACTAAAATATGTGAGGATCCTCTTCGCGCGCAAAAATTCATCCCAAGACCTTACTGGAACCAAGATATATCTAAGGCTGTTGCAGAGAGACGTCGCGCGTTAGCAGTCTTTAGACGGAATCCTACACCCGACAACTTATCTGTTTTAAAAAATAAAATAAGTGCTGCACAGAAAGTCATTCGACAAGGAAAAGCAAAGTCGTGGCAAAAGTTTTGTGACAGTATTGATAGCGTCACAACTTCTAGTGAAATGTGGAATAAGATGAAATGGCTAAAGGGCCATAAAACCTCGAGAACAACAATCCCCGCCGAGAAGGCTAATAATTTGTTATGTAGCTTAACTCCAGACTATGCAACACCCCCAGCCCCTAACTTTGTTAAAAGTAACTCTCATTTGTCCTCCCCGATTTTGATACAGGAACTAAACAATACTATCAAAAGATCAGATACAGCTCCGGGAATGGATGACATATCTTACTCTATGATTAAGCACCTCCCAGTAATAGCCAAGCAGATAATGGTTGATATATTTAATATATTCTTGTCTAAGAGCTTCGTCCCAATTCAGTGGCGCAATATTAAAATCGTTCCTGTACCGAAACCCGGTACAGACTTAGGACAAGAGGTAGCATTTAGACCCATTTCTCTGTTGTCCTGCCCATGCAAGATATTTCATTCAATACTTACTCACAGAATAGAATGGTACGTTGAAAAAGGGAAATACTTTTCGGAAGAAACTATAGGCTTCAGGAGAGCTAGATCTTGCATGGACAATCTTACTAGACTAGTTTCGCGTGTCCAGTCTGGATTTTCCAATGGGCTTGTCACAGTGGGCTGTTTTGTGGATATTGAAAGTGCGTATAATAATGTCAGCTTAACAAATCTTCTGAACAAACTAGACCATCTTGGCGTAGGTAACGTAATTTGTAAATATCTATGGCAATTCCTACATTCACGTCACCTCGCTATTGAATTGAACGGTCAAGAATCCTTAGTTCGGACCACGTGTATGGGATTAGCTCAGGGAGACCCTTTATCTCCTTTATTATTCAACATAGCCACTCTAGATATCTGTAAACAACTGGGGGAAATATTTGTATCGCAATACGCGGATGATTTTGTTCTCTATGCCAGCAGTAAATATGTAACGAATGCAGCCATCGCAGTCCAAGATGCCCTGAACTATCTAAATACCAGTGTAGAAGAAATGGGTCTAAATATATCGCATAAAAAAACAAAAGTTTGCGTGTTTACGAGAAGCCACCCAAGAAATATAAATAAATATAGAGTGAATATTCATATAGACAACAATAGAATACAACAGGTAGACAGTGTAAAATATTTAGGCATGTGGCTGGATAGAAGCTTAAGATGGGGTCGTCATATAAATGAAACTTGTAAGAAAACGTTAAAGTTTCTTAATGTGTTTAAGGCTTTAGCAGGTTCCAAATGGGGCATTCATCCGATCCATCTTAGGCGCCTATACATCTCTATCATACGCAGTAGACTAGATTATGGTTGTATTTTATATGATATTAGTGTAAAAAGTCATCTATATAAGCTGGATAAGGTACAAAATCAAGCTATGCGGGTGATTGGTGGGCTTATACGAAGCACCCCAATCCACGTCATGGAAAGCGAATTGTGTCTTAATCCACTCGCCATTCGCAGGAAATATTTAGCTGCTAAATTTTATTTAAGAGCTAGATCGTTTGAACATAATGTCACTATTCAGGTACTAGAAGAGTTAAGTCAATCATGTCAAAATAGGTACTGGAGGAAAAAAAAGAAACCGTTGTTGATTCAAACTTATAATCAATACAGTACCTATCGGATTCACTCTTTTTCAAGGTTACCTCTGTACTCGTTGAACAAGTGGATTAGCAGCTACGATATAAACACGTATGTAAATGTATATATTGATGGTCTGGAATCAGCAAAAAAACACATAAGCAAAGATAACCTGAACAATTTATGTCAAGATTTCTTGTTAAGTAGGTACCGCTCCCACTATGCAATTTTTACTGATGGTTCCAAGGAGAAAGAGGGTTGCGGGGCGGCTTTCTATGATCATCAACTAGGCATTCAGGTTAAATTTAACATACAAATTGCGATATCAGTAATGCATTGTGAACTTATTGCTATAGCTGAAGCGTTGTCATATATTGAAACCGCAAACATCAACAAATGTGTCATCTTATCAGACTCTAAAAGTGCCCTTTCGCATTTGGTTCGGTTACCCTCGAGTAGTCGAGGGCATCCGATAGCCTACAGCATTCTGGAATCTATCTGCAAAATTCGAGCAGCAAACAGGGAGGTAATCCTTCAATGGATACCTTCCCATATCGGTATCAAGGGAAACGAGGAAGCTGACCGAGCGGCAAAACTAGCTATAACTGACGGTATACCGTTTCATTGTTTACCCTTACATAGTGAGGTACTAAGCGAGGTCAAGATTAGTTGTAGACATGCTTGGAAAGAATATTTTGATGAACGATCTCTCACAAAAGGAATCTGGTATAAAACAATACAGTGTCAGCCTCCACGGTTCCCTTGGTTCGACAAGCATAATAGAAGAGAGGTAGTATCACTAGTGAGGCTTCGTTCTGGGCATATTCCGACAAATAAATTTAAATTTTTAATGCGCTTGACTGAGTCACCGAACTGTCCAGAGTGTGATAAGGTAGAAGATGTCCAACATGTGTTAATGGAATGTGTCCGCAATGAGGCGCAGCGATTTGAGATGACAAGTTTACTGCCTATGAATGTGGGTAGTTGTAACAGTATTCTGGCGGCGCCACTGTCTGACGAAGCCAGGGCGCTTTGCAAATTATATTTAAAAACATTGTAATTGTGAATAAGTTATTTTAAGGTGTATTCATATATTGGTTTGTCAAAGGGGGGTGACATAATCACTGTGTGATAAAACCCCCCTATAAATTAAATAAAGATATAAAAAAAAAAAAAAAACTTATAACTCATGCGTATTGTTGTGAATCTCACTGTCATATCATAGCATTTCATTTACAGTAGGTATGCATGCACAGACTACCTACCTACTTAGTTAGGTATCGTTATTTTATCTCATTTCAATGATATTTTACTTTTTCCCTCTGCAATATTTTAATAGGTACTTACTTAACTCGATCTCATCGCTATAATATATAGACTAAGATTAGATGGTAGTGCACCCTACCTAATCGGGTAGCAAGATTCGGCATATATAGGGGGTAGCACCTTAAAAAGTTATGACTTTTAGTATGGGACACTATGAGCCAAACCTGGAGCGTTCGGAATGCAGCCAACTTTTCGGGTACCAAAAAAAGTCAGAAAATACCTCATCGGGTAGCAAGATTCGACATATACAGGGGGTAGCACCTTAAAAAGTTATGACTTTTTGTATGGAACACTATGAGTCAAACCTGGAGCATTCGGAATGCAGCCTGATTTTAGGGTGCCAGAAAATATCGAAAAATACCTCATCGGGTAGCAAGATGAAACTAATGCCAAATGAAAGTACTAATCATCATGTTAAAAAAAAAAATTGGTAGTCGGTCCTAAACCTGGAGCATTTCAAATGCAGCCAACTTTTGTGATCGAACAAAAAACTCATCTGATACCATTACAACGTAGAAATGGCCCCAGATGATGGTTCAAAAGACATAAACAAGCTTAATTTGACAGAATTTATCAAAAAGTGCCAAAATATTTCAGGTTTACTCACCCAAACTTATCACTTTCGTGATTTGGCTTAATTTTAGGGTACCTGAAGATTTAAAAAAATACCTTATTGAGTAGCACGATAATATGTATGTCAAATGAAAGGACTTATCATCCTGTTAATAAAAAAAAATTGCAGCGGGTCCTAAACCTGGAACATTCCAAATGCAGCCAACTTTTGTGATCGAACAAAAAACTCATTTGATACGATTACAACGTAGAAATGGCCCCAGAAGATGGTTCAAAAGACATAAACAAGCTTAATTTGATGGAATTTATCAAAAAGTGCCAAAATATATTAGGTTTACTCACCCAAACTTATCACTTTCCTGATTTGGCTTAATTTTAGGGTACCTGAAGATTAAAAAAAATACCTTATTGAGTGGCACGATAAAATGTAAGCCAAATGAAAGGACTTATCATCCTGTTAATAAAAAAATATAGCAACGGGTCCTAAACCTGGAGTATTCCAAATGCAGCCAACTTTTGTGATCGAACAAAAAACTCATCTGATACCATTACAACGTAGAAATGGCCTCAGAAGATGGTTCAAAAGAGATAAACAAGCTTAATATGATAGAATTTATCAAAAAGTGCCAAATTTATTAGGTTTACTCACCCAAACTTATCACTTTCGTGATTTGGCTTAATTTTAGGGTACATGAAGATTAAAAAAATACCTTATTGAGTGGCACGATAAGATGTAAGCCAAATGAAAGGACTTATCATCCTGTTAATAGAAAAAAATAGCAGCGGGTCCTAAACCTGGAACATTCCAAATGCAGCCAACTTTTGTGATGGAACAAAAAACTCATCTGATACCATTACAACGTAGAAATGGCCCCAGAAGATGGTTCAAAAGACATAAACAAGCCTCATTTGATGGAATTTATCAAAAAGTGCCAAAATATATTAGGTTTACTCACCCAAACTTATGACTTTCATGATTTGGCTTAATTTTAGGGTACCTGAAGATTTAAAAAAATACCTTATTGAGTAGCACGCTAATATGTATGCCAAATGAAAGGACTTATCATCTTGTTAATAAAAAAAATAGCAGAGGGTCCTAAACCTGGAACATTCCAAATGCAGCCAACTTTTGTGATCGATCAAAAAACTCATCTGATACCATTACAACGTAGAAATGGGCCCAGAAGATGGTGCAAAAGACAGAAACAAGCTTAATTTGATAGAATTTATCAAAAAGTGCCAAATTTATTAGGTTTACTCACCCAAACTTATCACTTTCGTGATTTGGCTTAATTTTAGGGTACATGAAGATTTAAAAAAATACCTTATTGAGTGGCACGATAAGATGTAAGCCCAATGAAAAGACTTATCATCCTGTTAATAAAAAAAAATAGCAGCGGGTCCTAAACCTGGAGCATTCCAAATGCAGCCAACTTTTGTGATCGAACAAAAAACTCATCTGATACCATTACAACGTAGAAATGGCCCCAGAAGATGGTTCAAAAGACATAAACAAGCTAAATTTGATGGAATTTATCAAAAAGTGCCAAAATATATTAGGGTTACTTACCCAAACTTATGACTTTCGTGATTTGGCTTAATAACATAACATAAATAACATAAATATTCTTTATTGCACACCTCAAATTAAAGAAACATAGTATACACAAGTTACAAACAGAAAAGTAGAGGTAAAACAACTGGCGGTCTTATCGCTAAAAAGCGATCTCTTCCAGACAACCTTTGGGAAGCGTAAACCTTTGTAAATTAACAAATAAGTAGGTGTTGCAAAAGCAAATGCAAATCAACATTAATACACTTACACATATACAATAAATAAAATAAACTCACATAGGTCATATATATACATATATATTATATATACTCAATAAAATAAAATAAAATAAACACTACAGGCCACAGGTTGTAAAAACGGTTATAGGAGTTGCAGGATAAACGAATCATGGGAGAGACAAATAATGTTCCTTAAGTAGTTTCTTGAACACAGCAAGAGATTTAGCACGCCTCAAGTCTAAGGGTAAATTGTTCCAGAGTCTTACAGCCTGAAAAGTGAAAGAACTATTATAAAATTTAGAAGAAGAAGACTTAATTTTAGGGTACCTGAAGATTTAAAAAAATACCTTATTGAGCAGCACGATAAGATGTATGCCAAATGAAAGGACTTATCATCCTGTTAATAAAAAAAATAGCAGCGGCTTCTAAACCTGGAACATTCCAAATGCAGCCAACTTTTGTGATCGAACAAAAAACTCATCTGATAAGCCAAATCACGAAAGTTATAAGTTTGGGTGAGTAAACCTAATATAATTTGGCACTTTTTGATAAATTTTATCAAATTAAGCTTGTTTATGTCTTTTGCACCATCTTCTGGGGCCATTTCTACGTTGTAATGGTATCAGATGAGTTTTTTGATCGATCACAAAAGTTGGCTGGTTTTGGAATGTTTCAGGTTTAGGACACGCTGCTATTTTTTTTTATTAACGGTATGATAAGTCCTTTCATTTGGCATACATATTAGCGTGCTACTCAATAAGGTATTTTTTTAAATCTTCAGGTACCCTAAAATTAAGCCAAATCACGAAAGTCATAAGTTTGGGTGAGTAAACCTAATATATTTTGGCACTTTTTGATAAATTCCATCAAATTAAGCTTGTTTATGTCTTTTGAACCATCTTCTGGGGCCATTTCTACGTTGTAATGGTATCAGATGAGTTTTTTGTTCCATCACAAAAGTTGGCTGCATTTGGAATGTTCCAGGTTTAGGACCCGCTGGTATTTTTTTCTATTAACAGGATGATAAGTCCTTTCATTTGGCTTTCATCTTATCGTGCCACTCAATAAGGTATTTTTTTAATCTTCATGTACCCTAAAATTAAGCCAAATCACGAAAGTGATAAGTTTGGGTGAGTAAACCTAATAAATTTGGCACTTTTTGATAAATTCTATCATATTAAGCTTGTTTATCTCTTTTGAACCATCTTCTGAGGCCATTTCTACGTTGTAATGGTATCAGATGAGTTTTTTGTTCGATCACAAAAGTTGGCTGCATTTGGAATGTTCCAGGTTTAGGACCCGCTGCAATTTTTTTTTATTAATAGGATGATAAGTCCTTTCATTTGACATACATATTATCGTGCTACTCAATAAGGTATTTTTTTAAATCTTCAGGTACCCTAAAATTAAGCCAAATCACGAAAGTGATAAGTTTGGGTGAGTAAACCTGAAATATTTTGGCACTTTTTGATAAATTCTGTCAAATTAAGCTTGTTTATGTCTTTTGAACCATCATCTGGGGCCATTTCTACGTTGTAATGGTATCAGATGAGTTTTTTGTTCGATCACAAAAGTTGGCTGCATTTGAAATGCTCCAGGTTTAGGACCGACTACCAATTTTTTTTTTTAACATGATGATTAGTACTTTCATTTGGCATTAGTTTCATCTTGCTACCCGATGAGGTATTTTTCGATATTTTCTGGCACCCTAAAATCAGGCTGCATTCCGAATGCTCCAGGTTTGACTCATAGTGTTCCATACAAAAAGTCATAACTTTTTAAGGTGCTACCCCCTGTATATGTCGAATCTTGCTACCCGATGAGGTATTTTCTGACTTTTTTTGGTACCCGAAAAGTTGGCTGCATTCCGAACGCTCCAGGTTTGGCTCATAGTGTCCCATACTAAAAGTCATAACTTTTTAAGGTGCTACCTCCTATATATGCCGAATCTTGCTACCCGATTAGGTAGGGTGCACTACCACCTAATCTTAGTCTAATATGGATGAATAATCTTGTAGCATTTTCTTCTTGGTAGCGTATTTGAGTTGAATCGACACCGACCTACCTGCACTTACCATTATCACCAAACGATGCTATTAGAGATCTAGGCCGAATACCTATGTAAAAACACTAAAAGCATTTATTAACACCAATCAAAAATTTTGGAACTTGCTATTCTAGCTGCTAACACAACATCTAAGGGTTAGCGATAATAATATAAGTAATATAGGCAGATAAGATTATGGTTTAGATACCTACCTACAGTTCGCCTTATCGAGGTTCAACATCAAATCACGAATCCTAAGTGTACCTTTGTACCTTTAATCCATATCGATTACTTGGCATTTACATCGAGCCGACCACTCATCACTCTCATCAGTCATGTCCATGCATACATATACTCGTACCTAAGTAAAATGACTCATTGACGCGAATTCGTCATTAATGCTTGCTGTTGCCGCATGGTTCTGATCATTCCCACTTGTGCCCGGGGACAGATGGGAGTATGGTTTTTCATATGATTCCCAGGAGGGCCAAACAACGCTTCTATTGTCGAGATGATATTTTGGATACATACTTTGGCCGCTCCGATATATATATATTGGATACACAGCATAGCTTGTGCAGCCCGTAGGTTTTTTATTATAAACAATTTAAACATAATGTCTGCAAACAGTATATTTTAATTAAAACAATTTGTAGCTATGTTTATTTGTGACACTTTGTTTTTCCGTTTGATTTCGTATTATAATTTACTAGTTATAGTCTGGCAAACCAAAAGCGCAGTAACAGTCAGAGTCATTGAGGTAAATATACAAGAGGAGAAAACTTCATATCAACACAACGTTAGAAGCGTGCCACGCGACTCGTATCACGACGTACCGACAAAAACGGAGTGTTTATATTCTAAAATGAACTATCGAAGTATATTTATCTCTTTTCCGCTAGGGTATTACGATTGCGCAAGGCAATATTGCCATCTTTGTCTGTCATGGATATCGTGATATTCGCTGTTTCGTACAGTTCGGTGTTGCTGACAGAAACAACATGAAAATATTTCCTAGAAATAATCGATAAATATTTTCAAATATAATAAAATGACATCAGTTATCTATGTTAAAATGTATAATTTCTTAAAGTAAAATGAAAAAAGTGTCTCCACATAGAACTTTTTCGTTAATTGCTATCAAAATTGTTACCGGTGCTCTTTAAACATGAAACAATTGTGAAAATTTAAAAAGTGGCTACCATCTTGAAACCCTTGTTTCTGGACGGATTGCTTTCAATCTTGATAGGAATCTGAGGTTCTGTGTCATGTGTTTTTATACTTTTATAACGAGCCTAAGCACTTCGTAGGAGTTCTGAATAAAACTTCATATTAAATTTATATTTACATTTAATAAAAATATAATATTAAGTGTACTACCGTATTGTATTGTAATTGTTCAGTCCGAGGTATAAACCTAACTGCGCAATAAGAAATTTGTAAAATTACAAAGAAATTAAACACCGCTATGTAACACTACTTTTTCCAATTTTGATAACATTTCCATATTGGATAACTACACAAACCCGCATATATCAACTATGGAAGTAATCAGTTCATTATTTTTTTAATAAGGTCGAAATGAAATCGAAATTAAAAATCGCGAACTTTAAAACCTCTTTATAAGATATAATATAGTATAGCATTCAAACAAACCAGAATTTCCCAAAAATACGAGAAATTCAAATAATGTTTTACTGGCAACACTAAGTCTAGAAAATGCCGCTAGTTGATTTTCGTATTTTTCGTGCTATTTTCGACAATTTGAGTGCAGAAACAGTAAACTCACTTGTGAAAGGTTATTCCGTGTTATTTGGTGTGGGTTTCGGATCGCGACGTGCAAGATTTTATGGTACATTTTGCCATTTTCATGGACCAGAATCACTGTCACCGTCAAATTGTCAACTGAGTTGACGTAAGCCTCTCACGAGCCTACAGGCTTCTATCGAGTTACACGCATATGGCCTCTTACTGCAGATCTAGTCGTATATATCAATGGTCAGAGTAACATGCTATACCCATCCCTTTTTTAGTAGTGAGAGTACTAGCATTAGAAAAAAACAGTATGATTCTCCCTGTCTATGCTTGAAGTGGAACAAACTCTGGCCAAACTATAGTTTAAGTTAGATCTTTTTGTGCTTACTTTAAAGTTGATTTGTATTGTATTGACTATTAAATTACAAAAAAAGAATATTTTTTATATATTTTTCAATTCGATAATTCGGGATATTATTACAGAATATAGCTTTTTGATAAGTGATCGGATATTTCTTAAATGTTTTTCTCTAATACATTAACAGTAATGACAATTTTTGGGCAGCAAAATAACGCAATAAATGTGTTCATTAAAACAATAATTACAACGAAAATATATTTATTTCAATAACAATCGAAAAACATCTAGATTTCAGTCCAAAAACTTTAAAGAGTTAAATTAAGGGCAACTCGGCGAAGCCCGTTAGTCGGCGAAGTTCTAGAACAGTTCTACATAAGTTTTACACTAGTTTTAGTTACCAATTCGTAAAATAAAAAGCTATGCAGTAAGTATTAGCTGTAATTCTTTGCTATACGATCTTCGCCGAGTTGACCTTACAGGAATATATTGTACAAATGCAAATCATTACAAGTGCCGTATTCTAACTTTAAAATAAGTACATAAACAATACATTGAAAACAATCTATTCCCAACGCAACTGTGTGTACGATCGGAATAATTTTCAAGCAGTTCCGATTCAGACGATACAGCTGCATTGCGTAATAGCAGAGACATATAGAGGTAATAGTTAATGCATGCAAGTTAGATCGTGTCTTAAAATATTTTAAAGTTAGAATACGGCCCCAGGTGTGGAACAAAAAAACTTAGCCATTGTGATAATTATGATACTCTCAACATTACAAACTAAGTGCCTATACATACACGGCTACATATAAGTATGTGCTAACTTACGCTATAGAATGCCAAAATTATACAAATGCAAGCTCCTTAACCGTAAGATATAGATTTCTGTTTACATTTCAATCAAAAAAGGTTGCAAGCATGTTTATTATGCTTCTAATATTACATGTTAAATCATTATAGTTCCAACTTCCAAGGTGAGATATTGAATGATAAGTGATAGGCCATAGCACACCGAAGAGCGGGGCGGTAGCGGCGCCGCGCGCGCTCCGCCTCCGCGCCACTACCGCCACGCGCTCTCGTGTGCAATGGCCTTAAGGGTGACCCTCATTTTCACATACGACAATAAATAACACTGATTTAGACTTTCACGGTTTTTACTCATAATTATTTGTAATAAACGGGACTTAACCGCGTATATAATTTTTCACCTCACTAGCTCGGAAAGCCCTTTTTGTTTGTTTAATATCTATTGTGAAAATCGCTTTTTATCCACATGTGGTGAAAGAGTTTTGACATAAGTGACAAGTGGCTTAAGTGACATTTGACAGCTAACAAAACGTAAAACGTTAAAAGTGCAGAATTTTTAACATCGCAATTAATGAATTGCATCGAGTAAAAACACTTAATACAGTATTACAACTTTATTTTAATTCATAAATATCAGCATTCAACTTTAATCTTCATTCTTTTTGTAAAAACGGATAAATTGTTCTGACAGCCGAATAAGTCTACGTACGAACAAAACGCATCTGGGGGCCTATCGGTAGCTCTTAAACTCCATGCAACGTTGGGCGGAAACTGAGCTGCATTGCTTTAGACCTATTACAAGCTCTTAATGCTTGGCAAAAAAACGGTCAGTTTCCGGCTGAGCGACCCAGCTGTCAATAAGTCGTTCAAATTAGCTCAGCGTCAATAACCTTATCGGGACGTGTTTATTTGACGTTTAGTTGCCGGGATTACTTGTCAAATTTATCGATCATAAGGTCTAATTTCCTGTCAAATTACGACGGAAACTGAACTGCATGGCAATAATGCGATTGTGAGCGTGTCACGTGACTTTGGACGCGGATTTTAATCTCAATTTAACCATAAACTAAATAAAATCTACCTCACCGGTGGTATTTGACGTTTAGTTGCCAGGATTACTTGTCATTTTCACTATTCACTAAAAAGTTCCTCTGGAGTAGCTTTTTTCTGAATTGTTTTAGGATTGATGATGATCATGATAATGATGATGATTACATCATCATATATTTATGGGTATATGTCGAAAATGACACCATGATGGGTCGTGGACTCTTATTTATTATGATAAAGTAGGCTTTTACTCTACTCACGGATGCGTTGAGAGTTGAGGGACTTAACATATAAGTACCTACCTTTGAATTAATTTCGAAGTTTTGGTTTCTTATGAAAATTTCTAGGTCGTGTAAAATTTCGTGTTTAAGAATACCTATTAAGATACCACCCCTGCACCTAATTAACCTGTTTGACCTATGGTATGGTTCACTGGTAGAGAATGCCTTATGGCATTAAGTCCGCCATTTGTACCATTTTGTATTGTGCAATAAAGAATAACTAAACTAAGCTAAGATAGTGGTAAAAATCAAATAGTGAGCCATTGTTCACGCTCGCATTTCCCAATTTTAAAAGGTCCACGTGTGGTCAGACTTAAAGCGGTATTACACATTGCAACCTGCAGGGCCCAATCTGTCAGGTTGGAAGGTGTAATTGAAGGTAGGGCCCGTAGGGAGCTGAAGGAGGGGTAGGAAGAGGCAGGGTACACAACAGATTGGGCCCTGCAGGTTGCAATGTGTAATACCGCTTTTAGGGTAGAGCGCATGGAGTAGGCACCCAACTTAATGACGAGGGCGGTGCCCAAAACCAATAAATGGCACCTGTCTTGCTAGTGAACCTCAAAAACACGCCGAATGCCAATTAGCCTCTATCCTGGCAACGGTTATGGCGGATGGTGGGCATTCTTATACCCATGGTTTCCTTCAATACAAATAGCCATGTATGTTTAGATGATTAGTCGTGATTATTTGGTAATTTTCTTTCATAACTAGCTTAAATAAGATAGGTATCTATTCTTGCAAATAAAAAAACGGTTGATTTTTTTATATTTAAATATATATTTTTTTGTATAAACAAAATTTATGTGCTTTCCGCATGCGGCGCCAGTGTGATAATCACCTTACTCTTTAATGGCGGTTTTATATGTAGGTAAACGGTAGGCACAGTTGTCCCTGAGGGCGCACTCCCTCCGACTAAACATGCCGCCATGACCGGAGGTCGCCGCTGTTTTACAAAACAGCCCTATTCATATCTATAGATTTTAATCGAGTCTCGCGAGCCCGCCGCTCGCCGCCACCGTATCTAGCGAGACGACCAAAATCTATAGACTTGAATGGACCCGTACAGCGGCGGCCGCTCGCCTGTCGTGAATTTCGAGTCCACAAAAAGATTGGCTTGAATTTTTCATTTTTAAACTACCATATCTTTACAAAAATATTCGATACTTATTACGGATTTCAGCATTTACGAGACTAATTCGGTGTTGTTGAACTTGTTTATTAAACAAAGGGTATAATTTAATCACTCACTAAATAAATGCTAAGTCGATTTCCTAATAAATAATATTGGCCACTAGAATAGTAGACTGCCACCAAAATTGTACCACCTAATAATATCAAAACGATGACCAAAAACATATCTTAAAATTTCCCGAGAATTACATATATATGTATCACCAAAATAAATATCTGATACCAAAATCGGATCACCAAACAGTATGAAATAGATAACTTAAAAACATATTAACCACAAATATAATTACTCCTCTATACGATGGGCCATCATAAGGATGCAGCTATGCGTTAGAGGGAGCTAACGATATTGCGATCTCGTTCCGTTGTATAGCTGCGTCCCTATGATGGCCCATCATGTAGAGGAGCAATAATAATTTGCTCTATTTTTATAAGCAAGCGCCAGTTGCTAGCCGTTGCCGCGGTACGCTCGCTTCGCTCGCTCGACTTCGCGCACTGGTAGTTCGCAGTTAGCCTGACACATTACTCCACGCTTCGCTGGTCGTCGCACCTATCTTAACTCCGTCAAAAAACAGTCTTCCGTGATCATATTACAGATGCCATCTTTTTTCATAAATTTAGAAGGCATATTTTATTTATTTGGCGGTAGATCTACTGTTCTGGTATGAGAACGAATTATGTGGTAGTAATGTTGCTAATAATAGGTATCAAAAATATAAATTGGTGGTAGATCTACTAATCTGGTTGTACAAATCTTTTTCAGTGTACGAAAAAGACATATGAAAACTGCAAATGGTACATGAAAGTGAGTCGAAGAGAGAAAACAACCACTGGACGTTTCCACTAAACATTGTTTTTATCTAAGTGTATTGGGTGAATTTCGATACAAAAAAGTGGCGGGTAATTACGAAAGTTGACTCTTATTAAGTTATTACAATAGGATACGAGAAATATTTGAATGATTTTCGGAATTACCCGCCTTTCGAAATTACCCTAATAAATCCTATAAGTACACAAACATAGGCTACATGTATGCTTAAAATACTTTCTTCCAGACAATATTTTTATCTGAAAACTGTGATTATTAGGCGTGGTTACTCCTGGCGCATCGCCTCGCGAGGAAGTTGCCGCGCGCGCCAGCTCGGCTAGTGTGGAAGTGCCGCCCGAGGCATTGCGTCAGTAAACATTACACGGGTCAACCTGTAACAGTAAAGTTATGAACATTAGTTCTAAGCATAAATACTGTAAACGATGGCACTCTAGTTTTTGGGGTTCCGTAGCCAAAATGTCCTGTTTGTCACTGACTTAGGTCAGTAACTGTCTGTGCTAAGAAGTTGGCATGTAAATACCTATAGATCAATAACTCCAACAAAGTTGTAGAATGAAGGCAATAAACATTGAGTAACAGGAAATGATATCCCTAAGGATTTTTTTCTCCCAAAAGTTGTATTGAAAATTACTAAATTCTATACTTACTACTACTTACTGTCAACCGCCAAATATGGCGCACAAAAATTGTTCTAATTAGATCATTAATTTATATGAATTCATATATATCCATGTTCTAGATGTCATATCAATACTCTATTCATCCTTACATGCCACTCTAGACATAGTAATGTCAGTTACTTTGGCGGTTATTCTTTCGTTACTTACTTCTTATTCTATTATTGAAAAATTTCTTATTAGAAATTATATTTTTCGGTGGTTACTGGGTTGATACTTTATGAGTATCTTTAAGTATACAACAACATCTTAAATAACTTGAGTGACAATCCCAGAGAAAAGTGGGACAATGTATTTGAGAATTGTTTGTTTACATGATAGAAAATTTTAGAAATCTCTCAAATCAATTACATACCAATAATACTTCGTTTTCAATACATAATAATACATTGTATCCATATCCATACTAATACTATAAATGCGAAAGTGTGTCTGTGTCTGTCTGTTACCTCTATCTTCGTGCTTAAACTTCTGAACCGATTGAGATGAAATTTAGTATGAAGAAGGTAGTTTAAGTTCCGGGGAAGGACATAAAATAGTTTTATCCCAGGAATCATCCCTTAAGGGGGCCAAAGGGGAGTGGCTGTTTGTCGCGTGCAAAAACTAACATATATATAATTCTAACTATTTTAACTAATATTATAAATACGAAACTGTGTATGTCTGTCTGTTACCTATTCATGCTTAAACCGCTGAACCAATTTAGACAAAAATTGGTATATACATAGATAGTTAGAGTCCTGGATACTTTTCATCCCGAAAAAAAACCCTTAAAGGGGTTAACTTTTTAGATGATACTTGCTATAGGCGCTATTCAAATTCAAATCGATTATTTCAGCTCAGATGTCCATAGAGTTACATAAGAAATAAATTATAACTAAATAAGAATTAAATCACAACAACACTAACACAAAAGTTATTTGTGTAACAAGAGAGGAAAGTTGTTTTTTTTGCGAGTGTTGATTCTAAGTTTGAATCTTGAGTGTAGCGAGGGATCTCAAGAACACGAGCTGCAAAAAATCTTTCCTCTCGTGTGACACATACAACTTTTCACCTCAGTAGTGAGAACATATTCAAGTTAAAAAAACACATTTAATTACATTCCCGAATGAAAGGCATCATCATTATGACGAAAAGCTTCTAGAAACAAAATTGCACTCCCTGGAGTGAGGAAAGTAGCAACGAGTACTACAAATACATTAAAGATACTATATACAAATAAGTAAGTATAAGTTTACAAAGGACCCGCTTTTAGGTATTTTATTAGGAAAAAGGATATAAATGTGCTTGTCACTTGAAGTACCTTCTTATTAAATGACAATAAATGTATCTTATTAGCGAAAAGAGATTAATTAATAATATTGTTAAGTGCGTTAATAATGGGGCAATCGCGCGCACCCTAAATACAACCGCGTAATTAAAAGGCGCCTTTCACCATGTCCGCATTTTTCCCAGTTTGACAAGGGAAATGTTGGTTGCGACTTAATCCTTTAATTACAGTTTTATATGTAGGTATACGGCAAGCGAAGTTGTCCCGGAGTGCGCACTCGCTCCGACTAAACATGCCGCCATGACCGGAGGCCGGCGCCGTTTTCCAAAACGTCCCTATTCAAGCCTATAGAGTCGCGCGAGCCCGCCGCTGGCCGCCACTCTGTATCGAGCGAGACGTTCATAATCGTTCGAGACGTTCAGGCGCATTACAGTGGTAGTTTCCTCTCCACCCTCACTTTTATCAAGCCGAGGTGCACTACATAGCCCGAGTTGCTTCGTGCAGCGATGTCTTCACCGGGCTGTGAGGGGAGGTTTCAAGGTGATTTTTCATGTGTGCAGTTTGATTCTTTGAAGAACATCAGCAAAGATTTCACGGGTCAACCTGTAACAGTAAAGTTATAAACATTAGTTCTAGGTATAAATAGTGTAAACGTTGAATGGCACTCTAGTTTTTGGGATTCCGTAGCCAAAATGTCTGTGCTAAGAAGTTGATATTTAATTTTGGCATGGAAATACCTATAGATCAATAACTGCAACAAAGTTGTAGAATGAAAACTAAAATAAAAACTTTTTACAAAAAAAAGATAAACCGACTTCAAAAAGGATAAAATGAATCATTATATTATTTATATGCGTTACCAACTGATATGTTTGAAGTCGGTGCCAAGCCAAATTTGGAAGAGTTAATACGAACGAGGCGATGTGTTCAGTGAATTGTTATTTTTCCTATATAACTAATCTAATACAGTATGAATCGCACGTAGATATACATTCGTTTCGACCATGCGTTAAGTGTTAGGCAAGTAGGGACAGAAAGTATAATCATGGGTCCTATGTTTGTTTGTTAACACATTGTTGGGACTATCCGTATGTCGAACGAAGCCCGTGGTTCGCTTTGAATTATTTATCCTTCTTCATCTAAGGTTAAATCCGAAGTATAAAGGAATTCAATTGCTAGATACATTTTTCTATACGCACATATACCCAGTACCTTACACACGCCGTGTCAGTAAGAAAAAAGTCACGATATTCAAATTTTATACGGAAGGTCAATCTTACGCGTCTACATTTTTTTTCTATTTTCTGATTATTGACAAAGCAGACGTGTATCAGAATATCGATATATATATTCTGATACACGTTGTCGCATTGCATCAGAATAGGATTAGTAGTTTAGACATGAAAATGTAACACATGAAATCGCATTCACCTTTGCATTATTAGTACCGATGTTTTGTGATGTTCACACTTGAAGCTGATTTGACCGGTTTTGTAATTTGTGGCTTGGCACCGACTTCAAACATATCAGTTGGTAACGCATATAAATAATATAATGATTCATTTTATCCTTTTTGAAGTCGGTTTATCTTTTTTTTTGTAAAAAGTTTTTATTTTTCCATTTTTAGTGCTTATATATTTATCAAAATCGGACAAAAAGTTTCGGATTAATCGGTAATGATATATAAAAAAGTTCATAATACACCCATTCTATCTCAGGAAAGGTCCAAGTATCATATGTGGACTTCATCATTAGGTCCTCTCTATCAAATTGGTGGTTTTCAAGAGGGAATGCTCGAGTTGCTTAAGAAAACACCCAAATCAACATACATGTGCCTTTAAAAATTGAGGAGTTCTCTCAATTCCTCACGGATCCCATCATCAGAATAGCACCAGATTAATATGCGACCATTTTCGAGGTAGTTTCTTTAAAACAAAAGAAGAATTATTCAGATTGGATTACGGGTCTCGGAGTAATCGCTGAACATCCTACATTTCAAAAATCTTCTTAATTATCATCAAAAATCAAAACAATCATCATCATCAGGTCCACTCCATCAAATTGGTAGTTTTTGTGAGAAAATGCTTGAGTAGCTTAAGAAAACACCCAAATCACTATACACGTGCCTTTAAAAATTGAGGAGTTCCCTCAATTGCTCATGAATCCCATCATCAGAACAGCACCAGATAAATGTGGGACCATCTTCAAGGTAGTTCCTTTCAAACAAAAAAATAATTATTCAAATTGGACCACGGGTCTCAGAGTAATCGCTGAACATCCTGCATAAAAAAATCTTCATCATTATCATCAAAACAATCATCATCATCATCAGGTCCACTGCATCAAAATGGTGGTTTTCGTGAGAAAATGCTTGATTTGCTTAAGAAAACACCCAAATCACCATACATGTGCCTTTAAAAATTGAGGAGTTCCCTCAATTCCTCATGGATCCCATCATCAGAACAGCGCCAGATAAATGTGGGACCATCTTCAAGGTAGTTCCTTTCAAACATAAAAAATATTATTCAAATTGGACCACGGGTCTCGGAGTAATCGCTGAACAACCTGCATAAAAAAATCTTCATCATTATCATCAAAACAATCATCATCATCAGGTCTACTGCATCGAAATGGTAGTTTTCGTGAGAAAATGCTTGAGTTGCTTAAGAAAACACCCAAATCACCATACATGTGCCTTTAAAAATTTAGGAGTTCCCTCAATTCCTCATGGATTCCATCATCAGAACAGCACCATATTAATATGGGACCACCTTGGATGTAGATCGTTTCAAACAAAAAAAGAATTACTCAAATCGGACCACGGGTCTCGGAGTAATCGGTGAACATACATATAAAAAAAAAACACCAAACCGAATGCAGAACCTCCTTCCTCAATGCAATTGAAGTCGGTTAAAAAGAATTACTCAAATCGGACCACGGGTCTCGGAGTAATCGGTGGACATACATAAAAAAAAAACACCAAACCGAATGCAGAACCTCCTTCCTCAATGGAATTGAAGTCGGTTAAAAAACATTGAGTATCAGGAAATTATATCCCTAAGGAATTTTTTGTCCCAAAAGTTGTAATGAAAATCACTAAGTCTAAAGTCCAAGTCGAACTAAACTTAACTACTACTCTTTGATTCACTCACAGCTATCAACCGCCAAATATAGCGAACATAATTTGTTCTAATTAGGTCATTAATTTATGTGAATTCATATATATCCACGTTCTAGATGTCATATAACCATACTCTATTCATTCTTACATATCTTATCATAGTGTGTCAATTCTAGACATAGTAATGTCAAGATTTTAGCATCGTCGACTAAACTAAAATGGATTTTCATACAATATTTTAGTTCTCTCAGGTGCCGAAGCCCGCCCGGCCACGCCGCCCCGGTCGTGCGGGCGTCGGCACAATCACCGAGAGACGGCAGTTGCTCAATTATATGTATGCAGCAGACTAACGCATTTATCGAACTCTATTCTTACCGGCTTGCCTAGTTTGAGCACTCGTAGAAAAAGTATTGTATACAATAGTGACATAATTAAGCTTTTCAATCTCGTACCTTACTTAGGCCACTCAGCAAGCTTCGTGGCCTAAACACGGTACTCGACTGAAAAGCTCTTTATTATGTCACGATTGTATAAAATACTATTACGTGATAGGACATTTTTAAATCACTCAAATCAATACTAATAATACTTTGTTTTCAATAGATAATAATATTAATAATATAGGCGTAGGGATGTGACGACCCCATCGCCCGCTGGTTTTCACCAGCGCAATCAGTCAACGCAGGGCAGCTTGTGGCGAGCTGTTGGAGAGTAGCGACTCCACGTACCTGAGTGCCCCTGGGGTGCCCTGTCGGATGGTGGGACAGGTCCCCTGCCTCTGGCTTGCCTTAGCCGGCTGTCCAGAGTGGTGTCGTTAGAGCTGTGTTCTCGAGGGTAGATGTGGAAACCTAAGTGGCGAGTTGGCTATATGTTTAAAGTCCAGTGACACCTCTCTACCCCCAGCTCCCGCACCGGTGTTGCCCTTGAGCCATCTTTGATGTCGCTTTTTATGGGGGCCCATCTTGCGGACGGCGAGTCACCGTCTGCCGGAAATAAAATTGGATACCGTTTTATGAGGCAGGCGTCCGGTTCTTCATCCAATAGCCCATTAATCAGTCCATTACTTTTCACCCAATAGCCTAGTACATTTTAGAGTCCATTAATACTCAATAGTCCGTACACCATGGCGGGTGCTGTCTCTGCGTGCGTCCCATGACACGGGCAGGGGCAGCATCCGCTTAGTGTACCCCTCACTTTTCATTAAATTGTCGAAAGGGCCTCTGCGCGTTGGCTTCGGCTCCGCATACGCCTCCCAAAGGTCCGGAATACCAGTTCCGTGGTCGGGAAAGACATATTAATAATATATTGTATCCATATCCATACTAATATTATAAATGCGAAAGTGTGTTTGTGTCTATCTTCACGCTTTTGAACTTCTGAACCGATTTAGATGAAATTTAATATGACGATAGTTTAAGTTCCGGGGAAGGACATAAGATAGTTTTTATCCCAGTAATCATCCCTTAAGAGGGTCAAAGGTGGTTGGCTGTTTGTCGACTTTGTCGCGTGCAAAGTGCAAAAACTATCATATGAAATATAATTGTAACTATTCTAACTAATATTATAAATACGAAAATGTGTCTGTCTGTCTGTTACCTATTCACTCTTAAGGGGCTACTTTGAAAAATTATAGGTTTTTTCAAACGCTCTATTGACTAAACGGGAAAAGGGACTGAATTTATTTTCGAATATATATTATTAGACTATATACTCTTCTTTTTGGCACAAGCCGAAACACGATTGCTGAAAGTTGCCTCGATAGAAAAAAAATCCGAAGTTGGGTCCTTTTTCCCCTTATTTTTCTTAGCTTGCGTAAACTATAAGAGATTAAGCAATATAACTAAGTAAAAAATATGGTAATCTGGTTTATCTAAAAAGTCACAGAAACAAAATTACACAAAACTTTATAGATTCGCTTATTTATCGTATTTTAGTCAAAAAGTCTGATCCTTAAGAGCGCTGCATCTCTTTCTTTCGTGCACGGGAGCCATAAACTTGTCTCTAACGGATGGGCGTGGCTTGTCCGAATCGAGGAACTGCCTTAAACCGCTGAACCAATTTAGATAAAAAGTGGCATATAGATAGTTGAGAGTCCTGGTAATGAACATAGAATTATGTTTCATCCCGAAAATCAACCCTTAAAGGGGTGAAATGGAGGTTCAAAATTTGTATGGACATGGAGAGTTTTTAACTTTTTAGATCAAACTTGCTATAGGCGCTATTCAAATTCAAATTGATTATTTCAGCTCAAATATCCATAGAATTGGGATTGTTAATTTTTTTTGGAAATGTATATTTCCAAAACGGTTTCGAGGTCTTGGTTTATCGATCAACTATTGATTAATATTTCGCGAAATTAATGAGTGGATTCGGATATTTTCGCAAAAATATTAATGACCTTTGTTTGACCTTGTCCTCACAACCACCATGTAAAACCTCTGTGTAAAACCTTAATAAGCATTCCTAAAAGAATAAAATCAACGCTACGACATTGTCAAATATGTAAACAGAAATTTGTAAACAAACACTGCCCCTACGTATTTATGTGAAAAAGAAGTATTACACACAAAAATTAAGCCAATAAAGCAATAATAATCAATTACTAGTCTTTTAAAACATATAAAAGCAATCTTCTTGTCCTGTCTCACATAATAAGAATTTTGGTTCATCTTATTTCAATAAAATTATAGTTTGAACTTGATGCAATTTACTCCAGTAAGTATACAGATATTTTATAACTTTGGGATGTTTATACTCAATAAACAATGGCTTTTACAAAATAATCGCTATGTGTATTATTTCTTGCGCTTTACAAATAAATTTGAATTGGTATAGTATATTTGAGTTAGTTAGTTATTTTGTGAAAATAAATAAAAAATAAAATATTTGAATTTGTTTCAATACTTCAATCTTGACGTGACAGCGACAGTTGACGACAAGCAAGGGTTTTTTTATACGAATTATTGACTTGGTCAATGCTATTCAGCCTACAACTGTTAACTTACAAGACATCGTATCAGATTTTTTATTTTAATTATAATTAAATAACGAAACTGTTTAAAGCTAAATAAATCAAATTGATATCTTAAAATTGCCTATAGTTTCAGAATAAATTAAAAAAAATATGAACAATCCCAATTACATAAGAAATAAATTATAACTAAAAAAGAATTAAATTATGTACAATAACACTATCACAAAAAAAGAAAACCTCCAGAGTGTAACAAATACTATTCTGAAAACCGCATCAAAATCGGTTCAGCCAAACGCGAGATAATCGCAAACAAACATACATACATACATACCAGTGGCAGTTAAAAATTTTTTTAGGCAAGCCGGAGCTTAATTTGGCTTAAAATGTCTTCATAAGCTGTAAGAAAACTACTCAGGTGCCCGAAAACTAGGTAAGCCGGCGGGAATCGTGTTCTATGGACGCGCCGTCACTGATACATACAAACATACGGGTCGAACTGAGAACCTCCTTTTTTTGAAGTCGGTTAAAAATTAAATTATGTCAAACATTGCAGTAACATTAAAAACTCCACCATAAATTCAAATGTCAATTACATATTAGGTCATAAACCATGCCCCTAGAACCCACATGTAGGTCATTACAGTTCCAGAGAGCACAAGCAGGATTCTCCCAGAGACGTAGCGAGCTGTTGGAACTGTCACGTACCCGGCGCATGAGGCGGCGGTGCGATTCCGGATTATCGCACTAAAACCGTCAACTCTAGCCCCCGCAAACATCCCGTAACGTGACAGTCCCTACAACAAGCAGAAGCCGTTGTTATATTGGACGCGCAGGGTATTGAGGATTTGTTTGTGTAGTTCATCCACAGGCTGCACGTATAAAAGGATTGGCAAAAAGCCTTGAAAAGGGTATTTTTGACATCCCCGTTACAACGTGCGAACCTGCGCGACAGCATATTACATCTTACCGACAATGCCCTGCGCTCCCGTTCTATATCGGCATCATCCTGGAGGTCCTCGGTTATCCAGTGCCCAAGATACTTATAAGATACTTGAGCCGCAATACTCTATTAAGAGGAACTCCGTTCAGTGACACAGCAGGCACTGACGCATACTCTTTTTGCCAATGATTTTTTGCTATAGACACGAGAAGATGAGAACTTTAACACCTTTAGGTGTTCTTGGTGTTCAAAAGGCTTATAAATCCATAACTTACGTTGGTGATTGCGCATGGCCTTCAACACTCTCCAGCCATCTTCAATGGTCGTTGCTCGCAACTCCAACACCCCAACCGTTTCTTATGATACTGCAGAATTGTCCGGATAGTCATAAAACTGAAAAAGAAATCCAAGACTTAGTAAAAGTTTACCGGCCAAGGGAGAGTCGTACTCGCGCCCCAGGGGCTCCAGGTATAATACACATTTTTTTTATGTTTGTTTTCTAAAGCAGTTGTTGACATCGTCTTAGGTATTGGTTTTTCTGGGATCTAATAAAAATAAAGAAAGAATGGCCCCCAAAAATAAAATTTGAGCTGTGGATTCAAAAAATATGGAAGAATTCAAACTCAAACTCAACCTACTCATGGAATCAACCTACAATCATATTCTTGGCTGGTTTTTCTTATAACTTCAAAATTATGGCCATACTTACGAATCTACATATAGTATAATAACACTAACAATCGGGACGTCTGGGACACAAGCAAACATCCTTTGGGCTTTTGCCACCTATAGCACAAAAAAGCCAACTGACTCTTGGGGTTGCTGGTATGTTGACAGTTTCAAGAACTTTGTGAATGAGTTTGTCATTGTCACGGGTCTTCCTTGAGTAATTAATGTAATTATGCCAAATTTTCCTAGTATGGGAGGGCTCAAAACTACGATTGCGTTTTCCCGGACTCTAATATTGCCACACGCAACGCAGGTACATACATAATATACATATAATATGTACAGTCGACGTCAAAGATATATTTACAGTTTTGTACCTTATTACAAATACGTAAGGTGCAATAGTGTAAACATATCTTTGAAGTTTACTGTACATACTAGTAAATCCAGAAACACTTACGTTGCTGATTGCATGTAATGCACATCGCCTGCAGCACTCCCCAATGATCGCCTTTAGTTTTTCTGATGATACCCGCAGAAAGATGCTCTTCGCCGACAGTCGAGAAAACTGAAAAAAAAATCTAGTCTTAGTAAACTTTTACCAGCCAATGACGAGTCGCAACCGTGCCCGCTTAGGTTCCGTACATCATACAATCTTAACATGGTTTTTTCTTAAGCCGTTCTTGGCCTTACACTCTACATCTAATATAAAAATAACGGAATATTTTGTTCAAAGTATTCATAGAAAATATAGATAAAAAACCTAGGAATATTAAATGTATATACAGTGTGTGGCCCAGAACACGAGCGAAAAATGCAAACTTAGATTGTACTCCTCAAACAATAAAACTATTGTTCAACAACTTTAAAAAAATATGTAGTTTTTAGATTGTCTCTTTTTCATACAAATATTATTTTGAATCCGTCTAATTGACATTGCTTGTCAGTCTTGTCACCCTCACACTACAGACATAATCAATTTCGCAATACATTGCGTGTTCAGGTAAACTTTAAAATGTACTAACAATCAAACCGTAAGTTTTCAAAAGTCGCTGCACAAACGTTGTTCAGTTTGAGGAGTAGAATCTACGTTTCAATCCTTCGCCCGTGTTATGGGCCACACACTGTATAGGTTAAGTAGGTCTATATATGTGGACGAGTTTAGTGTAAGGGACCACTTTGTCGATTTACAAGGACACTTTTTTCTTTCACTAATAGATAGTGCATATTGCGTAGTTTTAGAAAGTACTAGTAACTTTATATCGACAAAGTGGTCCCTTTGTCCGCACACTAACACATATTTTCTATGACTACTTTAAATCTAAAATATATATAACAAAATCATGTCAGTACGTTACAGCATTTATACCTCAAGAAAATCGATGTTAATGATGTTTGATTTTTTGGATTTATCACTGCCTCGAATAGCAGAATATTAATCATTAAAATATTGCAGAAACTAAAAACCAATTAGTAGCGCTACCAAGTTCGCCGGGTCAGCTATTTTACATTAAAAGGGATTGCAACCTCAATTATAAGCTTATTTTACAATCTTAAGAGTCGCCAAGACGCTCGCGTTCCCATACAAACGTAGTTTAGCTCTCATTTGAAAACGACAAACTTTAGAACCACGAAATTTGGCATGGGCATTCTAGTAGTACAGATTTAGGTCGGACATTCGTTTTCGTTGTTAAAAATTTTAATACAAAGAAAATACGGCCAGTACACATACAATAGTATTTTGTGCAACAGTTACATAATGAGGGTTCTTAAGATTCGAGGGTCGAAGTTACAAAATGAGGCGAACCCGAATTTTGTAAAAACAGACCCGAGAATTTTAAGAACCCTTATTATGTACCGTTGCACACAATAGTTTTTATACGAGTGCTTAAGCAAGCCGGTAAGAATTGAGTTCGACGAAAGCCGTGCACAACCTACTGCTTCTATGTAATAGAGTAACTTCGATCTCCCGGTGGATTGTGCCGGCGGCGACACGCAATGCGGGGCCCGACAACAGTTTCACAATATTGTATGGAAATCCTTTCTGTGATTGTTATGGATGCTACAATATGCGACCATACAAGCTCTATCAAAAAGTATGCGCTAGTAGTACCGCCACCACAATCTCAATTCGAGTATTACAGTCGCCGAGTATAAAAAACTTATTTTTAACACAGTTGCTCAAATCTAGTAGTAGTTTATAATGCGAGAAGTTGGATTTCTCGCACTAGCGCGTTTTACTTTTCCAGCCAATCACAGCTCAGGATTCATGATCACCGCCCCGCATCGCACGGCGCGAGTGTTCGGGTGAAGTAACCTCAAAGTGACATATTGTCCATTTTTATAATTTTTTCACGCCACCTGCTCGGAAATGTGGCAAAAGAAGATCAAAATCCAAGCTGGAAAGTAAGCCATTGCTGTAGCATCTGAACTACCACTACAAGAATTGCTATTTTGCAGCAATGAAATGTCATTGCATTGGACCCGCCAATGAGAATCATTTAAAACATTAAAAAGGTCTTTTTTTGACACCACTTTTTCATTCTAAAAAAAATAAGGTTGTTTATCGAACCAATTTACTTGTTTAAAAAAAAGAAACGTCAAAATCATTCAGATCACCCTTAAGGCGTTTTTACCTTTTTAACCGTTTGTGGTTTTCTATCAAAAAGTGGGTAAGGAGTGAACCGGCTATTAGACATGGCAACTTGCAGGGCCCAATCTGTTGTGTACCCTGCCTCTCCCTCTCCCTCCTGCAGGTTGCAATGTCTAATAGCCGTTTGAGTCGGATTGAAGCAAACATCGTAAAACGCTTCTTAAAAGTGAAAAAAAAAGTAATAAAGGTGGAGCGAGAAAAATACATATTGAATTGGATAATGTTTGACTGAAAAACAAGAAAGTTGTATTTATGCAGTAAAAATGAGTTCAATAAGTGTAGAAAATGTTATTAATACGTTGGCGCCCACCGAAATTCAAGAAACTGCACAGGCGTAGAAATTTGTTACCAGTGAAATCGCGTCCTAAATAAGAAGGCCCATGAACAGTGATATTTTGTATACAATATAATATCCGACGAACAATTCATATTATGGAAGGATGGCGAAAAGAAGCATTTATTTGCAGAAAGTTACATGCTCGTTTACTTTATCGTGCTTGTGAAAAGCATATGAACCGTCAATATACTTATAAATAGTATCTATTAAAGTGTTTGTATATGCCAATTAATTTTTTATTTTATTTCCTCACAGTAGTCGTGAAAAGCTCTATGTAATGTCTCGGCCGAAAGCGCTATAGGTGGACTCGTATCTTCGAGGGCCTCCCCTGGCGGGTCGGCCCTCGAACTAACTCGATCCACCTATAGCTTACTTTCCAGCCTCTACAACAATGTACTATTTCTCAACTTTATTAAAAAACGTCGTTCGATACACGGACGGAATGTCATTCTTCACTCGTCCCGAGTTTTGCCACTCGCCTGCGGCTCGTGATCAAATGTCTCGGAACTCGTTGAATAATGACATCCTTTCCGACCTAGTATCGAAATGTACTATTTTGCTATATTTTTAACCGACTTCAAAAAAGGAGGAGGTTCTCAATTCGACCAAAGAGAATTAAGTACCTAGAGAGATTGTTAGGAACTTCTTTCGTTTTGTTCCAATGGTCTTCAATAGATGTCGCTCAAAGTACCAATGGCTCGTAATAATTTTTCATGTTACTTGAAATCTAGTCGCTACTTATCTAAACCTGCGTCATTATATTACCAAAACTGATTACAACAAGAGTAATCAAAAATATCTGATTAAACCTAATTGCTCCTCTACATGATGGCCCAGCGCTGGGCCAGCGCTGGGCCAGCGCAATGGCCATGCGCGCAACTACACGATGGCGACATTCAGTTGTGATCTATACGTTTTCCAGGATGGACGTGGAAGCATTAGCCGCTGCAGCAATCTATTTATGCGCCATGTACCACCATTTTCTTAATGTACTCGTACACAATAATAAAGTTATTAATAAGAAATAGCGTAGAAGATATCGGATGTTATTTATCCAATGCTTAAATTTAAATTTATGCAAAAACTTTTAAACCCTACTGAAAAAAACATTACTCATCTCTTTCTTAATGAGCCGCTATGTTTTTATTGTGTATGTATGAATGTATATATTTTACTATTGGTATTTAATGTTATAATTATTTATTTATTTATTTAAGTTGTACTGTATGTACTGTCTGCGTAATGTATGTGTAATTTTACTATTCCTCTGATTAATTAAAAATAAATTTAATGCGTGCACTGCCAGTTATAATACGTTCTGTTCTTATATCCTACTACCCTAAGGTTATCTGGAAGAGATCGCTTACAGCGATAAGATCGCCTGTTGCTGTCTTTATTTACATTGTTTTGTTTTCTTTGTGGTGCAATAAAGAATATTTACTTAGGTACTTGAAAAGCTACTTTATTTTCTTTAAATTCTTATTATTAGTTAGGTCTTGATTTTAGTATCTCTATGATTCAAAATAAAAGCCATATAACGCATCCCCGATAAAGTTCTAAGAACTTCGTAATTTCATGATAAGGCCACGTACTCGTCATTTTTTATTCAAAAAATCGTGTATTAGTTCAGAGATAATAGAGCGCACGCACGTCCGCACCCAACCGCGTTCGAGCACGCACTGAGGAATGGGCCACGTGTGGATGCGCACTGCCATCGCTGGCCCAGTCCCTTTGATGTGCGGCCAAAAAACCGACACCGTGGCCATCCCAGCGCCATCCGCCACGCCATAAGCCATCCGACGCCACTACCCTCTCTACACGCTGGCCCATCATAGTGGGCCAGTGTGATGGGCCATCATGTAGAGCAGCCATAAGAAAAAAATAAATCCAGGTAATATCGCATTATTAATTTAAGCGCCATCTATTGTAGTTTCTCATAATTTTACGGTTTAGCTCAATCTCGGAGTAACCCTTTGTGTAGCTCGTTTGTTTAATGATAATAGCTCATAGATGTCACTAAAATAAATATCGAAAAGACCCCGACTTGGTGATAATGGGACCATCTAACGGGTGATAACAAAAAAATGAGAAAAAATTTTATACGGATTTAAAGAAAACTCTTGCGGTTATATAAAAAAGTAGTTATAATTGTAAAATATATACAAGAATAAATGTACAAAAATGTTAATGGACATTGGCATAGGGTCCGTGGTCAGCTGTACGTCGGAGCCTGGACATGATGTTGTTGGTACAAGACCGTTGGACGCCATTTTTGTCCATCTTCCGCACACATGCTCTTATTTTTTTTATTAATTGAGCACAGTTCGCAGCTCTCCAGTTGTTTTTATATACCAAACTGCTCAAATTACCGAAGAAATCTTCTATCGGACGACATTGCGGAAGATTCGTAGGGTTACGCGTCTTAGGTACAAATGGGATGTTATTTGCCTCTAGAAATTGTATAGTTTTTTTTGCATAGTGCGATGGTGCCTTATCTGGCCAGAAAACATATTCCCCATCAGCATGATGTTTACGAATAAACGGCACCAGTATTTTTTTCAGACACTCATTTTCGTACACATTTTGGTTGACCGCTAAACCGCTTGGCTTGAACCACAGTTTTGAAATACCCTTTTCAGATATGGCGACATACAGCATAACTTTTGGTTCCAATTTATGCTTGTACTTATGCTTTATGTCCTCTGGTGTAGTAGCGACGTCGCTGGTATAGTACCGGTCATTTCCAGGAATATAAGTTTTACTCAAAGGAAAATAACTTTCATCGTCCAAAATAAACGATTTTCCTTTGTAATTTCGCGTCATCCAACGACATTGAGACATAACTGTCGATTTTTGCTCGTCGGTGTATTCCGGTGCCCTCACTTTCTTTCTGCATTTAAGGCCAACCTTTTTTAATGATTTACAAATGTATGGTTGACTACATTTAAACTTTTTTGCGGCATCTCTTTGGCTTATGGCATCGTTGTCGTTAAACCACAGAGTAAATAATAGTATAATACAGAGAAACCTCTGTAACGTCACGAATCATGTTGTCCCTTCTTAACACATGACAAGTTCTCTTTCGCACTTATGCAAACGTATCGGATACGTCGTGTCAAACTCGAATTTTTTGACAGATTTACACTGAGTTGTACCCCCCTGGCAGTGACTTCAACGCCCTCTTCGTCATAATTTTCGCTGGTCGACCACTGCCACCTTTTCGAGCTAGTGTCAAGGATGCTAAAATTCTATAAATTGGCACGTTTTCCTTGGCAAAATGGTCCACGGTGAACTTTTTACCAAAACAAACGTTAGAATTATAAAAATTTACAACGCGTTGTCTCAAAGCTTCTTGTTTTGAGGCCATTTTTGACAAACAAAACAATTTGTAAAAAAAAACAAATTACACACATGATAGACAAAAGAGGTTCCAACAACTTCTAGAACAAACTTTTTCTTTAATGCCGACAGTAATATTTTTTAGAGCTGCAAAATGTATTCTATTTTTTTTGTTATCACCCGTTAGGGGTTATCCCTGTTCGATTAAAAAAAAATTGAAAATCGGTTCATGATTCCCGGAGATGTCGAGTAACATACATACAAAAAAAAAGTAAAAAAATAATGATTAAAAAAAATTCAGTCGAATTGAGAACCTCCGCCTTTTTTGAAGTCGGTTAAAAATGGACCTTTTTCTCGCAACCTTTTATTTCTTCCAAAATCTGTAAACGCCAATTGGGAGGATACCTTTCTTCAAATAATTGAATGAAGGTATCCTATCACTCATCTATCACTACTTGTGATCAAATTGCAACTTGTGAGTTAAATAAAATAATTAAAATATTATAAATATCATGCGACAATCTTACACCAACACAAATCAACCTAGTCCCACGGTAAGCTCAATAAGGCTAGTGTTGTGGGTACAGTTGCCATCAGATATATCGGAGCGGCCAAGGTGGTCACAAATATCTGAACAACGCCTCTATTGTCAAGGCGATACAGTGCATGTTCAGATATTTTTGAGTACTGTGGCCGTTCCGATATATTTGATGGCGACTGTAAGCGACGATCTATATAATAGATAGGTACTTATAGATAAATACTTAAATACTTAGAAAACATCCAGAACTCAGGAACAAACATCTGTGATTAGCACACAAATAAATGCTCTGACCAGGATTCGAACCCGGGACCTCCTGCTACATATGCAGAGTCACTACCAAGGCTAGAAGGCCGTAATAGTATTTTGTGCAACAGTTACATAATAAGCGTTCTTAAGATTCGAGGGTCGAATTTACAAAATGAGGCGGAGCCAAATTTTGTAAAAACAGACCCGAGAATTTTAAGAACCCTTATTATGTACCGTTGCACACAATAGTTTTTCTACGAGTGCTTAAGCAAGCCGGTAAGAATTGAGTTCGACGAAAGCCGTGCACAACCTATTGCTTCTATGTGATCTCGTAACGTTCGATCTCCCGGTGGATTGTGCCGGCGGCGCCCGCCCGACACGCAGTGCGGGGCTCGACAACAGTTTCACAATATTGTATGGAAATCCTTTCTGTCATTGTTATGGATGCTACAATATGCGACCATAGAAGCTCTATCAAAAAGTATGCGCTAGTAGTTCCGCCACCACAATCTCAATTCGAGTATTACAGTCGCCGAGTATAAAAATACAATTATTTATGACACAATACAAGTTTTACCACAGTTTTACGTTGCGACGTTGCCAGCTTTTTACCGAGCTGGCAACAACACCAGTCAAACTATACAAACTATCTTCACAATTTTGTAGCAATTTTGGCTGTGATTTTGGCACATTTTGGTTCGGTTTACATAACGTTTCGTTTCTTTGTTTTCGTCCAACATTGTCAAATAAACATGAATAAACTTAATAGTATAACGGTACTATATCATTATTATAATTATTGATAAATATTTTTTACTGAATGGGGTTGGCAAATGTCAACGGTTTGGCCAGATGGCGCCAGCATAGCTAGGTCCCTTTCACTAGTATTGTTGTATGGGATTTGGCTTAAAGGCTAGCCCATCCAGGTCAAAAAAAATTAAAAAAAAAACGTGATTTTGACACTTTTGTACGACTGACAGGGACCCAGCTATGCTGGCGCCATCTGTAAATACTTTCCACCGGCCAACCCCATTAGAATGCTTTTTTTTTCATGTATGTTGATTTTCTGCCTTAATCATTCACCTAAATAATAAGATTCTACATCGCATAAAAACTACATAAAAAGGAACGACAAAGTGCTTAAGGGTCAAAACACACCTAGCGGAATCACAGCGGAATTAAGCCAATTTATAGACAAAATGCTTAAATTTGTCTATGGTAGCAGATTTTTTGTATGGAAGCCATAGACAAATTTCCGCTACCATAGACAAATTTAAGCATTTTGTTTATGAATTTTCTTAATTCAGCTCAGGTGTGTGGTGTACCTTATTGGGGTTCATATAAATTGAACTGGCAACATTTCAAAACGTGGAATTGACATAAAGAAATGGATGTTTTTGATTGTATTGTCTATTGCCTTCATAGTCATAGATTGCCTTTCATTTTCTTGTTGCACAGACGGAGCTATAATATATATTAATATACCGTAAGATACCGAGATATATATAATCGTATAGCTCGGCACCCTACACGGTAAAGCTATCAAAAGAGAGACAGATATATCGGTTGTACGTCACGCCAGACAAAGAAGGCAATATACCCAAAATATATCGAGCTATAATATATATTATAGCTCCGTCTGTGACGGGCTTTATTGGCAGCATAGCGACTGTCTTTGAAACTAAGTACGCTCCCTAAAATTAAGTACCTAGTAAATAATAGTAGTTTGTACAACAAGTACATAAAACCCACCATTTTACACGAAATGTTTAACCATCCGAGTGAGCGAGCGTAAATAGTATGCGGGCTGTACACTCTCGCCGAGACAAACCGAGACAGGCCGAGCGCGAGAGTGTACAGGGGTGCACTCGCGTGGCTTCCAAAAGAAAAATCTACCCCGAGTCACAGAGTAAATAATAGTATAATACAGAGAGACCTCTGTAATGTCACGTAACGTCACGAATCATGTTGTCCCTTATTAACGCATGACAAGTTCTCTTTCGCACTTATGCAAACATATCGGATACGTCGTGTCAAACTCAAATTTTTTGACAGATTTACTTTGAGTTGTACCTGCCCGAATGCTCTCGCCCGAGAATGTACAGCCGGCGGTACGGTCAGCTGCAACGAAAAAGGCCCCCGCTGCATACAAACTTTGCAGGGGGTAGGGGGGTCTTTTTCTCTGCAGCTAGTTATGGTCAGGGGGGTACAAGTAAATCTGTCAAAAAATTTGAGTTTGACACGACGTATCCGATACGTTTGCATAAGTGCGAAAGAGAACTTGTCATGCGTTAAGAAGGGACAACATGATTATGGATGGATTATGTCTAGTTTACAAAAATATGAAATATAATTTCACATGTAATTATAGTTTTACTTTTTTTATCATTACTATTATGATTTAAAAATTAATCCATATCGAAAATCCAGCGTCGTTTACTGAATCGATTCAAAGATAATCGTTTATTTTCTGACGGGTAATAACCATTTTGAATTTTGACGTTTGACATTTATGCATATTTAACGCCCCTAAGGATTGCTGCCTTCTATATTTTGTTTGAAAATACAAGCAAAAATGATCCTTGGCTTTTTTGTTTGACATTTGCAAGGACTGCATCCGATAATGAACCATATTTCAACATAAGTAAAATCAACTATTTGTTGCTCCATTTAGTGTCGTGACTTACTGTCAAATATGCGTGATATTTTCAAGTGAAAGGTACACCATTGTCCGTTATCAATAAGGCGATGCTACTATAAAAAATCATTTAGAAATAAACTTTATTAACAACAGACAATGATGTACCTTTAAATTGAAAACGCCATACGTATGCTACCTCGCCTCCCTCAGATTTTGGCAGACCTTTTTGTTTGGAAAGATGAGGCGATGGCTCCTCCAGGCATAGAGCTTTATGACGATAACTTATTATCATGGTTTAAATATATCGATTTACGAATAATTAAAAAACTAATTTAAAAAATAATATAAGACACAAATTCAAAAAAGTAAGTTTATTTCATATTATAAAAAAAATACTGAAATATTCCTACTGTAAGACGACATCTATTGACTAGTTAATCGTAATGTTAGTTGACATATATACGTCGCTACAAAACTTTTAAATCAGGACTAACAGATGTCGTTAGGAGTACTACAACTTCGCTGAGACGTGTAACGCTATCTCTGGTCGGTCGATGTAATCAGTGAATTTTCAGTAGCGCCGTCTAGTGCTGAATGTATTTTAGGCGGTCGCATTTTTTTACATGGGATAAATTCTCTAGATATATTCTTTACTTTATGATTCGACTGAATTTTTTTTTTTTTTTATCATAATTTTTTAACCGACTTCAAAAAAGGAGGAGGTTCTCAATTCGACTGAATTTTTTTTTTTTTTTATCATATTTTTTTTTTTTTTGTATGTATGTTACTCCATATCTCCGTGAATCGTGAACCGATTTTCAAAATTTTTTTTTGAATCGAACAGGTATAACCCCTAGATGGTCCCATTGTCACCAAGTCGGGATCTGATGATGGGATCCTGGAGAAATCGAGGGAACTCTTCAACTATTATAGGCACACCTATAGTGATTTCACTATTTTTTACAGCAACTCGGCCACTTCCTCTTGGAATAGCGGATCCTAAGTGAAGTCGGTTCTTTTTTTGTTTAAAATTATATATTATCTTCCGACAATTCCATAGAAGAAGGAGGTTCTGCATTCGGTTTGGTGTTTTTTTTTATGTATCTTCACCGATTACTCCGAGACCCGGGGTCCGATCTGAGTACTCCTTTTTTTGTTTGAAAGGATCTACATCCAAGGTGGTCCCATATTAATCTGGTGCTGTTCTGATGGGATCCATGAGGAATTGAGGGAACTCCTAAATTTTTAAAGGCACATGTATAGTGATTTGGGTGTTTTTTTAAGCAACTCAAGCATTTTCTTACGAAAACCACCAATTTGATGGAGTGGACCTGATGATGATGATTGTTTTGATGATAATGATGAAGATTTTTTAAATGTAGGATGTTCAGCGATTATTCCGAAACCCGTGGTCCGATTTGAATAATTCTTTTTTTGTATGATAAGATCGAACTACCTTAAAGATGGTCCCACATTAATCTGGTGCTGTTCTGATGATGGAATCCATGAGCAACTGAGGGAACTCCTCAATTTTTGTAGGCACGTGTATAGTGATTTGGGGGTTTTCTTAAGCTACTCAAGCATTTTCTCACGAAAACCACCAATTTGATAGAGTGGACCTGATTATGATGATTGTTTTGATGATAATGATGAAGATTTTTTAAATGTAGGTACATCCGTGGTCCGATTTGAATAATTCTGTTTTTGTTTGGAAGTAACTACCTCGGAGATGGTCCCACATTAATCTGGTGCTGTTCTGATGATGGGATCCATGAGGAATTGAGAGAACTCCTCAGTTTTTAAAGGCACATGTATGTTGATTTGGGTGTTGTCTGAAGCCACTCAAGCATTTCCTCTCGTCAACCACCAATTTGATGGAGTGGACCTAATGATGAAGTTCACATATGATACGTGGAACTTTCCTTAGATTGAATGGGTGTACTATGAAGTTTTTTATATATCTTCACCGATTATTCCAAGACTTGTTGTCCAATTTTGATAAACATATAACCACTGAAAATTTAAAAATAAAAACTTTTTACAAAAATAAGACAACCGACTTCAGAAAGGATAAAATGAATCATTATATTATTTATATGGGTCACCAACTGATGTTTGAAGTCGGTGCCAAGCCAAAAAATACAAACCGGTCAAAACAGCTTCAATTGTGAACATCATCATCATCTCAGCCATAAGACGTCCACTGCTGAACATAGACCTCCCCTTTATTAAAGGGGGGGGGGGGGGGGGTTTGCCATACGCGCCACGCTTGGCAGGCGGGTTGTTGTTGTTTAGGCTTTCGGAAGATGCTGCTGCCTATCTCCCGGTATATTCCCTTAGCAGACTCCTACTGCAACCACGGGACGATATAGTGGGGGACAATTCTAAGGCCGGGTACCCCACGGCACTATCTCTATCTGTTACATTGTCATATCTAAACTACTAATCCGATTTTGTATCTATTCTGAGACACGTCTACTTTTTCAGTAATCAGAAAAAGGCGGAATAGAATAGAAAAAAAATGTAGACGCGTATGATTGGCCTTTCATAGAAAATTTGAATATCGTGCCTTTTTACTGAAACTGTGGGTGTACTGGGTGTATCTGAGTAACTATAGAAAAATTAATCTAGCCATTGAATTCCTTTATACTTCGAATTTAACTTTAGATGAAGAATGATAAATAATTCAAACCGAACCACGGACTTCCTTCGAGATACGGGTAGTCCGAACAGTGTGTTAACAAACATAATGCGCATGATTATATTTTCTGTACCTAACGGGTAACGCATAGTCGAAACGAATGTATACCTATGTGCAATCCATACCGTATTAGATTAGGTAGACAGTAAAAAGAACAATTCACTGAACACATCGCCTCGTTCGTATTAACTCTTCCAAATTTGGCTTGGCAGTGGCACCGACTTCAAACATACATATCAGTTGGTGACGCATATAAATAATATAATGATTTATTTTATCCTTTTTGAAGTCGTTCATCTTTTTTTTGTAAAAAGTTTTTATTTTGTGTAAATATGTTCCGACTTTTAATTAAATGAATTAACTCTTAAACACAAACCTGTATGTGCCGAAACGACTTCCGTCCCAGCTTCTTCAATTTATTTTAGGAACGAAGACGAATTCATCCAAACTCAGATTACATCTGAAAGAGTAATAACGCCAAGTTAGTCAGAAATAATGAAATTTTGCACAAAATTCTCGGAGTTAGAAAAGTGCGCACTCTATGGGTCGAGTACAATGGTGTAAAAAACCGACCAAAACCGTGCCAGTCCACGCATAACGGAGGGTTCCGTAGTAAGTCGTTTTTTTGCACATAACTCAAAAACGGTTAAAGGGATAATGTTCTAAATAATTTTCGTTTAAAGTAAACTAAGCCACATCGTCTTGATTTTTTTCATATTTACGGTTCAAAAGTTAGGGGGAACCAATTGTTCGTAAGTCTAAAATAATCGTTTATCTACAAGTCTACATAAATCGATCAAGAATGAAAAATGTTTCGAATAACAGGTGACAGAAGATGTTGCCGTTAGGACTGCGTGGCTAATCTTTTTAACCGACTTCAAAAAAGGAGGAGGTTCTCAATTCGACAGATTTTTTTTATCATTATTATTTTTTTGTATGTATGTTACTCGATATCTCCGTGAATCGTGAACCGATTTTCAAAATTTTTTTTTAATCGAATGGGTATATCCGATACTAGAAAAAAAATTGAATAATTTTGATCTCGTAGGTACAAACGTATTTGATACTACTGACACTTCTGTTATTTCTTGTTTATCATAATCTTTGAGTTCTGTCAAATCGTAGTTGCACCCGCGATAACGACGTATGGTTATGAAGAGAATTTAAGTCCCGGGGTAGGATATAGGATAGTTGTTTTATACCAGAAATCATACTTTATAAGGACAAAAGTTCAAACAACGCACAAGGCATTCATATTCCGGGTGCCTTACCTCATCGGCATGGTATTTTAAGTAAATTCAAGTCATTTATTATATCTCAAAAAAAGACAGAATTTGTTTAAATATTAAAATCCAATGATGTAAAATATTGAATAATAAATATAATACGGTGACTCCTTAACATTAAAAGGTCGCAAAAGCGCATGTGCCACCTTCACATCAGGACGTCGCGCATATCGTCCGGGACTGTGCACTCCGCAAATAGGACGGCGATCCAGCAGACTTGTTTACCCTCGACAACGACGTAATCCAATGAATGCAGAATTTAAACATAACACTCTAAACGAGTGACAAAATGCCATATCTTTAAATTAAATAAACCTCCGGAGTAGCAGGCGTCCATAAGTCACGGTAGCTGCTATCAGCTTAGCAGGTGGGGTGGGCCAAATGTTTGCGTGCGACCATTGTGGTAAATAAAAAAAGGGATAATCATTCGCGTGTCAACCTAGTGCCACAGCACAGTAAGATCAATAAATCTTGTATTGTAGGTAACTACCACTGCCACTCATCATCACCATTCGCTTGCCCTTGTCCCATTTACCTGGGGTCGGCGGAGCAAGTCTTTTTCTTCCACACATCTCTGTCGCCCGTTATCTCATCATTCTCCACGATCACTTTGACAATATTTATAACAGATAGATAACATCCACAACTCGGGAACAAATATCCTTGATGAATACAAAAATAAATGCCCTTACCAAGATTCAAACCCGGAACTTTCTATACAAAGATAAATGCGCAAGTAATAATCTATCTGTCTGTTATCTCTTGAAGCTAATAGACGGAGAGCTGGCCACGTCAGATATGACACAATAATGAGAGCAACGAAACCCCTCTAGTTAGTTTGCTATACTATGCTTATTTCTAGATCCGGACATCTGGCAGCTGTAAAGTGGTGGAGGTCAAAGAATGCAAATAACTTCAAGAAAACAAATTCTAGAGTTCTGGATTTGATCCAATATTATGAAAAATTTTGTCATTCATTAGATTATATAATATCTAAAAGTTTCGGTTGAGGGAAGTAGTGCCAAATGACGTATAATGTAATTTTTGGTTACTCGCCTACTGTTTTTGTTTCCGCAATAATACACAACGTTTTTTGTTCTGATGATAAAATATAGGCCCTGTTCTCTATAAATGACACAACTTCAGCAGTTTTTACCTATTTCGGTATTACTTTTTTCCAACTTAAAAACTTTGTTAGTTATTCACTCTGATCTCCACCCATTAAAAGCTGCCAGATGCCCGGATCTAGTAATAGGGATGGTTATGCAATCTAACTGTACTGGTTACAAACCTCTCATTATTGTGTCACATCTGACGTGGCCAGCTCTTAGACCATAAAACCACATACCGATTTAAATGAAATTCGGCGAGGAGATAGTTTGAGTCCTGTGGTAAATACTAAGACAGTCGCTATGCGCGAAGTGCATGGTGGGGGTAACGAGAACGATCGCAGTGCTCAATGTGACAAGAAATGAAATTGCAAATCCCCTGTCTGCTGTCAAAATAGTGAATCAGCCAGTTACATTTCATATAAGCAAGGAATACAACCTATTTAAAAAAAAGGAAAAAAACAGATTGACCACCTGCCCAAGAGATGGCGCCACAATCATGGACACAGCGAATATGTCGACATCGAGCATGCGACCTCTCTGGAGTTGCAGGCGTCCATCGCGGTATAAAAAAAGAACATAAATAATATGGGATAATCATTCACTTATCAATCTAGTCCTACAGTTAGTTTAATAAGGCTCGCCTAGTCTAGGTGACACTATTTATATTAGATAGAAAACATCCACAGCTCAAGAATAAATAAATTCATAAGAAACACACAAATAAATGCGCTTACCAGGATTCAAACCCGGGACCTCCTGTTAAACTGTGTGTTATGTATATTACACTATGCTCATCCTATAAATTTTGTATATAGCAGTACTTATCTATCTTTCTCGTTATACAATGTATGTATAATATACATGTTGCCGCGTTGGTCTACCTCATTTCACTTCACTCATCTACTCAAAGGTTAACTGGAAGAGATCCCTTAAAGCGACAATTTTGCGACTGTACTTGCGTTTTCCTATTGTAACATTGTATTTGTACATTAAAGAGTTTACATACAGTCATAAACTTACCAACACTAAAATTATAAATGCGAAAGTAACTCTGTCTGTTAATTACCTCTACATGCTTAAACCGCTGAACCCATTAATAAGAATTTTAGTGTAAAGATTTTAGCCCTGGGGTAAGATCAAGGGTGTCCATCTCCACGAAGTGATAGCTACTGCCATGGAACGTATCGGATACCTACGTTTTCGGGTTATTAAAATCGCCTTCGTTTATTTGCGGAATGACCACAGATAAGATAAAATAAGTATTTGAGTAGTTTATAGTAATCGTTTTGTACCAACATATGAATTCGATTGTAAATTGTAATGAATCTGACATTTATCTAGTTTTGTATTAAAATTACTGATAGATTAGGTAGGCTGAGGCAGTTTGGGCAGGTCCAGCAATAATAATATATACTATGCGTACTATAGTCAATCCTAGAAAGTCGAAAGGTAAAATTGTATGGACCACCGTTGTCACCGTTCATCTGTCAAACACTGATTTTGTAGTGAAGATAACCTTCTGTACGAAATACTATCATATGGTAAAATATAGGTCAGCAACGCGCATGTGACACCTCTGGAGTTGCAGGCGTCCATAGGTTAAATACAGTACCTAATTGCTTACTATCAAGTAGGCCGTATGCTTCTTTGCTGCCGTCGTGGTGTAAAAAAGAAAGAAATAATATGGTACAATCATTCACGTATCAACGTAAGCTCAATAAGGTTTGTATTGCGGGTAGGAACTACTAGGTGACAATATTCATAATAGTTTTTAAAGGGTAGGCAACGTGCACGTGAGTCCTCTGGGGTTGCAGGCGACCATAGGCTACGGTAACTACTTACCATTGGGCGGGCCGTATGCTTGTTTGCCAATGTCGTGGGGTAAAAAAATGGATACAAAACATCCACAACTCGAGAACAATAATATCCGAGATAAATGCCCTTAGCAGGTTCAAACCCAGGACCTCATGTTTAACTAACCCATGTATTATAATTGCGAAAGTCTATCTGTGTAGTGAGCTAACGGTTGCTATGCCTTCACATTTAAACCGCATAACCGATTAATATGGAATTTAGTACACGGTTAAAGACATAGGATAGTTTTTATCCCAGAAGTCATCCCTTAAGGGTATGAAAAACAGATGGATGTTTGTATGGGGATTTAATAACCGCTGAACCGATTTGGATGAAATTTGGTATAGAGATAGTCAAGAGTTCTGGGGACGGATCCTTGCAAATATTATAAACGCGAAAGTAACTCTGTCTGTTACGTCCTTACGATTAAACTGTTCAACCGATTTGGATGAAATCTGGTATAGAGAGAGAGATAGTCAAGAGTTCTGGTGTTGTAAATATTATAAACGCGAAAGTAACTCTGTCTGTCTGTTACCTCCTTACGATAAAACTGTTCAACCGATTGAAATGAAATTTGGTATTGAGTGTATGGAAAGGACATAGGATAGGGAACCAATAACTACTAAACCTATTTAGATGAAAATGGTAAAAAAATAGTTTGAGTCTCGGGGAAGACATAGGGCAGTTATTATATCAGAAACCATCCCTTTGTGGAAACGGGCTGGAAGTTTGTATGGGGAGGGAATGAATAACTGCTGCACCGATTAAGATGAAATTTGGGATGGAGACAGTATGAGGTCTACGCAAAAATAGACGCAACATATAGACGTCGAGTTGCGGAAAACAGCCCTCGTTAACCAGCATGAGCTCTGTATGCAGAGCCTAATTTTTAAGACTCATCCAATTAACCCAACAGGAGGTTTGGGGCTAGGTCTGAGGACATTGTCATAAAAAAAATTGTACTTGACCTTATCTACCATATGGTACCAACGACTGTTGCCTGAAATCTATTTTCATAATATTACTTTTAAAAAATGCATACCTGGATTATCTTATCTTCGGGTGGATGTTAGAACTGGATTATGTGAGAATGATAGAAGACGTTCACGGAGCTCTTCACCTGAAATTGTTAAATAATGTTCAGTAGTACATCCGTATTTGTATAGGGAGTGTATGTGGAATCAACAACCGCCGCCTCGATTAAGATGAAATTTGGTGTGGTGTTCAGAAATTACGGAGTAACAAACAAACAAAAAACCGGCCAAGTGCGAGTCCGACTCGCGCACGAAGGGTTCCATGCCATTATCTATAAAAATCATCATCAATAAAAATATCTATAAAAATCAATCATGTCTGTTGTATGGGAGCCCCCTTAAATATTTATTTTATTCTAGTATTTGTTGTTAAAGCCGCATTAGAAATACATCATCTGTGAAACTTTCAACTGTATAATTAACTGTCACGGTTTATGAGATACAGCCTGGTGACAGACAGACGGACAGACAGACAGATCGGCAGACAGACAGACGGACAGCGATGTCTTAGTAATAGGGTCCCGTTTTTACCCTTTGGGTACGGAACCCTAAAAACATACAACCGAATTGAGAACCTCCTCCTTTTGTAATGTTGAAATCGTAAAAAAAAACTTTATCTTAATGGCTTGTTCCTCATCCAATTAACCCATCATTATCTACAGGAGGTTTGGGGGTAGGTCTGAGGACATTTTCATATTAATATTTTGGTATTCAATAAGGTACATTGTCATAAAAAAACACCTGGCGCACCGCCTCGCGAGGAAATCGCCGCGCGCGGCAACTCGGCTAGTGTGGACGTGCCTCGCCCGAGGCAAACGCACGCGCGGCCGCATTGCCTCGGGCGAGGCACTGCTACATTAGCCGAGCTGCCGCGCGGCAATTTCTTCACGAGGCAGTGCGCCAGGTGTGGGAACGCCTTGTATATGTATATACGAACTTGACCTTATATATGTATATACTTAGTTTAAGAGTATTTGTGTGGTACATGTATGTACCGATATATGTATTTATTAGTGTTTAGGTACCTAAAGCTTTTTGTGTTTCCAAACTTTTTATTGTTCCTTTGTGCATAGTTTGTCTTTCATCATTTAGTATTTATTCCTTTCTCATTCTCTCATGGGTTAGCTGGAAGAGATCCCTTTTAGGGATAAGCTTGCCTTTGTGCATATCTTTTTTATTTTTTATTTTACTGTTGTAATATTGTTAAACTTGTTTATGTGCAATAAAGTGATATATACATACCTTATCAACCATATGGTACCAACGACTGTTGCCTGAAATCTATTTTCATAATATTACTTTTTAAACTCGAGTTGAGACCTCCTTTACTAATATTATAAATGCGAAAGTAACTCTCGTCTGTCTGTTACTTCTTAACGCTTAAACCACTTTACCGATGAAATTGATGAAATTTGGTGTGAAGATAGTTTGACTCCGGGAGTAACATATAGGTCGACAACACGCATATGTGACATCTCTGGAGTTGCAGGCGTCCATAGGTTACCGTAGTTGCTTAGTGTGTACAATCAGGCGGGTCGTATGCTTGTTTGCCATAGTCGTGTTACAAAAAAATATGGGGCAATCATTCACAAATCTACCTAGCCTCACAGTAAACTTAATAAGGCTTGTTACTATGGGTACTAGTCGGTGACAATAATAATATATCACAGATAGAAAACATCCATAACTCGGGAATAAAGATTCATGATAAAGACACAAATAAACGCCCCTACCAGGATTCAAACCTGGGACATACAGCTTAATTCACTAATACTTAGGTACTTACTACAGTGGCCAAACAACCTAAAGTGGATCTTGGCCTCCGAGACCAAAGACCGCAGGGCTTCTCTTTTTTCTTTCTTCCTCATAGCGTTTGACCCAGCTTGGGGTTCGCTTGACAACCACATTCCATGAATGGGCGTAGGCACTAGTTTTTACGAAAGCGACTGCCATATGACTTTGCAAGCAGAGGGGAAACAAGGTCTTATCGGGATTAGGTCCGGTTTCCTTACGATGTTTCCTTTACCGAAATGGACTGGTAAATATCAAATGATATTCCGTTCATAAGTTATGGAAAAGTCAGTGATACGAGCCGGGGTGTGAACCCGAGACCGGATTGAAAGTCGGACGTCTTACCGCCAGGCTACTAGCGCTCTTACCACGAGGCTTCTCTAAGCGATACTAATATTTTAAATTCAAAAGTAACTCCAGCTGTCTGTTACCTTTACACGCTTAAAAAACTAGTATATCGATTTCAATGAAATTTGAGACCATCCATATTGATGCCAAATGTAATGAAATAAAAGGTGTACTCACATTATCACAATTTCGCTTACCTTGAGAACAAGATTGGCAATAATGGCTATATCAGCCACGGGAGCTCATCACCTGCAGCTCAGTGGAGTTCTCTGCAGTCAGCGCTCTTAAACTGGAACCGAATCCGGCTGTGGAGTTATTATGCATAATTATTAGTTTTTTTTTACATTCAACTACTATATTGATTTGTACTATATACTAATATGTCTCACGAAAGTTTAAATTCAATATATTGATTTGGATGAAATCTGAAAACAGCCACAACTCTAGAACATATCCGTAATAAACACACAAATAAACTCCCTTTCCAAGATTCAAACTCGAGTTGAGACCTCCTTACTAATATTATAAATGCGAAAGTAACTCTGTCTGTCACTTCTTAACGCTTAAACCACTTTACCGATGAAATTGATGAAATTTGGTGTGAAGATAGTTTGACTCCGGGAGTAACATATAGGTCGACAACACGCATATGTGACATCTCTGGAGTTGCAGGCGTCCATAGGTTACCGTAGTTGCTTAGTGTGTACCATCAGGCGGGTCGTATGCTTGTTTGCCATAGTCGTGTTACAAAAAAATATGGGGCAATCATTCACAAATCTACCTAGCCTCACAGTAAACTTAATAAGGCTTGTTACTATGGGTACTAGTCGGTGACAATAATAATATATCACAGATAGAAAACATCCATAACTCGGGAACAAAGATTCATGATAAAGACACAAATAAACGCCCCTACCAGGATTCAAACCTGGGACATACAGCTTAATTCACTAATACTTAGGTACTTACTACAGTGGCCAAACAACCTAAAGTGGATCTTGGCCTCCGAGACCAAAGACCGCAGGGCTTCTCTTTTTTCTTTCTTCCTCATAGCGTTTGACCCAGCTTGGGGTTCGCTTGACAACCACATTCCATGAATGGGCGTAGGCACTAGTTTTTACGAAAGCGACTGCCATATGACTTTGCAAGCAGAGGGGAAACAAGGTCTTATCGGGATTAGGTCCGGTTTCCTTACGATGTTTCCTTTACCGAAATGGACTGGTAAATATCAAATGATATTCCGTTCATAAGTTATGGAAAAGTCAGTGATACGAGCCGGGGTGTGAACCCGAGACCGGATTGAAAGTCGGACGTCTTACCGCCAGGCTACTAGCGCTCTTACCACGAGGCTTCTCTAAGCGATACTAATATTTTAAATTCAAAAGTAACTCCAGCTGTCTGTTACCTTTACACGCTTAAAAAACTAGTATATCGATTTCAATGAAATTTGAGACCATCCATATTGATGCCAAATGTAATGAAATAAAAGGTGTACTCACATTATCACAATTTCGCTTACCTTGAGAACAAGATTGGCAATAATGGCTATATCAGCCACGGGAGCTCATCACCTGCAGCTCAGTGGAGTTCTCTGCAGTCAGCGCTCTTAAACTGGAACCGAATCCGGCTGTGGAGTTATTATGCATAATTATTAGTTTTTTTTTACATTCAACTACTATATTGATTTGTACTATATACTAATATGTCTCACGAAAGTTTAAATTCAATATATTGATTTGGATGAAATCTGAAAACAGCCACAACTCTAGAACATATCCGTAATAAACACACAAATAAACTCCCTTTCCAAGATTCAAACTCGAGTTGAGACCTCCTTACTAATATTATAAATGCGAAAGTAACTCTGTCTGTCACTTCTTAACGCTTAAACCACTTTACCGATGAAATTGATGAAATTTGGTGTGAAGATAGTTTGACTCCGGGAGTAACATATAGGTCGACAACACGCATATGTGACATCTCTGGAGTTGCAGGCGTCCATAGGTTACCGTAGTTGCTTAGTGTGTACCATCAGGCGGGTCGTATGCTTGTTTGCCATAGTCGTGTTACAAAAAAATATGGGGCAATCATTCACAAATCTACCTAGCCTCACAGTAAACTTAATAAGGCTTGTTACTATGGGTACTAGTCGGTGACAATAATAATATATCACAGATAGAAAACATCCATAACTCGGGAACAAAGATTCATGATAAAGACACAAATAAACGCCCCTACCAGGATTCAAACCTGGGACATACAGCTTAATTCACTAATACTTAGGTACTTACTACAGTGGCCAAACAACCTAAAGTGGATCTTGGCCTCCGAGACCAAAGACCGCAGGGCTTCTCTTTTTTCTTTCTTCCTCATAGCGTTTGACCCAGCTTGGGGTTCGCTTGACAACCACATTCCATGAATGGGCGTAGGCACTAGTTTTTACGAAAGCGACTGCCATATGACTTTGCAAGCAGAGGGGAAACAAGGTCTTATCGGGATTAGGTCCGGTTTCCTTACGATGTTTCCTTTACCGAAATGGACTGGTAAATATCAAATGATATTCCGTTCATAAGTTATGGAAAAGTCAGTGATACGAGCCGGGGTGTGAACCCGAGACCGGATTGAAAGTCGGACGTCTTACCGCCAGGCTACTAGCGCTCTTACCACGAGGCTTCTCTAAGCGATACTAATATTTTAAATTCAAAAGTAACTCCAGCTGTCTGTTACCTTTACACGCTTAAAAAACTAGTATATCGATTTCAATGAAATTTGAGACCATCCATATTGATGCCAAATGTAATGAAATAAAAGGTGTACTCACATTATCACAATTTCGCTTACCTTGAGAACAAGATTGGCAATAATGGCTATATCAGCCACGGGAGCTCATCACCTGCAGCTCAGTGGAGTTCTCTGCAGTCAGCGCTCTTAAACTGGAACCGAATCCGGCTGTGGAGTTATTATGCATAATTATTAGTTTTTTTTTACATTCAACTACTATATTGATTTGTACTATATACTAATATGTCTCACGAAAGTTTAAATTCAATATATTGATTTGGATGAAATCTGAAAACAGCCACAACTCTAGAACATATCCGTAATAAACACACAAATAAACTCCCTTTCCAAGATTCAAACTCGAGTTGAGACCTCCTTACTAATATTATAAATGCGAAAGTAACTCTGTCTGTCACTTCTTAACGCTTAAACCACTTTACCGATGAAATTGATGAAATTTGGTATGAAGATAGTTTGACTCCGGGAGTAACATATAGGTCGACAACACGCATATGTGACATCTCTGGAGTTGCAGGCGTCCATAGGTTACCGTAGTTGCTTAGTGTGTACCATCAGGCGGGTCGTATGCTTGTTTGCCATAGTCGTGTTACAAAAAAATATGGGGCAATCATTCACAAATCTACCTAGCCTCACAGTAAACTTAATAAGGCTTGTTACTATGGGTACTAGTCGGTGACAATAATAATATATCACAGATAGAAAACATCCATAACTCGGGAACAAAGATTCATGATAAAGACACAAATAAACGCCCCTACCAGGATTCAAACCTGGGACATACAGCTTAATTCACTAATACTTAGGTACTTACTACAGTGGCCAAACAACCTAAAGTGGATCTTGGCCTCCGAGACCAAAGACCGCAGGGCTTCTCTTTTTTCTTTCTTCCTCATAGCGTTTGACCCAGCTTGGGGTCCGCTAGACAACCTAATTCCATGAATTGGCGTAGACACTAGTTTGTACGAAAGCGATTGCCATCTGACCTTTCAACCAGAGGAGAAACAAGGTCTTATCGGGATGAGGTCCGGTTTTCTTACGATGTTTTCCTTCACCGAAAAGCGACTGGTAAATATCAAACGACATTCCGAACATAAGTACTGGAAAACTCAACCCAAGACCGGATTGAAAGTTTGATGTCTTACCGCCAGGCTACTAGCGCTCTTACCACGAGGCTTCTCTAAGCGATACTAATATTATAAATGTAAAAGTAACTCCGTCTGTCGGTTACGTTTACACGCTTAAAAAACTATTATATCGATTTCGATGAAATTTGAGACCATCCAAATTCATGCCAAATGTAATGAAATAAAAGGTGTGATCACAATATTCACTTACCTTGAGAACAAGATTGGCAATAATGGCTTGACATAGCCACGGGAGCTCATCAGCTACAGCTCAGCAGAGTTCTCTGCAGTCAGCGCTCTTTAACTGGGACCGAATCCGGCTGTGGAGTTATTATGCATAATTATTAGTTTTTTTTTACATTCCTAATGGCATTGTAAATGTAAAGTGCCTAAATCGAAGAACCAACAAGCAAAATTATAAATACGACATTAATTTCGTCTGTCTGTTACCTCTACACCTTTAACTACTAACACACATACTAAATATCCGTAGTAAACACACAAATAAACTCCTTTTCCAAGATTCAAACTAGAGTCGAGACCTCCTTTACTAATATTATAAATGCGAAAGTAACTCTTCACGCTTAACCCACTTTCTTTACCGATTTAGATGGAATTTGGTGTGAAGATAGTTCGATTCTGGGAGTAACATATAGGTCAACGAGATGCATATGTGACATCTGTGGAGTTGCAGGCGTCCATGGGTTACTGCGCCTGTTTGACACCGTCATGGTATAAAAAAGCACATAAATAATATTGAATAATCACAACACAACCCTTGTCCCATAATTTATAATACTAAGAAATCCATTTATTCCGATCAATAATTACAATTAATTTAGTTACTATAATATGTATCTAAGCTCAGTGTGCTGATCTAAGGCATAGGCCTTCTCCAACTGTCCCCATCCCCATTGGACCCTATCTACAGTAACCCTAATCCAGTATGGCCCCAGGTTCAGATTAATATCTTTCCATCTTAGTAATGAATGGACTTATGAACTTCATGTGCAGCATCTGGGGTACCATAGCGTAGTGATTCATTCAAGCGCTAACACCCGAGATCAAAACAGTTTTGTTCTCACATACTGTTTTTCAAACCACCGTTGAGGATAATGAGCGACTAATCATCATATTATCATTTAGTCTGATTTGGTTAGTTTGGTTAGGTGAGGTTTAATATGGCCCGATTTGGACCAGCATGGTCCAGTCTAATTGGGTCCGGTCAGGGTCAGTCATAACTTATGATCAACATACATAATGGCAACAAACATATAAAATGGACAGCAAGTATCTTAGAGAAGAAAAAGCCCAATTTCCAAATAGATGGTGTCAAAAAGTTCATTACTTGGCAGCAGCTGACCCTTGTTACACATAGTTATTATCTTATGTATTTAAATTGTTATATACAGGTATATACCTGGTTTTCCAATGGCTGGTTTCCATTGTAACTTCTTCATTATTTTAGCAACAGGGATTGCAGTGATATTCATCCAGGTCACACCAATACTATCGCATTATTTGCCTTGTACTACACTGTAAGATAAAAAAATATTAAGTTGTTGATATCCCGAGTTGCCTTAACAACTTAATTCTAGTAAAACATTGTACAAGAACAAAATTGGGTTAAACATTTAATTTAAACACTATCCATTTTCAATAGAAGTTAAAACATAAACATGGGCTGGGGTGTAGCAAAGGGTAGGTATGTCGAATTCAAAAAAATTGGTATTGTGTCATTATCACACCTAGATTTGTTATTATGTTATAGTAGAGAATATGTATGCTGAAAGAGGGGTGGCCTTAGCCTTCGCGAGGCCTCCGGCCGGCCCTTGTAAAAATTTGTCCAGGGACGCCACCCCCTAAGGCCGCCTCTGTGCTAAAATAAGAATTTTTAACAGGACAATAAATAAAAAATTCTCTTAAATCAAAAATAGTCACAATAATAATTAGGATATGGTTTTTTGTTGAGCTGTAAAATACTAGCCCTTGAAAAGTCTTTTACACCTATGTTTCTGCACAAGCCTTCCCCTATATTTTTTACACTTTTTGCTAAAATTTGTCTTTTTTTATTGCATACTGAACACCAAATATTAACACTACCTTGCATGTTCACATTCGAGGCGGCGGTCTTTGTAAAGAAATACCGGCAACCAAGGATTCTAAAAGATAAAAGAGTCTTATAAATAGGTATTTACCAGTTGAAACTGCCGAATTCCACGTGTGTGAAAAACTGACGAGAAGTTGGAAAACAGCACGGCATCGTTGTACGAAATAATGAAGGAGAATTTGGAAACTTTGCCAAAAACCACAAAAGAAACGCAATGCGCTGAAAATTTAGCACTTCACCAGCATATTCTAGTAATTTAACTATTTAAAGAGAAATAGCAGCGTTTAGGTCAAGTTTAAATTATGAAATCATTATTATCAAACACTACATTAAATTCTCTTTGTTATCTAACAACTTCATTACTTCAGTCAACAAAGACGAAACATCAAGTTCAAACTTTAACGGTCGATGTCATTATTGTCATTTGGCATTTTTTCAACATATTTTATAATATTTTTTTGATTTGCTTGATTTATTAAATTTGTTGAAAATATAAAAAAAATTAAAGCAAAATTACGCTGATTATTTTAAAAGCAATATTTTTTTATGGTTTTGGAAAAATAATAACTTGCAATGATTCGTGAAAAGGAACCGTGAAATGTGACGATGAGGAGCGTTCGTAACTTTTTTCATTGTAGTGTAACGTTAAAAAAATCTCGCAAAACACAAAACTTTCTTTCTCCTTTCTTCCTATCTATTAAAGGTATATTTATTTCAGATATTATGTTTTTCGCATTAAATAAGACACCATCAAAAGTTATCGCATCGCTATAAACTTTATTTAGTTTCAGAACAAACCCTCAATTTATTTTTTTCCAGCCATAGACAATACATTACCTCAAAACGGGGAGTTTTCGTTGAGCTTACGACAAAACCAGTCAAAGTTGAACGACTATTGAGCGGCAATAGGGACGTAACGTTAACTTAAAAGCAATTCAGCGCACTTTTACCTCACCGGAAAACTGAGCGGCGTTAAAAAGTTACCGATAGGCCCCCTGACATTTAATAAAACCTTTTACGGGTCGCCACACACCTAGCGGTTTTCCTCGCGGAATTACCGGAAGTAGCGGAAATTCATAGACAAATTAAGCGTTTTGTCTATGAATTTCCTCTACTTCCGGTAATTTGTCTATGGCTTCCATACAAAAAATCTGCTACCATAGACAAATTTCCGCTACCATAGACAAATTTCCGCTACTTCCGGTAATTCCGCGAGGAAAACCGCTAGGTGTGTGGCGACCCTACATCAAAACTTTTCAATCTTTTCATTTCAATTCATCCATCATATCAACGTTAAATATTCGCATGTTTTTCTAGATTGTTTTGTTAAAAATTAGTGATTCGAGTGATGAAGAAGTATTAAACACCTGAGGAATTACGGGAAACCGAGCAAAATGCACCCTTTTTCTTATTTTCCTCGCTGTAGTGAGGTGAAAAGTTTTGTGTTATACACGTGTGAAAGTTATTTTACGTCTCGTGTATTAAAGCACTCGCTACGCTCAGGATTCTATTTTTGAACCACTCGCTTCGCTCGTGGTCAATAATAGAATCCTTTCGCTAGCTCGTGTTTCAAATAACACTCGCACGTAAAATACAACTTTCACCACTTGTATAACAAATAACTATTTAAATTACCTTCGACGTTTCGAGGACGACATTGTCCCCGTGGTCGCGAGAGAGAGTGGTTGTCTTTCTTCGCGACCACGGGGACAATGTCGTCCTCGAAACGTCGAAGGTAATTTAAAAATTATATACGCGGTTAAGTCCCGTTTATTACAAATAATGACAATAAATAAATAGGTGTATACCTATAGTTATGTTAGAATGGCGGGAATATACTACAAACAGGGCTGAATGGAGGAGAAGAGGGGAGGCCTTTGCCCAGCAGTGGGACACGAAAATAGGCTAATAAAAAAAAAAAAAAAAAAATACCTATAGTTAAAAGAATGTAAACTCGTACTTTATTTATTTGTAAAATAGGGTCTATACTGCGTGATTTTTAATTGTGAATCATGACAATGAAACCTGACGGGGTCAACTTTGTAAACTGAAAAACAAAATATTAACACTTTTTAATACATTTTCGTCTACCTATCCATGAACTTTTCTATGGAACAGGATTTCTTTTCTGTGTTTACAAGTTTGATTGTCATTATTAAAATAAAATATCACCCATTATAATTAATAATCTTATCTGGTGTTCAAAGCTACCAGTACTTTTCCAAGGACTTGACCAGGTCGAGCGGGTCAGTATTTGGGCCGTGGCGCTCTACTGGAACTCCATTTTTGTCCACAATGAACTTGGTGAAGTTCCATTTGATGAAGTTACCGAGGGTGCCTCCTTGCTTGTGCTGGAAAGAAATCTCACTTGTAGACTATAACTTGGCTTCAACTTGACAGAGCCTATTGTGACATTCTAATGATATAATAACAATTATCATAATAAACCACTTTTAAAATCAATAAAAAAAGTCAAGGATACTACTACTGACGAAAATAGCTATAATTTGAGTAAGGCCATGTAAGGTAATTACTGTAATTAGATATTGATTTTCCTTCTGACTCACACCACTTGATAATGTGTTTCATTCACAACAATTTGATTGTAGAAATGTTAAGATATCTTATATCATTATCTATTAGATATTTAATTGTAATAGTGATAAGAGGCTGTCCATAAATTACTTCATCCATTTTTGGATCCCCCCACTTAAAATCATCCAAAGATTATGCTTCAAATGGCCCCGTTTCCTCCTATGTTATGCTACCATCATCCGATGTCAAGACCCCCCCCCCTGTTTTGAAATGACGTAATTTATGAATAGCCCCTAAACAAGTATTTTGATATAAAGATGTAGATATAGGATACTAATTTAATTATATTATTATCTGTATACTTTTTTAAATATGTGATGATTCTAGAATCATGCCTTCTCTACTGGTGGTCCTGCGGTTAAAACTCCAGTACAGGCATTTGTGGGGCAAAACAATAGAATTTCTAGACTTACCTTCAAGAACTTCCATAGAGGATTGGCATCATCACCATTGACATCAACTTTTTCGAACAAATCAAATTTGACTTTGCGGTCTTTAGCAAAGCACACAATAGCCTCAGAATCCCCCGGCTCCTGACCGGCGAACTGGTTGCACGGGAACGCCAAAATACGAAGTCCTTCGAAAAAACAAGATATATGTAGAGTATTATCTAACATGTACATATATTACTTGGTAATGCAATTCTGAACCCGATTACAATAGTTTTAACACAGTTAACTAAAAGTCTATGTTGATAGGTTTATAACTACACATATACTTTATTCAACCACAAACTAAAAACTTAAAAATATACTCATATTAAAACTAAATATTAATAAAACCTTATGTAAACAAACTAAAACTAACTAACTTAAAAATACTAAAAACTAAAATCTATTTCTAAAACCGGCCCCTGTGGCATAGTGCCGAGGACGCTGGCAGCATTTCCTCGCTGAATCGGAATGCTAATGCGTTGAGCGAGGAAGCTAACATGTTGATGTTTCATATCTAAAGTACCTAGAAGTCTAGATATACTTCGACAGGTCTCACCTTTGCTCTCGGCGTATTGTTCGTAAAGTTCGTTGAGTTGTTTGTAATTGTTAGCGGTCAAACCGCACTGCGATGCGACGTTCACTATTAGGCAAACATGGCCCTTGTATACATCCAGTTTCACATCTTCTCCCTTTATGTTTTTCACCGTAAACTCATGGACAGACGTCGCGCTCTTATAATCCGGATTACTTGCAGCCATTTTACTACAAAATAAGATGAGATTGCATAAAATCAAATAAATCATTGATTGACAGTGACGTCAGAAATTGACACTTTGACAATGTTGAGGTGTTTATTCTAGGAACCCGCGAAAAAAGCACTGGCTATTGCGTAACACCTTACATTATTTTCACTATTTAATTACTTACATAGTGCTTAATTGGGCCCTTGATAAACAAACAACGTTGCCAACAATAGGCACGACAAGCTTAGAAAACGCTCTAATTCCGTATGTCATGATATTAGTTTGAAACTTCTTTATATAGATAGCGCGTTCGCGTATGGTGTTGTTCAAGTTGACAGTTCAAATGTTTCAAAGGTGCGATAACAACATGTATTGTAACCAAAAACCAAATTCTTCTATAAGTAAACATACACTTCTTTGATAAATATTATAAATAATCAATACAAAACCAGTTGGATTTGTGGTTTTAATAATGGTTATGTTTTTCAAACACATTTTTATACATTAAAATACATTTTCGTTCATTTTATCATGATTTTATCAGTTCTTTTAAACTCTTTCTATAAAGTCATTTTGACATTGACAGCGTGCGTTCAAAACCGTCAATCCAATGCACTCCTTCCTTTGGGTTTGCGACATATTTTCATGCAGATGATATACTATACTAATAACATGATCAAACTCCTGTGCAAAGTTAATAAAGTAACTTACGTAAATCTCACATAATAATACATTCTTCTAAATTTCGAGCATAAAATATTTAAGTTCTCTATTGAGAAATCAAAATATTTTAATATTGTAGGAGTTTTTGAACACTCCTTGCTAATATAAATTTTACGTCGCACTGAATCGAACGTTCTAAGATTCTAATTTCTATATTTCCTGCAAAAATGGCTCATCTTATCTCGTGTATACGCCGATGCGTTAGTCTAAATAATTTAAACTTGTTTTCCGGCGTGCAGGCTATCCAGACAGCGTCTTACCACGAGCGGGTAAGTTTGTTATTTTCTTGTGCAATGTCAAGGTTCATCGATTTTCACCGACGTACCTAATGTTTACCAATTTATTATTTTTACAGGTTATCGATCATTATGAGAACCCACGTAACGTGGGGTCGCTAGATAAGAAGGATAAGAATGTTGGAACGGGTTTGGTGGGGGCTCCCGCTTGTGGCGACGTAATGAAATTGCAGATAAAAGTGGATGACAACGGGAAGATCATAGATGCTAAGTTCAAGACGTTCGGCTGTGGCTCGGCTATCGCCTCCAGTTCGCTGGCTACTGAGTGGGTGAAGGGCAAGACGGTAGATGAGGCTTTGAAACTGAAGAACACAGATATTGCTAAGGAGCTCTCTTTGCCGCCTGTCAAGCTACATTGCTCTAGTAAGTATGCATACATTTAAAAATAGTTATGTCTCAACTCAACTCACGTTTTCTTCACTTCAGCACCTAAAATACATATTCTTTTGGTTTGTAATAACTAAATCCTTTTTCACAGTGCTTGCTGAAGACGCCATCAAAGCAGCTCTTTCAGACTACAGGATCAAACAGCAAGACAAGAAGTAAACAATTTTGATGTAAGGCTCGGAACAGATCTGTGATTGTAAAGCGAGGTTTAGACTAGTAAGTTTACTATTGCTGCGTCCCTACTTGCTGCAAGTAAACTTGATAGTCTAAACCTTGCTAGAAGTAGTAGGCGACAGTTGGAGATGTATGATAAATTGTCCTTAGTCCTAGAACATAGTCATTTTGATTTAATAGAATTGTAAACAGCAAAATGTGTATAGATTTTATGGTATTAAAAATTAGGCTGAAGTAAGATGTTTGTTTTCAATAAAGTTTATGCTGAATTATTTTGTCCATTTTCTTTTGATTTCATTTCTTAACCCTCTGACCGCCAGACGTCAAATCCCGCGCACGGAAAGGCTTTGGCGGTCAAAGGGTTAATGGTGTCTATTTTACGGGTTTTAACCGTGTGGTACCACGGGGGACCACGGGTAAAATTTTTTCCCCGTAGACCCACAACACCGAAATGGGACTATGGGTAATTGAAAAGAACCGGGTATTAACCGTGATCCCACTGCTATGACCCTCAGTGGATCCACGAGTACTAATTTTGTCCCCATAGACCCACTGCTCGAGAATGGTATTCATTTGCTAGTATTTAAAGGCACAGCAAAAAAAAAATAACCAAAACCTACCTTGCCTATTAAAAAAAGAATAGTATTAAGAGTTATTTATGACATATCTATTGCTGTGGGACTATGGGAAATATTTATTTTCGAGGAATGACCCGTGGGCCCACGGACAGTTTCGTATTCAAAAAGATAACTTAAAACTGGAGCAGTGGGGTCTACAGGGAAAATACGGGGGAAAAAAATTCCCGTGGTCCCCCGTGGTACAAAAACCGTGGTACCACGGGTAAAACCCTCTATTTTAAACATTACCTACTACCACCCTACTACACAAAAAATAACCCTGTTATCACGTCCAAAATACAACCGGCGCTGAGGGCACGATTTTTCCTATGCTTGGCGGTCAAAGGTTTAGGTATTGCTGGTTTAACCTTTTCGATGCCGTGATGCAGCCATATATGGCTCTTGTCAATCCACTCATTCATACGACAAACGAATAATTTAATTTAATTTAAAAGGCAACAATGGCCCATGGTTGTTATCACAAAATGATAATGAGTTTAATTAAAACGTATGGTATCGTATGACGGATATATCCGTCGTTGGCTTCGAAAAGGTTTGGCAGATCCATATTACCAGTTTAATGTAATTGCCACCATAGAATGAGATAAATATGTAATGTCTTGGTCTCCTAATGTAACCTGATAGGGTGACCGGATGTCCAGTATTTTACGGGGTGTCCCGTATTTCAGGCACGAATTTTTCACTGTCCCGTAATTTTGCGAAGCCGATACGTAAGACCGGAAATCAGACCTGGTCACCCTACCTCCTGAGCCCAGAGCCGCCAGGAGAGTTGAGGTGTGGGCATTTGACCCAAAAACTGTGAAATTGAATCGATCTCTGGATTCTCTGGTTAGCAGGATAGAATATCTACAGAACTCCAAAAAAACTACAGGATACAGGATAAAAAAAACTGCATTTATATAAATCATTGCTTTATTTTAGATTGCTTCAAAAACAGTAATAAACATTTTCCTCATGTGGAAATGATCCAGTAATGGTGAAATGAATGAATGAACCTAAAAACCTTCAAACTAAAGCTAAATATACTTGCCACAATTCTAACCGGTACACTCGCCATTAGGGTCGCCACACACCTAGCGGTTTTCCTCGCGGAATTACCGGAAGTAGCGGAAATTCATAGACAAATTAAGCATTTTGTCTATGAATTTCCTCTACTTCCGATAATTTGTCTATGGCTTCCATACAAAAAATCTGCTACCATAGACAAATTTCCGCTACTTCCGGTAATTCCGCGAGGAAAACCGCTAGGTGTGTGGCGACCCTTATATCGGAGCGTATCCAAGGGTACCCAAAAGTATCCAAACATGCAATTTATCGCCTTGACAATAGAGGCGTTGTTCAGATATTTGTGACCATTTTGGCCGCTCCGATATATCTGATGGTCACTATACGGAAATATTGAGCCACTCGTCACCGTCGGCCGTTGAGTGCCAGGGGGCCTACCGCGAATTTCGAAAATCGACAAAACGATGGTCCCGTCTCTATCGCTCTTACATATAGGAAAGAGAGTGATGCAAATAGACGATTCGATGAACGAAGTGCTTCGCGGTTATAGGCCAGGCCAGTTATCATGGGGTGTGGCAAAGCCCAAAATCAATGCACAGGTTAAGTGAAAATTAATGTCTTGTTAAACCTTTCCGCCGCCATTGGCTTGATATGAAGTCAGAACATTTCGTGTCCCACACGCCATGACTTCATATCAAGTCGAGGCTTTGTACCTACATATTGGTACATAAGGTTTATTTTTGCACTCTTGCGTAATGTTTTGGCGTGTGACACACGAACATTTTTTGACATGGCGGCGAAAAGGTTGCTTTTCTCGCGTTGCGGTATTTTTATTGCCTTACTGGGCCTACTGGAACGTTGGTTTTCACTATGACAATAAAATTGCGGCAGGTTACTAGACGTAATAGTAATTATTTACATATAGAAATTAAGGATTCGCAGAAACATAAATTGAGAAAGCTTAAAGTAATTCCTATTAATTCGCAGCCTTATTGTGAAATGCTACTTAATATAAACATGGTGAGCAAAATTTAAGCACCAATCTAATCCTACGTGTGCCTAAAATCATAAATCAAACCGAATATTTATATACGAAAACATATTTCATTCAAAAATGTATTTAGTGTTACCCAGATCCATAGCGTTATGGCATACTAATAATATACCTAACTAGGTTTTTTCGCGAATTTGCTATCATCAATCACTCTCTCATCTGATGCAATATTTCAACCCATCCTTTTACACATTTGTCGGGATATACTTAGTAAATATTAATCCAACCAAAATAGTAGAAAACGAATTTATTAAATCTATAGAAATCAAAATTTGAATGCAGTGTCACAATGCTGTAGTTAAAATTATGACCATTCAAATTTTCAGTTACAGTGGATTTTTCAAAGGCGCGTAATGCCCAAGTACCTCAATAGTTATCGACGTTATCGTACGTTATCAACCACTACTTATGCTATCTGTACTTAGTTTATAAGTTCTGTCACAAGAGTTTTGACTGATAAAATATAATACAAAGATTTCATTAAAAAAATGTAGATATTATTAGAAAGCTTATTTCATACAGATTAAAATATACTATGATTAACTTAAATCAAGATCCGTATTTTATAGATCCTTGTAAACTTGAAGATTGTTGTCAGACCCAAACACGCTGATTATGAAAATTATATTTCACAAAAGAAGGTGAAGATCATTGTTGTAGTTGTCCAGGGAGTTAACAATTGCTATTTTAATAAAGTAGAAGATTAAGGCATATTCCGAAACTAATATTTAGTTGACCTACAAGTCTGCTCCTCCTGAAACTTAACGTATTTTTCAGTTTGAGCAAAACTCTGATGATTTTGATGCCATACATCAAAGTATCTTGATACTCTTCCGAAATTGTGTATACCAGCCTTCTTGATGCGCTTTTTCGAACGTTACAAGGAAATGTGTAAAACAGTCAAACCTATTTGCATTAAATAATATTTTAATTTTATCCCTGTTAAATAGGCTTTTTTTTAAACCATATGTTGAAATAGTAACAGTTCCTATTTTACCGGTCAGAACCCTAGTGACAGAACTTGTGAACCGACCAAGTAAAAGTTTTAAATAGTATACGGCTTTTAAGTGCTAAGGGGTGACGATGCCTAACTTCTGTAATGCCAGTTGCGCGGCATCAGCTTTGGCCTGTTTCTTGTTGGCACTCGCCACAGCGGGTTGGTATTCTGTACCCGCTACCCTTACCTGCGGACAAAAATCTGCATTACAGTCGTCATCAAATAAAAATATCTGAACAAACACCTTACAGCCTTGACAATAAAGGCGTTGTTCAGATATTTGTGTCCACCTTGCCGCTCCCATATATCTAAAGGCGACTGTACAATTAGTAGGTATAAGTACAATCATAATCATAACTATCATCTGACAAATTTGCAATCGGCAGCACGCGATGACCATTTTTTTAAGTGATTAAATGCCTGCCGTTAATCAACGGAACGGCAGCTGATATTCACGAGGCCTATCTTATACATGGCCCTTAGGCATTTCACAAGTTATTGCCCGGGACACGCTGACTGACGAAATTTGCGCTCTGCAAGAACTATCTTCGTCAAGAAATCTTGAGTAAAAATCTCTAAATTCGAGGTTTTTCTTCTCGTTTCCTGCCCAAGATCAAACTAATTAAATTTGTTGATATAATTATTGCTCTTAAGAGTCAAAAAACACTGTTTGCTCCACTGAGGGCACTGACTCGCTAGTTCAGAACATTGTTTCGAAGAATTTGTTTTTAGAAACCAGTTTTCAAGCACTAAAAACAAGTGATTTAAACCATTAAATAATTATAATATTAATACGAACAGCCCAGTTTTAATTATATAAACACTTTGTGATACTGATGTAGGTATCTCTAAACGAAGATTATGTACCTTGAACAAGAAATTCTTCTTATGATCAGGGCCACACTCAAAGCACAGATTATATTCAGGCGGGCCGAGTTTCTGCTTAGAGCAGTATTCTCCAAGTAAAGATACGGGGTGTTTCCCACCCGCCACTATCGCAGGCGCTGCGCCGCCTCTGCGCGGTTGACGTTGAACTTTCATCTGAAAAATCACTTTTATTATAGAACATTGTTTTCATTTGAAAAAAAAAATAATGAGTATTTAGAATAGAAGAATAGATTTGAAGTTAATAAAAAGCAAGTGGCACAAATTAATAAGGTCAAAGCCAAAATGTTCTTTATTCAAGTAGGCATAGCAACAAACACTTTCGAATCGTCAGTTACAGTACTGCCCTGTTAGGCTGAAAAACCCTATCTCAAAAAAAAGTTGAATGCAAATGTGTACCCAAAATTTTACAGCTTAGAATTTCGTTTTAAAATGGATTTAATTTTGAGATCGGATTTTTCAGCTTAGCATGGCAGAATAGACTAAGAGCTGGCCACGTCAGCTGTGACACAATAATGAGATGAGAGAAACAAAATGCGTCTAGTTAGATTGCTTTACTATCCTTCATTGCTCTCATTATTGTGTCATATCTGATATGGCCAGGTCTCCGTCTATAAGACACTATGTGAATAATTCTCAAAAAAGTTAACCCTTTCGCCGCCAATAACTTGAACTCCGATTCGTCCTACTAGTAACTCACGCGCGCGCCACCAACTTTTTTGTACAACGCGCCATAGTAAACCTTAATGGATTGCATAAAGGTTTATTTTAAACTGTAGGTACCCATGGACCATATCCCTGCTTTTGGCTTGGGCGGGTAACCTTGCCGGCTTTATTGGCGGCGAATGGGTAAATGATTTGATTCGAAATTACCAGTCTGGAGATACTACAAACGTTTATTGCCAACTCTACTTTGCAGATTGGTCATCATTGTTTCACACAGCATGTTGATGAATTTGCTTGGTTTATTAACAGAGTTTATAAAAATTATATTACAGTAACTAATGCGCCATTTGTCGACTTTAGACAGTACAACAAAGTATTCAGAAATCAGGATAGTCAAATAATAATATACGGTATTTGACCAAGTCCACCAATGACAATCTAAAGCTTCTTGCACACGTTGGGCCATCAAGGGCCAGTCTAAGGGGCACAACACAATTATGCGTTAGAGGAAGCAAACGATATTGCGAACTAGTTCCGTCGTGTAGCTGCGTGCTTTAGAGTGGCACAAACGTGTGGAGACTGTGGGGGCATTTAAAAAAAAATAACTTTGGACAAACCCATTATCTAATAACTTAACCCAAGATATAGATAGACATATTCACAAAAGCTATTACTTAACATGCTTAATCATATAAAGTTACTCACTCCTTTGTTGTTCCTCGTACTGACCTCTTCTTTAGCCTGCAGACCTCTTGTGTCCAGCTTGACCTCCAAGAGTAACGGCTGGAGGGTCCCCGTGCCCTCCTTGCCGAGCCCTTGGCCGGGGGTCCAACCCATTTTCTGAAGGAGGTGCATGCCCATACCCCCTCCAACGGGGGCTGCTCTCATGAGTTGATCCTAAATGTTAGGATAATGTTAGCTTTTGATATATTTAAGAGGCATATAAGGGCTTGTGTAATATAATTTTTTGCTAAAGTATAGTTTTCGTCACTTTGAGAGCTTGTTACATTGGGTTGACTGACGAATTTAGCGGTCAGCCCAATGTGGGTTACATTCAGTCAGCTAAAAATAGATGTTTAATTTAGCGGTATATTATATTGCACTATCATACGTGATAGTAAAGTCTGTGAAGCTCAAAAATATCACATCCCTATTTGAACAAAAATTGGAAATCTTTTTTCGGTCCTTGATTGGGATTGCTACTTATTGTACACTCACGAACCCGGATTGTCTTACTTGCCTTAACTTGCCATTGTTCGTAAATAGCCGTGTTATGAACTGATGTTACCGACCGATTTGCTGTAAACTGTCAGTCATTTATTTTATTACAGCTAAATTACGAACAATGGCTAGTGGCTCAACAATCCGGGATCGTGACTGTATATATTTCAAAATTAACACATATTTAGTTAATAGAAGACGTTATGCCTTGGATACGCATGTAATTATCAATTAATATATGTTTTAATTTTATAATTTAAAATGTATAACTATAATATGATTTTACTCAGCATAAACTGCTTATAAAATTATAAAATTTCCAATTTATGTGAACGGTTTACTTATAAAACTTCACCATGATAAAACATTCGTCGAGATTAATAAATGTTATAAACGATATAATCATATTTAAAAACACCGAGCAAGTAACTATAAACAAATAATATAATCTGCAAATTCATTTATCAAAAATAATACAGGGTTAATATTGAAATTGTCAAAAAAAAAAAAAGATAAAAGATATTTATTCTTCAATTTAAGCACATTACAATGCACTTATGAACGTCAGAGAGAAAAGAAACTACCACCGGTTCTAACCCTACACCTCTGACCCGAGAAGTATTATTTATATTCGTCATTTTGATATAAATATAGAACCACAAGTTATCAGTTTCCCTGTCCGTTGAGTCTTACCTGGTGTGTCGCACCTATCGCTCGCTCGCTCGCTAACGCAGTGCGCGATTCTCCTTATCACTTAAAAGCTGCAACAAATATTCGCGGATTCCCCGTTTGAGACACTTTTCTCATGAGCTGGGTTAGACCATATTTCAATAAGATCTCAGCAAGGTGAGATCGGATTGCGAAATTGGTCAATTTATTTTAATTTTTTGAAAATGTAACGAGGCTAAATCGTCCCAGCTCACTGAGAAATCGGCCCCAAATCTTTAAAAACTGACTTCTAACGTGTACCTCAATGATAAATACACATATAAATAAATACAAAAAGAGATTATTAAAAATATATTAAGCGACATAACTGATGTCAAAGATACAATTCATATAAGATGCGATTCACGGGTCTTTAATAAGTACTGATAATGCTTAGAAATATATTGACATAAGGTCCTTGGCACACGTAAGTTTCTTGTCGGCAAAATGGTGGCATAGGTAACTAGGTGGCGGCGGTGACAAGAAACGCAAGTGAACTAAGGAAAAATAACAGAATGAGAGAGCATGAGATTGCTTCACCGACTTAAGAGCTCTTAAATTTATGATGATGATGAGGAGAGCCTTGGTGTATTGATGTTCCTATCAAATAATCGAACGCACCTTCATGGGGCGGGGAGAAATATATAGATCATTAATGAATACGACCAAAAATATCTATTATCTACATACAGCGTGTAACAAAAATACTGGTGATCCGTTTAAGGGCATAATTGGTATCGTATTGCGAGTAGGAAAAAGTAGGAGAAAAAATTTTTTGACGCGAAAAAAAAGTTTTTTTTTTGTATGGGGCGAGTCGTCCCAGCTGGCCAACCCTCCATACAAAACCAAAAATTTTTTTCGCGTGAAAATTATTTTTTCTTAGTTTTTCACAATAAGAATACGATACCAATTATGCCCTTAAAAGGATCACCAGTATTTTTGTTACACCTTGTATGTATACATACTTATTATTTTGACAAAAACGGGACTTAAATCGTGTACACTTACTTTGCCTTGGCTTGCTCCCACGCACTGACACGCTCGAAATGTCAGGAAAATAACAAAAGTAAGTGTACGCGATTAAGTCCTGTTTGTGTCTAAATATCGTGTGAGTTTAAATCAGTATATACATACTTGTAAGGGAAGATACTAAAAAGAATAAATAACAAGATAACGTTAGCGTCAGTCTCGGTAAAGGGGGAATACTGAATATTTGTTTGCACATTGTTTGCAATGATAGTAAGCATGCCATCGGCAATGGCATAAGAATTATCATTGCGTTGGACCCAGGAGTGAGTGTAAGGAGCGAACTAAACAGTTCACTCTTTACACGTGACGAAAAATGCGTATTTCAAAAGATGATGGTTGCAACAACATTTTATTTATTGATGAGTCATTATGGTGTCATGATAATATTTAACCTTCTAATTGGACTTTAAATTGATTGAATCATCATGAGACAATTTTTTTTTTATCGTCGAGTAGGGATCTCAGTTATCAGATACGATAGAACATGAACAATTTTATTTGTCAACTTATATAACTACATCTACCATTATTTTGGGTATATTTTTGAGAATTTGAAGTAGTATACGTATTTTGGTCTCGCGTGTTTTATTTAATATTAGCTTTTCCCCGCGACCTTGTACGCGCTTAAGGCCTTGTTACACCTACCTAGTACAGTGGCGAGTCAGTACTCTCGACCGAGTACTCGCAAGGTCTAAACACATCACCGAGTACTGGGCCGGGCCATTTTACTCACTCGGCCGAGTGGCATTTTGCTGTCTCGCCCCTGTACTCGTTATGTGTAACAAGGCCTTTAAATAAAAGGTAATGGCAAACATTCGATTGAAGCACATTGTATACATTTTCTTCCCCCTTTTTGCGGGATTTTTGTTCCGCGTTAAATGTCATTTCGCCGAGTCTAAAAACTATCTCCCTCCACAAATAGGTAACAGATAGACAGACAGAGTTAAGTTAGCATATACAATAGCAAAACATCAGAATTTTACGTCTGAAAAACTAGGATAGTACCCGTAGTAAAATATTAGTGATGTCATTGCAACCATCATGTAAACAATCAGGTCGGAAAACATAATACACTGGTATTATAAGTTCTGACCACAGCAGCGGGCAGCGGCGGCGGCGCAACTGAAAGAAGATTAGTCCTCAGGTTTAAAGTATCAAACAAAACCGTCATACACTTATACATATTCTTATACACATTTTATAAGTCTTATAACTCCATAAAATGATTTAATAGGTTACGTTATGAAACAGGTTAACATTTTGGATATGTATATGAAATATAGCTGCTCTAGCCAGGTTTTGTTTGATACTTCAAATACAAAATATATACTGATGTGAAGTGTTTAATCACCACAAATGTTCTTGGTACAATTTTGGAACGGTGGAATGGAGCAAAATTGTGTATAAAAAAATACTTAAGAAATTATATTATACAGAACATATAATTAAAAAATATACACCATACTATCTACTTATTTCAATTAAAAAGTTCAAGTTCTCCAATTCTTAATTTCATACCTTTTATACCTAACTATATTACATCCTTAATAGGTTACGTAATAAATAATACTAAATCAGTTTAAAGCCTAAGATGTAAGAATATTAGAGTGGTTTTCCAACAGTAACATGTGGCAAGACCAAGTAAAAAAGTTTAGCGACTATAATAATAATAATATTATCGCAGACTGTAAAAACTTTTCGCTATACGTCTCACCTAATCAGTGGATAACCCTCATTATACACAATTACGAATACTATTGAGATAAAATTTGTAATAATAAAGTCAAGGTAACCATTGCGATACAAATACATATAAGTTTGACGGTTCCCTCATTGTCAACTGAACATTTGTGAAGGTTAAACACGGAGAGTAGTGTGGGGTAAGATGGGATACCTTCTTGGCCCAGGCTTGTGTCCCGCTTGCGAGCTCCTTCGGAGTGAGTATCTGGGCGCCGGTGGATCCCGTAAACTGTCCCGCCTTGCTGGACCAGCCAAACTGGTGGATAGACGACTGTTCAAGTCGCATGGTAATTTTTTATTATTAAAACAAAAAAATTAAGAAACAAAAACGGATATTATTCAAAAGTATCTTTAATTAATTAGGAATCACACATCTTTAACCTATTAACCGCCAGGTGGCAAAGTACGCCATGCCCCAACGCCAGAGCCGAAAAAAATAGATAATCTAAATAAGTAATAATGCCAAACAACAGAAAAGGGTTGCAGGAGTGGATAGTTTTCGAATGGACGGTTATTGACGTCGGTGGCGTCAGTGGCTCGACTTGTGGATGTCGTGACTGGCCGTCATTGGCGCTCAAAAGATTAAGTCGGTAACACTTTATTAAGGTAGGTATTTTAAGAAATAGTTTTTGTCATGTGTAAAGAATAATCCGACTTTCATGAGAACAACATGAACTAATATATAGAACACTATAAAATAACCGGTAATAAATATTTACCAGGTTCAATCCAACATTTCTTCAATTAGACAATTTTGGCTACGACTAGAAATAATAAAAATTTAGTACGGGAAAAATAGCTTATTTTGGAGGCAAAATATGTACATCAATGAAACTTTGTTTATTAACTTTATCTTGGTATTACAAATGAGGATCTGCCGAGTCCTATCAAAATTTTGTTGTCCTACCTCCACCGGGGGGTTATAATCAAGGGAAAATTTTTTGAAGATGCAAATTTTACAAACTAGGCTAATGAAGTGTCATTTTCTATGTATTTATTTGCGCTGAATCGAATGAGACCATACCCATTCTTATAGGATCAATATTTTGCGAAATATGAAGAGTTGTAAAAAAATTTTTTTTACAAATATAGACTTGTTGTACATTAACGGATAGGTCTTTAAAAATACCATTAAAGCTTCTTTAAACATTTTTGAAATAGTAAATATTTACAGAAATAATGGCTTGGAAAGTTAAAAAAATTGTGACCTCCCCTTCAAACTTTTAAACTATAACTTAAAAAAATATGAAAAAATTCAAGAAGATGCGCCGTAACACTGACTTTCTATGAAATTATTTAGAATATTATCGGCATAGCCATTTTTGAGTTTTTGACCTTTTGAGCCATTTCTAAAAATATTTTCCACATGGAGATACGCCCTTTTGGCGTTACTTCGTTCTTATTTAATCGAAGGTACGGAACCCTCTATTATGCGTGGTCCAACACGCACTTGGCCGGTTTTTAAGGTCCCCTCCCCCCATACCCCCCGGAAAGGGGTAGGACCCCTAAATTTTCGTAGGACTCAGCAGATCCTCATTTCTAGTATCAAGATAAAGTTATGAACAAAGTTTCATTGATGTACATATTTTGCCGCCAAAATGGCACACTTTTCCTGTACTAATTACAGACGGATATCGGATTTCTAGTCTAAATGATTGGATTTATTTAGATACCAGGACGTCAAGGAGGCCTGAGCTCGACAAGAAGCTACACAGACAAGAGCCCAGCTCTTAAAAGAATGATGACTTATTAAAGTAATAAAAGGATAGCTGTACTTACGCCTCGCGTGGTAGACAACTCGTTCTGTTCTTGCTCCTTTCTTATCATTAACAGCTTCTGAGAGACGATCGATGCGACATCCTATAACAAGATGCATTATCACTACATAGTATAAAACAAAGTCGCTTCCTGCTGTCTGTCCCTATGTATGCTTAGATCTTTAAAACTACGCAACGGATTTTGATGCGGTTTTTTTTAATAGACAGAGTGATTCAAGAGGAAGGTTTATATGTATAATTGCACCCGTGTGAAGCGGGGGCGGGTCGCTAGTATTATTATATAATGGAACCACTTGGACACTCTTTTTCAACGACTCTATCGAGTTTTACGTCACTCTGGGCGGTAAGTGAGATTTTACGCCCACGGGCGCAGCGGCAAATCTCACTTCACACCCAGGAGAAGACGTAAAATTGTGTACGCACCACGGGCGGTAATAAAGAAGGCCTCAGATCGCTTGTCCATGGCCCTTACCTTCGGTTCGGGCCACAAATATCCGCGATCTGAGCCGTTCTTTATTTTACCGCCCTAGGTGCGTAATGTACTATTGTGTTACCGTCACTTGCTACACTTTCCCTACGATGCACAACTTTGCCTGGCTTGAAACATAGTATGAAGAAAACCATGTTTTCAAGCTAGGTAGAGTGTAGCACGTGACGGTACTTAAAAATATTTCATAAGAATTAATTGTTATTTCATTCTGAGATAGTAGTTTGTTTGAATTGTTGGCGAAACCCAAGTCATAATTTTTACGAAATATAATTTCTTGTATTAGCATATTTTCTGTGGTATTCTAAAGTAGGGGCTTTAAGCTAGATTTTGGCTAGTCTAGTCAACTTAGGGAGATTGGCTAGATTAGCCTGGCCGTTTAACCTTAATTTTAGATAACAACATTTTTACTCATTTTAACAAAGTAAGTATATGTACTTACAATAACTTTTGGAGGTTCAATTCCTGGAGGGTACGCTTGAGGTCCGGGAGCTGGCAACGCTGGTACTGTCGGAACTGACGTGAGTTCTAAAAAATATGTAAGTTTATAGAACACCGTACACGGAACACAAAATATGATGATGATGATGATGTTGAAGCTATTATGGTTAGGGGGACTAGACGCAGGGCTGTGTATGTATATAGGGTAGTGCTCTACCAACAAAAGAGTGGCGAGTGCTGCGAGTGGCCCATGTCGCGAGGTGTTCCCCAGGGGTCTGTGTTAGGACCCCTGTTGTGGAACATAGGCTATGACTGGGCCATCCGCGCCGTTCTTCTCCCTCGGTCAGCCGTCATCTGCTACGCAGACGACACGATGGTGGCTGTCCGGGGCAGGGAGTTGGGGGAGGTTATGAGGAGGGCGGAGGTGGCCGCCGACCTCATGGTCGAGAGGATTGGCCTCCTGGGACTGCGGGTGTCTCTACCGAAGACGGAAGCTATTATCTTCGGAGGGAGGGGGTGGCGCCCGCGGGCGGGGGCCTCCTTGAGAGTAAGGCGATTATCACACTGGCGACGGATCCGCATCGGGCGCCGGTGCGCGAGCGAGATAGCGCTATACACATGCAGAGCGCTGTCTCGCTCGCGCACCGGCGCCGCATGCGGATCCGCAGCAGTGTGATAACCGCCTAAGGGGCGAAGCGGTCCAGATTAGGGCCCACATTAAGTATCTGGGCCTTACTCTGGACCGACGATGGGATTTTGGGGAGCAGGTTGCTGCCCAACGTGGGCGGGCCTTCCTATTGTCTGCCTACTGCCTATTGTACTCCGGGGTGGCCAAGAGCATGGCTCTTTATGGCGCCCCGGTGTGGGCGGAAAAGTTGAAGGCGGCACTCCGCAACAGCGGCAAAGCGCTGTTGCGGAGGCCCCAAAGGGTGGTAGCCCAAAGGGTGTGCAGGGCACAGTAAGTTGGGCGGCGGCGTGCGCCTTAGCCGGCACTCCACCGTGGGAAATCGAAGCGGTGAGGCTGGCCGAGGCGCACAAAAAGAGAGTGGAGAGCAGGGCCTCTGGGGAGTTCCCAGCTCCGGAAGAAGTGAGGGCTGCCCAACAGGAGGCAAAGAGGATGGTTTGGGAGAGGTGGCGGAACGACCTCAGGGACTGCCCCTATGGAGTCCTTACTATAGGGGCCCTATAGAGGACCCGCTCGAGGAGTGGACAGACAAGACGTTCGGGAAGCTCAGCTTCAGAGTGACGCAGGTGATGACCGGACATGGGTGCTTCGGCCATTACCTGTACCGAATTCGGAGAGAGGAACGTCCTGCCTGTCACGAGTGCGGCGAACCAGACGACACGGCCCAGCACACACTGGAGATGTGTAGCCGCTGGGCCATGGAAAGGAGGGAATTGGTGGATGGCTTGGGAGTGGCCGATCTCTCGCTGCATAGCGTCGTGGTGGCCATGCTCCGCAGCGAGAGATCCTGGGAGGCGATGGCCTCCTTCTGTGAAGTTGTCATCTCACAGAAGGAGGCCTCGGAGAGGGAGCGCGAAGTGAGAGCGGATGCGCCTCCTCTCCGCCGCAAGCGGAGAGGTCGAAGACACGCGCGGTTTGCAGCTACAAACCCTACATGTATGGGAGAGGGATCTGGGCGTTTCAGATCCCCCTCTCCTTTGGCGGAGGAATCCCGGCTCAGCTAGGCCGGGACGGCCGGGGGGCGTCGTGGCTAGTAATCACATTCCCATGGCGCTCCTACACAAACGGCAAGTGGTGGAAACGCCGCAGAGGTTTTAGTGGGTAGGCTCCTCTCCTCCCTCTGACTAGCAGAGGGAATACGAGCGGAGAGAGTCCCACATACCCCCCAAAATGGGCCCTCCCCAAGGCCCTGGGGGATGCGTAAAACATTTCCTCTGCGCCAAAAAAAATAAAAAAAAGGGCTGTGTATGTATACGTACTTATTATTATTTATTTATCGTATGGCATTACAAGTCACTGGATTATAATATATACTTGATAAAGTAATAGGCTATAACTACAGATTAAGGTTAGCCTTCTCTACGTATATATAGTATACGTACTTCAAACCTTATTATTTAGACATGAAAATACTATGTCAAACAAATTTCTAGGGTGAGAGAAGAGAAATATGTATTGCGAACGATAGTTTAATCTAATAGAAGCTGATACTCGAAGTAAGTGGCGATATGCAAAAATTTTTTGGACGCCGCGGTTTTTTAACTGCGCTCAGTTCAACAACATCTATCGACTTATTATTGTTAAACTTTTGAACGCCAAGCATCGGACGGAAAATCGTGCCCTCAGCGACAACGCGCGCGAAGGCAAAACCGGTTATATTTCGGCCGTGATATCACGTCCTGGCGCTGACGGCACGACTTTCCGTGCGCGTGACATGACCGCTTTGGCGGTCAAAGGGTTAAGTGACGTCGGTACTCACGCGTGCCCGTGGTGAAGCCTTTCATGTACGGCGGCGGCGCCACGACCGGCGCGGGTGCGGGTGCGGGCGCGGGTGCGGGCGCCGGCACCGGCAGCGGCAGCGGCGTGAACACCGGCGCGGGCGCCGACACCGGCACGGGCGGAGCCGGCAGCGCCAGCGGCGCCGCTCTGTATGGAACAAACACACATTAAAAGTAAAAAAAAAAATAGAAAATTGTATCACTTGTTCTTGTTACGAAGTTAAAATATAAAGGGCTTACTTAGGTGCTGGAGTTTCCACAGGAGTGACTGCAGACGGTTTTGCAGCTGTTGTTTTTGAGCTAAGCTTGGCAACTTGCTGCAAAAGAAAATTTACAAAAATAAATTGGGGAAAAGTAGTGCCAAATGATGTATAATGCAATTTATTGTTAGTCGCCTACTATTTTTGTTTCCGCAATAATACTTAATGTTTTTTATTCTTATGTTAAAATATAGGCCCTGTTCTCTATAAATTACGTAACTTCCGCAGTTTTTACCTATTTTGGTATTACTTTTTTCAAACTAAAAAAAGTTGTTAGTCTGTCACTTTGACCTCCACCCATTAAAAGCCAGATGCCTGAATAAAGTAATCTAACTAGAAAGGTTTAATTGCTCTCATTATTATGTCATATCTGACGTGGCCAGCTCTTAGTCCATATGGACAAATGCGGTGTATGGAATATGCCGGAACCACGAGTTCGAGTCTGAGGCAGTGGATTTTTCTACTTTTCCTTTATTTCTAAAACATCTAATCTTACCATATCTTTCTTGGGTGGTGAGACCGGTACCCATTCCGTAGCCTTTTCCCTGTGCTGTGATCCTGAAGATACCGGAAACTGTAGCCGCAACTCTTCCTTGTTGGCTATTGGTAGTGGGTTGGTCTTGATTGGGAGAGGGGCCCCACCCTACAGGAACAAAAACAAATATGATGACAAATTAAATATAGTCTGGCAAACCAATAAGTGCAGTAACAGTGGAAGTAATAAGCTATACTCATCCCTTTTTTAGTAGCAAGGGTACTAGCGTAAGAAAGGGACAGTATGATTACTTCTGTCTATGCTTGAAGTAAAACAAACCCTGGCCAAACTATAACTATTATGATAGTGATAGATCCGTTTTCTGAAGAGTAGAGAGAGATAAGAGATGAGGGTTCATACGTAGATTAAAAAATTGCACGCTAACTAGCGTCTAGCTGGGGGCAAAGAGGTGGAAAGGAGGGATGTAAATGACAATAAATCTGCAATGGCTAAAGAGATAGATGCCGTTATCATTATGGGCACTTTTGCATGAGAAGTGTCAAGGAAAGGATTTGACCAGTCATTAATTAATTTATATGTATAATTATTTTAGCTATTAAAAAAAACCGGCCAAGAGCATGTCGGGCCATGCTCAGTGTAGGGTTCCGTAAACTGAGACCATTAATTCAAAAGGTCGTTTCTTACGGGAAATTTGGCGGCGCTTACGTCATTTTTACTTACGTCCTTTCACTATGGGTTTTTGAATGATAACTCAAAAACGGCTCAACCGATTTATTTCAATATAGTTTTTATTGAAGGTTTTTCAAAATTTTAGGACCCACGATTCAAAAGTTAGATGGGGGGGACGCCCTGTTATAAACTTTCGGAGCTATTATTTCCGAAAGTATTAGTTTTATCCAAAAACTGTATTAGAAGACCCTAATTCTTTTTAAAAGACCTATCCAACGATACCCCACACAACTTGGTTGGAACGAAAAAAAATTTCGCCCCTCACTTCACGTGTACGGGAGGTACCCTAACAAAATATATTTTTCGCGTTTTTATTCTACCGTTTTGTCGGCTTGGTTAATGCACATATTCAAACCAAATTTCAGCTTTCTAGTGGTAACGGTCACTGAGCTAGACCGCGGAAGGACGGACGGACGGACATGGCGAAACTATAAGGGTTCCGTTTTTGCCATTTTGGCTACGGAACCCTAAAAAAGAGGATATGTTATTTGACATTTTATGCCTATCTTGACATATTATTTACTATTTTTTCGTTAATTTAAAACTCACCCTTATATTCATTACAATAGGCGCCTTCTCTTTGACTAGGAACGGATGATGGAAAGCGAGCGTGTCTTCGTTCTCGCTCATGTCTTCGTCGTGAGATGAGACAGAAGATAATTCCCCGAGGGCCTCTTTCTTTGATAGGTGTTTGCAGAAATCGGTTAGTTCGTCCACTGATTTACCTTTTGAAGAAAAAAATATCACATATATTTTTTGTAGTAATTTTAATAACTTAATAGGGTATTAGGATAACACCAAAGCGATTTTTCTTATGTATTTAAACAGTGACGCTCGTACGCTCGACACTAAATACACAAATGTACTGCCTTTAATGGAACGCCACTGACGTGAATAGACGTCCGTTGAAAAACGTATGTTAGGCAATATTATTTAACTCTTATCTTTATTTTCTGCTGTGGCAATAGTGTGTACATATTTTTGGCGTTGACTGTACCTATTGTTACAGTTTCAATGTATTTAGTTACTCGGCGCATTGGTGCACACTGTAATGCCGAGTCAACATATTGTTAATAAATAAATAAATAGTTCTTTGCCATTTAAAGGTATACACAGTAACTCCAGTACTAAAGGTTAAAATTCCCCATACTCACCCCCCGACTGTATGGCAGCCATGACTTGGTTTCTTGTATGAGGCGGGAGCGCGGCCGCACCGGCCGGCACGGCACCATTCTTGAGCATGTTGATCGCGTTCCTTCTCGCTACTTCTAGAAGACGCTTCTTCTCACTGTCTGCTAGCTTCACTCCAGTTGGTGATCTAGAACAAGCCATGACAATTTTAAAGTAGCCCCACAGAATAATCGGAGCCTACCACAACGGAGCCTAAATTTACTAACCCCCTTATTCATAAACGTCTACTAAAGTTAAGAGGCCTCTGATAGTCGTTTGTCCCTTTCAGTCCAACATATATCAGGGAAAGGGACAAACGATTATCAGCGATCTCTTAACTTTAGTGGCCGTTTATGAATAAGGGGATAAGTATCTGTATCTCTATCACTCTTCTATATGCGAACGATAGAAAAGCAAATAGATGAACCAATAAATGAAGTGGTCGGTACCGGGCCGTTTACATCATAAACCTTCAAAATTAAAGGATGCTTATCAGTCATTATAATAATGAATTGTGTTGTTTATGCAGGTTTTTCACCAATGATACTGCTGTCAATGTTATTTTTTAAAATTCGTTTACCTCCTTCCCCTGTGTCTCGGAGACACGTGCCTCGGCCGGTGCCTGTCTCGGTCGTGTCGGTCCCGGTCCCGGTCCCGATCGCGCGACCGCGAGCGCGAGCGGCGGCGCGAACGTTCGTGGCCGCGCGAGCGCGAGCGTCGGCGACGTTTCGACGCGGAGCGGGAGCGCGAACGACGGGACTTGCTGGTTGACCTGTGGGTAACATATGTGTCAGTGGGGGGGGAAAGGTCCCACTTTGTAAACATAGTTACGAGTAAGTACTTTCTGAAACTATGCAATATGATAACCATACATCGGGGTTTTCGGTGCGGGAATGATTTCGTGTATTTATAACTTTGTTTATTGTACAATAATTACCAAACTATGAATTAAACGTAGGTAGTAAAGTCCAAATGTGCTTAGAAATGTTAAATTAGTAGCGTTTTTTACAGTTTTTACCTGTTATTTGGCTAGTATATAACATTCCCGCACCGAAAACCTCGATATCAATCATACATGTATGTCATCATCAAACATCGAAGGCTCGTGGCATCTCGGTAGCATTTGACGTTTATCACAGACTAGTGATGTAGCCAAGTCGATAAAAGACCCAAATTAAAAAAAGATTGTTTTCAATTCAACCATTTAATATGTGACATTCGTGATACACAATTAATATTTTTTCTAAATTGTAAGAAGTTATTCTACGTCTTCTATCTGTAAAAATCCACTTGGTGTACGAAAATGATCTCTCAACTTCGACTGACGTAATGGGTAAGAAAACATTCTTCTGTAATGTTGCAGTTTTGTTAATGTTTTTCTTGATTTCAACTTCTTTGATTTGTAACAAGTTATTGATATGTTTTATTGTTCGATATCCTGGATATTTTGATAACACCATTTTTAGTTTTTAGTAAACCAGCTTACCTTTTGGGTGCAGTCTAAGTAACGAAAATAATTTTTCAATTTTAAAAATGATTTCCAAAGACTCGTTTAGCTTACTCATTGGTTATTTTATCGTATCGAAAATACCGCATGAAAAACGTTGTGTCGCATCACTATGCTACCTGAGATGCCACGAGCCTTCGATGTTTGGTCATCATACATGTATGTGTATGAAAGAATGTAGTTTTTATGCGTACCAACCAACAAAGTGGAACCTTTTGTGTCTAATTTGATACCTGTGCCCCATATACACATATTATAAAATCAAACAAATTACAATGACACACTATATTATCACATTCAGGGCCACGCGCTACGGTTGTAGTTGCTAAATGTGTTAACCCTTTGACCGTCAAAGCCGTCATATCACGCGCACGGAAATTGGTGCCGTCAGCGCCAGGACGTGATATCACGTCCGAAATATAACCGGTTTGCATTGCGCGCTGGCGTTGAGGGCACGATTTTTCGTCCAATGGTTGTCGTTCAAAAGATTAAACCCTTTTTACGAATATTATTTAGCAACCATGTTTCGATTTTTTCAGTACCTAGAAGCATTTTCATCTCTGTCTCTTTATAAAAGATGTGTGCTTTCTCACTGCGAAAAATGCTATTATAGTCTGGCAAACCAAAATCTGCAAATAAGCTATACTCAAACCTTTTCTAGTGGTGGTGGTACTAGCATAAGAAAAATACAGTATGATTCTGTCCCTCTATGGTCTAAGTGACAAACTCCCTAGCCAAACTGTACTTCCAATTTTTTTTTCTAAAATGATTGGAAACCAATTTGACAAACCTATTATGGTTTATTCCATTTCATAGGTTGGCTTAGAAACCACCACTTAGCTTCCTAGAATTCTTAGGAGAGTAGCCTTCATAAGCAATACCTCAGTGGAATGCTCAGTTCCTGTGAAGGTACAGTCAGCAGCAGAAGTAGCTAAGCGGATATGGTGTTCAAAATGACCTACACACACTCTTATTCTCTTAACAATGTTAAGCTGATTTTGAACATCCTACCGCTTAGCTACTTTTGCTGCTGACTGTATGTCAGAGAAATGAATGCCTATTTTATGATACAATACTGTAAATTATACCTTCTCCGGGATCTGCTTCTGTCCCTTCTTGAAGATTTGTGAGAGCTTTCTTTAGATTTCTTAGAGTGGCTCCTGTCTTCATCAGACCTGTTAAAAAAAAATGCTTTCTTAGTAGAGTTAAAAATTCAAGTTATTATCGCCTCTGGGTAAATCCAGTTTTACCCTAAATTTACAAAAAAGTATACAAATAATTTATTGAGAAAAGTATAGTACAGTGGTTGCTCTTACAGACTAAGATCTTTTTAACGACAGGTAGTTTACAAATGCCTGAACTAGTATTCCACGTTTCAGGCAGCGGTCAAGGTATAGCAAAGAGGGCGCGATTTCAGGACTTGCGTTTTTGCTATCTTTTTGATTAAAACTTTATAGAATACATTTAGATAAGCATCTTTTATTGATTAAAAATTTTTGATTAACTTGCCCGTTTAAGAAATAAAGCGATCCAAAGTTGCAAGTTTGGCCATAGGATTACTACGGAGCTAGGGACTTGAAAATTAATATTGTACATTAGATTAAGTCAGTTCTGGCGCTCGCCGGCCGCTGCCGCGGCACGCTCGCTTCGCTCGTTCGGCTTCGCGCGCTGTAAGTTCACCTAACACACTCCTCCTCGCTTCGTTCGTTGTCGCACCTATCTTGACTCTGTGACACAATTTCAGAGCCAATATCTAGGTAATTATCAAGTATAGAGAAAAGTTGCCCATACAAAACATGCTTATTTTAGCGTCCTCTATATGATAGCATCATACAATATAGGTGTCATAATGACACAACCCCCATCAAAAAAAATTTAAGTCCCGCGCCCCCTTTGCTATACCCCAACCCAGGCAGCGAAGGACAATATTAATTAATTAATTAACTGATTAGTATGAAGTGATTATAAGGATAAATAACTTACACCTTTATCTCTTCTGCTGCTTGCTTTTTGAGTATACCTCCAGGATCGGAGGATTTTGGAAACTCTGCATTGGGAATTTCTGGTTTCTCGCTACTGCTTGACGAGTCTGTGTATTCACCTTCTTCAAACTTCTCAGCTTTTTTCCTGGCTTCTTCCTCAGCTTTCTTAACAGTCTCCTCAAACACTGCACTGAACTTCAAATTCTTAATTTGAATTTTACTCTTTGTCTTGTCCTCAGAATCTTGTTTTTTATTGTCTAACTTCTGACGTAGGTCTTCATGCTTAGGCGAGTCTGGCATAGGAATGAGACTCGCGTCGAAGTTTGAAACATCGACGCTGTAGTTGTATGGCTCTTCGGTTTTTATTGAGACTCTTCGGTGTTGTATATCTTTTGGTTCTGTTTTAAGCTTTAGTTCGTGCCGAAGATCATCCGTGCCAATGCGACCGGATTCATTTTTAATTCTTATCGCCTCTAAATCGGCTTTAATTTTAGGCGGTATATTATTCTTATTAGGCGTGCTTGACCGCGACCTATCACGCTTTTTCTTTGATTTGCTCTTTTTCCGTTTCTTGTGCTTAGGAGAGTAGTCACTATCATCAGAATTGCTGCTGCTGCTGCTTCGACTCCGTTTCTTTTTCTCCTTCTTGTGTTTCTTTTTGCTTTTCTTTGATTTCTTCAAAGAAGCTTCATCGATTTTGGGAGGATCGGCGTTGAAGGCACTGAACAGCTCTGAAAGAATTTCACTGGAGGATTTCGAAGCGTCTTCTTTTTTCTTTCGCTCCGGCGTGGTCTTTTCCCTCTTAATTAGCAACTCTATTTTGTCAATTAAACTCGTCATTTTTTGTATTTACCAAATCACATGAAATTCATGAAACGAAAATGATAACAACCACCATTTTGTCGAGTTTTGACGTTTCGTATTTCTTGTAATCATGTTGGCGAAATTGGAATTGCAATGTAGGCAATATAATAATCATTAAAGACCTTAGGGTCGCCACACACCTAGCGGTTTTCCTCGCGGAATTACCGGAAGTAGCGGAAATTCAAAGTGTCGTGTGTGGTACGGGCTCATTAATCCGCTTCCGTACCAGTGTGTGATTAGCCTTAATTTTAGTTTCTTTATCTGTGGTTTTATCTAGTTTAAAAAATATAAACTGTCAAGTGTCAAATGCCTTGTCTCCGCCTCGCTCGGATTGTAATTCGAACAACTTAAAATTTCGGCGAGTTAAAAAATGATTACGGTATTTAGCCGTAATAGCACGTAACATAACAGTTGATATCGCTGTGATTGAATCGAATAATTATAACTGAAGTCCACGCATTTATATCCAATCAAAATGGAAGGTGATTCAGCGGAGTCCACAAATGCGAAATCTTATTCCGGAATACCTGAAGCTGTATTTGTAGTAAGTGTTCATTACATCGTTATTAATGCAAAATTGATTAACAATACATTTAAAACAGACCTTACAAGTTATAACTAAAAAATCTCGCATTTATATTCATTAAATTTTTTATAGGTTAGTCATTACAATGCACAAGCACCTGTTACTTAAACTCAGATTTTCCGATCCTTGCTGCCTTTCAAATGAAACTAAAAGCTTTGAATATGTTTGAAATGTGCGAACTTTTCATATTTAGTAATCAGCACATAAAACTGACTTATGATTTTTTGTTATTTCAGGACAATGTTGATGAATTTATGAGTTTACCGGATAACTCTGAAGGTGTAGACAAAGTATTACGAAAGCTTGACGAACAGCATGGCAAGTACAAGTTTATGGAATACACTCTAGCAACCAAAAGGAGGCGCTTGAGGCAACAAATTCCTGATTTAGCTAGGTCACTGGAAATGATTGAGAAATTGAAATCACAGAAAGAAGACATGGATACTCAATTTCTATTAAGTGACCAAGTTTTTGTTAAGGTAAATATTTATTTCATAAATTTTGAAACTAGTGATGCTCTTAGGGTCACCACACACCTAGCGGTTTTCCTCGCGGAATTAGTGGAAGTAGCGGAAATTCATAGACAAAATGCTTAATTTGTCTATGGTAGCGGTAATTTGTCAATGGCTTCCATACAAAAAATCTGCTACCATAGACAAATTTCCGCTACTTAGCTAATTCCGTGAGGAAAACCGCTAGGTGTGTGGTGACCCTTATCCACTTATATTAGTGATGCTCTTATCCATGGCCTTAACCATTGTGTCAGGGCTTCTGACCTCCTTGCCGATTAGACACTGACTGACCCGACTGGCCAATCAACATACTTTTCTGGAATGATGGACTTTTAAATTCAAAATAAGACATGACAAACAATAGATGAGACAAACAGTCAGTCAATGACAGACTCCACGAACCAGACCAGACAGTTCACATTGTGAGGCTCTGGGCGGCCGTTGTAGACTGGGAGGTTATTATAAGAAATTATCTGGTTATTGCAAGGCCCCATTCGCCACCCCCTAAGGCCGCCTCTGGTGCCATGCAAACAAAAAGTGTCAATAAAAACTTCTGTGTTAAAACATGTTTTATTTTGACTTTAATTTTCAGGCTAATGTACCTCCAACTAAGAAGGTTTTTCTGTGGCTCGGAGCTAATGTGATGCTGGAGTACTCATTAGAAGATGCTGAGAAATTACTCTCTTCCAATATGGCCACAGCTAAGAAGAACTTGGCCTGTGTAGAACATGATTTGGACTTCTTACGGTAACTGCCTATTATTTATTAACTCTATGTCTAGCATCAACAAATGTAAAGTTTAGACTTTTAAATTTATTTCTTGATACTTTTTACCACTACACCTATAGTTGTTCTTGTACAAAATCTACTTGATACAGCTTTTGGCTCTTTATGCCTTTGCATTTTTTTTAAATAATTGTTAGGACTACTTTGAAAACATTTTTAATAATTGTAGTAAATCTCATTTTTGATATTTCCTTTTGAGTTCAATTTATTGTAAGAATGTTGTGGTTGGTCATTATTGGATTGTACATTCAGTATTATTGTATAAAACTGTTAGATTTTTTGATATCTTTTAAACTCTATTACCTAATAAACCAATAAATAAATAAAATCCTTGCTCTGTAGTAGCATGCGCATACTAAAGTATAATATTTACCTTATTTGAGTTGTGTAATGTTTTTTTTTGTTATTTCAGTGATCAATGGACAACTACTGAAGTAAACATGGCAAGAGTGTACAACTGGGATGTCAAAAAACGCCAGGCCGCTAAAGCTAACTCATAAATACGCTAACCATTACTGTAGCACCTATCAGAGATAGATGTAGTTTTAATATTTTATATGAACTAATGGAACAAAATGTCTTTGGCAACAAATATTGTTTATTTTACTGTCTCAAGCTGCCAGAGATTGCATTTTAAGAGTATTTCTGCACTAAGTGCACTTATGGATTTTATTTTGAAACATGTATGTCTTCAACTTAACCTTTTCCACGCCAAAGACGTATATATCGGCACCACAGGTCCAACGCCAAAGACCGATATATCGGTCACCGACCACGGAGCAAAATAGACCTACATGCACACGCATAGAGTTTAACTTCATTTTTGACATTTAGATGTCGTGGCGTCTGAGTGGTAGGTTTTGCGTTTGACATGGCGTCGAAAAGGTTAAACCACTAAATGTATCAATTCCTTTGGAATGTTCTAACGTTGGTTCACTTCTTTTTTATGTTTTCTTGGTGCTTTTCATTTACTAACTGAAACTAGTATTTTGTTACAATATTCATTGTCAAATGTTTGATTGTTGTAAGTACATGGTATCTAAATCATGTCAACTTTTTGCTATAACAAATTAAACTCAAATTGGCAAGTTTAATACAGACTACTACATATAGTGAAGTGTACATTATTTTATTTACAACTTAATGTTGATGTGTTCTTTTACATTGTTCACAGGATGATGGAATAAATGCTTGCTTTTCATTTTTATTATTATTGTGGCCTTGTTTGTGATAGATACCTGTCATGGATTATGGTGAGAATTTAGGTAATATTTCACCAATACTAATAATGGAATAATCCTTTTAGTAAGTCAAACTTCTTTACGCGGTTCACTGTGTAGGTAACATTGTAAGTAACCTTGATTAGATAATATGCAAAATAATAAATAGTTATACAGTGAAACAGGTAATAAAAATTTCAGTATTTAACCCATACATTTTATTTCAATTAGTGATCGAAACAGTAGAAATGAAAACATTCACTTGTTTTTCTTTACATCATACACAATATTCTTAATAATAGACATTTCTTCCTTTAACTTATCTTCAACTTCTGGTTTCTCTTCTTCAGGTGCCGTCAGGTACTTGGTAACTAACTCTGAAACAAAAAAAGTAGGCACCATTAGTTAAATTCACAGACCAGGAAAGGGTATGTGTGAGCGCTAGGACTAGACATGATGGCAGGCATAGAACGCTTGTATTGTTTGTGAGCTTAGCTCCTCGTTACCACCAGTGCCAATTTATTGCAGAGTAAAATTAAGGGGTCAATATGATTTGATGAGGGTCGAACATTATGCGACATTGAACCATATCTCTTTGAAATAAAGTTCAAATAATGGTGGGAAATACATTCCCTTTGTCTTATAAAGACTTACGAAGCAGACGGCAGAGACAAGCTAAAACCTAACTATGTAGCCATAATATGTAAGTACCCCGTTTTTCTAATTAATTAATCCATTCTATAGTAGATATTTATGAGTACCTTGGCCGCTCTGATATATTTGATGGCGAATGTACCTACATAAAAAAAAATTACCATGGTACTGTTGCAGTTGTACAAATTGTTCCTCTTTAAGCTGAGTTTTCAGAAATTCAATAATAACTGGCACCAGCCTCCCTGATGCGTGCAACATATTCTGTGTAAGGATAGTGAATATCGCCAACACAGCCAGGTGCAGTGACAAGGCTGGATCGTCACAATTCTCCAATTCAGATATCAACTTCTCTCTGTGATTGGTTATCACAAGCCTGAAATAGAAATAAAAGTAAATGAGCATCAATAGATAGGAAATTCAAATTTGAGTACTAAATATAAAACAGAAAGAACCGAATTTGATAACACATGTCTAAGAACCATTACTAGGAAACCGGCTTTCAAATAAAATAAATTGCATTCGAGGAGGGTAGGGGTGACCCTATAATAAGTTATAGTATGGCTCATCTGGCTGGCCAAATAAGTGCAGTAACAGTGGAAGTAATAAGCTATAGGTACTGATCCCTTTTTTAGGAGCGAGATTACTAGCGGAAGAAAGATAATTGATTCTCTCTTTGTATTTGTATACTAGAAGTTAAACAAACCAGGGTTTGTTATTGCCAGGGCCAAACTATATGTTTACGATAAGTTACGGTGCCAAACTTTTATTTATATGGGGACAAACTTTTAGTCCCCATATAAATAAAAGTTTATCATAAATAACACCATACTTGTCCTTCTTCTTGTCAATCTTCTTCAAAATCATCCCACATTCTGCCAAACACAAGTCAACAGCTTGATAAAACAGCTCCAAATTCTGATCCGAGAGTGTTGCATTCAGAGCCTTAAACGGTTTTGTGTATTCCTCTGTCAAGTCACTAATGATCTTGTTTCTCTGTTCAGGAGTTAATACATCCATTTGAACGGAAAGATTGCATTGGTTTGCTGCGTATTTGCAGAATTCGGACAGGACATCACCTCCTAAAGACTTCAGAAGGTATTTAGTGAACTGTGACTGCTTTTCAGCTGGGAACGACTTGAGACCCTTTTCGTAAAGCTTGATATCATTGATCAAAATGTTAATCTTGTCTTGTGTGGAAGAGTGGGTCTGTTTCCTACTTTGGCTGGCATCTTGCATCAGCTTTTCGGCTGTCTCCTTTGCGAGTACCAATGCGGTTTGGTTTAATCCCCTGCAAAAAAAGTGACCTTTAATATAAATTGTTGGAAGTACTTTGAACATAAAATACGCCTAAAGGTTGTAGTCTTTTGGTTTGGTTTAAAACCGGTCAAAATTTGTGGTATCTGAGTTGCGCTTTTACTACACTAGCTTGTTACAGGCTTAAGTCTAAACGATGTAGGTCGAAAAATATAAAATTTTCATACCCATGCAGATATTCAGCTATTTGCATCAATAGATCTTCAAGTCCCTCATTTTCAAGCACATCTTTAATAATTTTCTTTACATCTTCAATGTTTATGATTTCTAATTGTGACGGGATTTTCTTATTGACAGTGGAGGCTTCATCAGAGTCAGAGTCATGGGCGGCCTGTTTACCTCTTGGGTGCTTTTTGACCGCCTTAGTTTTTGTTTCGCGACCTTGAGTGCCTCCACCTCCTTTACCAGAAGCGGCTTTTCTCCTTCTTTCATCTCGCCTTTCTGCTTTGTGGTCAACATGGCCTTGCTGTGCTAGTTCATTACCTTTAGACAACTGCTTCTCTAAATAGAACTGTTGATATTTTCCAGATTTGACAATTGCATCTACTTTGCTTTGCATCATAGGAGTGCAAGCTTGTTTTAAAGTGTCAATATAGTAGTTGCTGAAAACTGAAATCAAAAAAATTTACTAATTATAATGATTTAAATTAATGAATAGTCTATAACTCTATACTGTAATAATAGTTACCAGTGTTTTCAAAGACAATTGTTGCCATTGAGTTATTTTTTAACAGTTCATCAAGAACATTTTCAATATCTGTGTCTGATAATACAGATGGCAGCAAGGAAACAACATCTAAATAACTTTTAGATGCAATGCACTCTTCAAGAGCTGTCTCAAGCTGCTGTTTAATCTGTGACCCGAGTGCACAGCTGCTGAGGAAAGTGATATCTTCATTTGGTAGAGTCCTCTTTACATAGCCTTTAGGGTCTGAGATGCCTAAGCGAGACAATGCATCATACTCCAGATAATTATTTTGTTTGTAGAAGCTCATCACCCAATCATTCTGTGACTTTGTGTAACAAGAAGGCACATAGAGAGCTCCTGTTTGCCGGCCAGTCAACACTCCAGGGGCATTTACCTGGTCAAACAAAGAGAGGAACAGTCGCTCAGCAACATTGCAGTGATTCACTATTACTGTGACAGGAGTCGGCTTCAAAAGGCCCATCAGTGCTCCTTTAATTTTAGCTTTTGTCCTCAAGATATATTCCTCGGTATAAAAAGTTCTGGGATCAGAAGAATCTTGTTTACCAAAAATGAGTTTGCCTAAATATTTTTCAAGTACACTGTGTAGTAATAATTCAGCTGGCAAGTCATATTGCAGGGTCAGTTCTCCAACTGACAATTGTCCTTGAAGTTGGAGTTTTTCATTGATTTCTCTTGCTATTTTTTCTAAGTAGTAAGATGCTATTAAATAGCCAGAAACAAGTTGAACTTCCTTTCCTTTAACAATGTCAGTGATGCTGGAGTTGATCTGGCTGAGGTCAACATTGAGCTCCTTAGCCAACTCAACTGTGTTAATCCTACCACCATGTACATAAAGTTCATCCTTGATTTCCCTTACTAGCTGCTGAGTAGTTAAATATTCCTTGCCATCAGTGGTGAAAATTACATCAATCAATTTCAGTTCTATCAATTTTGTGACGATTTCAATGCAATTTCTTTCGGAAAGTCTGTAAAAAAAGTATAACAAACATATATGTTTATTATAATTATAACAGCACGTTTGTAAGGATATACGGCACATAGTGGAGGAGTGCCAAATAAAATAAATAGTAACTTACCTTTGAGAAGTAGAACTAAGCTGAGCTTTTTGAAAATCGGCAGCTAGACGCTTTATTTCATCCCAATCTGATGATGGTGCCATGTTTGAAGGACACAAGTTCTGAAAAGTCAATGTACTCAATTATCAGCTGCCTTCCACACTACAAATTTTATTTGTTAGCAGGTTTATTTTAACACCAAATATATGTACGCACCACGAAGTTCACAGAAAATACAGAAATTGCCTGAAAATCCTGAACTCGATTACTGCTTGTGAGTCGCTTTGTTGCTGGACATTAGACAGCTGTGTTGTAATCTTTGCTTTGCTTTGCTGACTTTGCTCTTTCTTTGACACGTAGGCGCGTTCGGATACACGTACCTACTTGTCAAACTTTTTTCGTTCTTTGAATTTCGATTAATGAAAGGGATACGAATACCGATTGAATCGAAATTGATGTTGAGACGTAATTTTTTCGTTACTGGCAATATTAACATGGTGTTATGTCAGCTGTCAAGTGCCACCCCGCGAACCGTCATTATCCCATCCCATATCCCATCCATTCAGTAGTTCACTCCGCTATCAGTGGAGGAATACGGAAAATATTACAACGAAAAGTATGTCGACCGCGTGCCTGATTAGTGCGTGTCGTAGATTGTGCTGATAAATCGAAAAATGAAGTATAAGTTTGCCGTGGGTTATGAGTTATGATCAAAGTAATACTATGTTCAAGTGATAAAACTTTGCTTTGTGTAACAATTTTATTTTATACGTAGATAGTCAAGATCAAATTACAGTTTTAATAGAAATCGTGGTTGTAATAAATTGATGTGCAAAAGCCATTCATCGGATATCTGTCGCATGAACGACTCTGTTAATATTTTGGAAAATGGATTCGGAACCCAAAGAATACTCAGAACTACTGACTAAAGTACACAATGTAGAAGTAAGAAGTGCTGAGGCACCGAAGCCTGAAACTAATGGAATTGTTCATGGAGACATTGTTGAAGCAAGAGGACCCCCTGATGGGGGGTTCAGAGCATATTCTGTGCTGGTGGGATCATTCCTCACAAATGGCCTTCTTTTTGGTGTGATAAATTCTTACAGTGTGATTCAGATAGTTTTGAAAGAACAATTAAAGAAACAAGGAGTACCAAACTTTGAAAGCAAAGCTGGTAAGTATACCTACCTGACCTACTTAAATGATGCAATGATGAGAGGAATTTCAGTCTTAGGTGTACTGCCATGTATTTTTCTGATGTCAATAAATTAATAAAAAAATGCTTAACACATGGTATGGTAGCTATATTTTACTCTAAAATTACAATACTTTTTTATAGAAGTAGTTTAAATTATTAATTTTTTATTAATTCATAAGATGATCTACATTTACCCACCTACTTAAAACTTCAAATGATTAGTAACTAGAGTCACCAACAACATTTTGTATAAGTAGTAGTAGGTATTGCCTAGAAGATTATTTATTAGTTATATTATATGGATGCTCCTTTTAATTAAACTAATTAATGTTTTTGGAACTTTGCAATTTTGGAAGTTTAGTTTGAGAAACCTCATCTAAAATAATTACTTTAGACAAATATATACTTATGTATAATAAGGCATTGTGTAATATGAGTCAAATCCATTTGAGAATAGTATTTCTTAAGCACAACTTAGGTATTAAGCAGGTTAGAATACCAGAGTAGGTACCTTTTATTATTGTTGATAGAAAAGGCAATTTTTACAAAATATAACTATGAGATTTATAGTGAATCGAAAAGTTAATTTTTAATTTTTGACTTTAACTTTTGTATACTTTAAAGTTATTTTGCATAGATGGACGTATTTAATTAATATCACAAAAATGTCACAAAATGCCATTAAGTGTATGTTAATTACCATGAGCATTTTATTAGATAACACAGTGAGCAAGTAGCAACATGCAGCTAAGTAAAACAATGCATCATTAAAAAAAAAAAAAAACGTAATGCCTAATACTTTTCGGGATTTACGATTTGAGTACAATTTAAGTCAAGCATACTTTTGTTTTCACTGCAAGTAACTAGAACCCTATTAAATAAAGCATGGTTAACAAATAATAAAAATGCGATATGTTTCGAGATTTACGATTGCAATACGAAAGGCATAGTGTGACAAGTAGTTTTTATCGTAATTGGCGCCGATGGCACTCGATACGGCGCGCGTGCCGGCGGCGTGGCGCCCTCGTTGAAGGCCACAATCAGATTCAATTTCAGACCATCGAGCTGATGAAAATACCTACTTTCCTTACTCATGTTTCTGAATCTAATGCGTTTCAAATTGAAATTCCGTACTTTATGGTAATGTAATGTTACGCCGTGTTGCAGTGACATGCCGTGAAGCACATTTATGACGTTTCTAGCTCGCGCCCGTGACTGTATCTGCACAAAATTTATAATAAATATACCTAATATAAATGCAAGCCCCCGGCAAGTGTCTCTGTTCATTTTTGCACTTTAACAGCGTTTTTAATTTTATCAACATTAGTTTATCGATCTCCATACCTAAATGAATACTATAAAAATTGGTTTACCTAAACCTGCCTAAACGTAAGAATCCGGCTTGTAATATTTCGGTTTAACCGTTAAACTGCAACGTAACAACTGTAATATCTGTGACTGTTAGGACCTTACAAAATACTTTTATCTTTTCTAATCCCCATTCAGGAAATAAATGGCGTAGGAACCGTTACTGTACCTGGCTGTTCTTTTCTATTTGATCTAAAGCTAGGTAAGGTGATAAAAGTTTAACCTACGAGTAGATACAGGTACTTGCCTATTCAATTCTCATGAGATTGAAAAAAATCAGGAGATTGAAAAAAATCGGTTAATAAATACGAGAGTTCCGAGAACGCGATACCTAACTAGCCAATTATATTTACGGGAAAAACACTGAAATGGAAAATTTCCTTAATGATATGACATCGCACCGCTGCACGCTGTGGGTACCGCATACCTACATAGGTAGGGCCTACCTACTGTCGGGAATGCCACGCCAATAAGGCAACGATCTGCTATCCAAATAAATTTGACATTCAGAAAAACTCATAATATGATATAAAAGAACCGACTTCACTTAGCCTCCACCTTTCCAAAAGCAAATGCCCGAGCTACTGTAAAATATACTCAAATCACTATAGGTACATGCCTTTAACAATTAAAGAGCTCTCTCGATTTCTCCAGGATCCTATCAAGATCCTGACCTGATGACAATGGTACTAACTGTAAGTGAAGTATACTCTTTCAAACAAAAAGAATTTTTCAAATCGGTCCAGCCATCTTCAAATAATAGGTGAACATACATAAAAAAATTGCAAAAACAAATTACCCGACGAATTGAGAACCTCCTCCTTCGAAATCTTTAAGTCGGTTGCAAACGGGAAACTAATTGGATTATCACGGCGTTTGTCTCTTCGTCTCTCACAGGCGTTTTAAAAGCTTTTAATGACTTTTAAATGACGTGTCTGACCGAGCTGAAAATAAAATATCCAAAATTTGAACGTAACTTTGGTAACAAGACAAATGCGTGGTGGTCAAGTGAAACGATCTTTGTAGTTAAGAAAATACAAAGTCTCACTAAATACCTACTTCATTAAAACAATTGACTGCCTAAAAAATCGAAAAATGTTGGCTTGCCATAGACGGAGGAAAAGTGTCACTAATAGATTATTTTTTATATTTTTTATGAATCTTATGCTAACCTAACACATCGTAACCCACCCGTTTACCACACAACACAATCAATAGACAAAGTCTACACTTCCACAGTCACTGTGCTTGTGTATTAGCCTCATTCTCATTATTCCCTATCATCGGACATCCGTGCCTCAGAACCAATTGACATATGATGACATACATATATCTTAATGGTTTTAGGTAGATAGGTATCTCGTGTCTGGTGACCCGATTAGATTACGAGACATTGTGAGGCACTTGGCATTGGCAACTTCACTGACTACGTACCTACACGACAATTCTAGTTTCATTTGACAAAATATTTTCGGTTAAATGTTCTGTACAATTCTCCTACATGACATGATGTAAAATATCTCTACTTGCTTATAAGTTATAACCAGCAATCGTGACCCGATTCAATCATCATTGCGCTTTTGTTTGTTTTTATTCCTTCGTTGAAGTAGCAATCATTATCTGACAGCAATATGTCGTGATAACATCGTATGAATATAATTAGCAAAACAACAATCGAGGTCCTGCTGATTGAGATGCATTATTTTTAATTATGTAAAGACATAAATACAAATAACATCCCGTCACCGCTACTGTGTTGTTTCTTGCGACAAGCGATTAGTTTATTTAAGACTTTATGAGAATGGGATTCTATCCTGAAAACTTTTAGTTATTAAGCTAAACTAGTTAGCCAGATCGTACGTGGTGCATTATCAAAATCTTAACTATGAATGTTTTGTTTCAGCTTTGGTGGGCAGCTTGGCGATGGGCATGACGTTTCTGTTGTCGCCGGTGTCGGGCGTGTTGACGGCGCACATGGGGCTGCGCCGCACGGCCGTGGTCGGTGGCACCGTCGCAGCCTCCGGCCTCCTTCTCTCATCCTTTGCCACTCAGCACGTAGACATCCTCTATTTCACCTACGGCGTTCTATACGGCCTGGGTGCGTCTCTTGCTTACACGCCCTCCCTCGCAATTCTAGGCCATTACTTCAAGAAATATCTAGGCCGCGCCAACGGCGTGGTCACCATAGGCAGTTCTATTTTCACAGTCATGATGCCTCCTCTTATGGAACACCTTATCGAACATTACGGACTTGACTGGATGTTCAGAGTATTAGCTATACTCACATTTGGAATTGCCCTTTGTGGGTTACTATTTAAGCCTATTCCATTGTTGATTATAGAAAAACCACCGAAAGATGATAACTGTTCCTCACTTATTAAAACTATAGTAAGTGTTGAGATTTGGAAAAATATGAAATATAGATTGTGGGCGTTGTCGATGCCAGTGGCACTTTTTGGATACTTTGTTCCTTATGTGCATATAGCCGAATTCGTTAAAGAATTCGAAAAAGTATACTACAATGTACCCTTGCAATGCATTGCTGCCACTTCTGGCGTAGGAAGGCTCATTTTCGGATTTCTTGCTGATAAGCCTGGTATCGACAGAATTCTGTTGCAGCAGATTTCGTTTTATGTTATAGGAACTCTAACGATAATTTTACCATTTGTAAACTCTTTTACTTTTATAATTATTATTTCGTTAGGGATGGGCGTGTTTGACGGTGCATTTATTGCCCTAATTGGGCCTATAGCGTTTGAGTTAGTTGGCGGTGCCCACGCGGCACAGGCTATAGGTTGCATGTTGGGTCTGGCGGCAGCTCCCCTGTCCATCGGGCCACCGGTCGCAGCCCATCTGCACAATCTTTATAAGTCCTACGTCTTGCCGTTCGTTCTTGCCGGCATTTCACCGCTTATTGGCGCTTCTTTAATGTTTACCATTCGTCTCTATCGCAAGACAGGGAGTCAAAATCGGCGAAATCAAGACAAGGGCGCTAGCGTAAATGGGAGATTGTCTTCAAATGATATTGGTAAGTAATTACCGTAATCCCTCTACATTGCAATTAACTTTTTATGTTAGTTTTTCTAAAATATGTAATTCGTATTTTTTATTCCAGAAAAACTGTCAGGATCCGGGCCTATTCAAAATGGCGGTAGTCACCATGATAGAATGGTTAATACTACTTTATAACCAGATAAAATTTGGCTTTAAGTAGCCGTGATAACGCAACTGCCGAAAACATTTCAGAAAAAGTAAATTTCAGGTACATAGATGTAAGTTAAATCTATATAAATGGGTATGCAATACCGTATTTGGACAAAATCAAGTTTTTTTGCTTGTATGTATATACTTGCAAAATAGTTCAGTGATATAAAAAGTGAAAACAATTGTAGATAGGTTTATAAAATGCCAGTTATAACAATCGTTGCTTTAAGCGTTTACAGAAAAAAAATCGTCATGTTCATTAAGTACTTATATGTCTACGTAAAAACGGTGCGGGCGCCGGTCGTGTGCCGCGATAGTGCGGCCGAAGACAGCATATTTGTGCTGCTTGTTCAATTATGTACCTTGTTGCATGGTAACATAACAAGGTGTATAACTACGTTGGTTTTTGTGATTGAATCAAGTTCTTATAGACTAAGATTAGGTGGTAGTGCACCCTACCTAATCGGGTAGCAAGATTCGGCATATATAGGGGGTAGCACCTTAAAAAGTTATGACTTTTAGTATGGGAAACAATGAGCCAAACCTGGAGCGTTCGGAATGCAGCCAACTTTTCGGGTACCAAAAAAAGTCAGAAAATACCTCATCGGGTAGCAAGATTCGACATATACAGGGGGTAGCACCTTAAAAAGTTAGGACTTTTTGTATGGAACACTATGAGCCAAACCTGGAGCATTCGGAATGCAGCCTGATTTTAGGGTGCCAGAAAATATCGAAAAATACCTCATCGGGTAGCAAGATGAAACTAATGCCAAATGAAAGTACCAATCATCCTGTTAATAAAAAAAATTGGTAGTCGGTCCTAAACCTGGAGCATTTCAAATGCAGCCAACTTTTGTGATCGAACAAAAAACTCATCTGATACCATTACAACGTAGAAATGGCCCCAGAAGATGGTTCAAAAGACATAAACAAGCTTAATTTGATGGAATTTATCAAAAAGTGCCAAAATATATTAGGTTTACTCACCCAAACTTATCACTTTCGTGATTTGGCTTATTTTAGGGTACCTGAAGATTTAAAAAAATACCTTATTGAGCAGCACGATAAGATGTATACCAAATGAAAGGACTTATCATCCTGTTAATAAAAAAAAATAGCAGCGGGTTAGGACCCGCTTAATAAGCTTATTTAATTAAGCTTATTTATGTCTTTTGAACCATCTTCTGGGGCCATTTCTACATTGTAATGGTATCAGATGAGTTTTTTATTCGATCACAAAAGTTGGCTGCATTTGGAATGTTCCAGGTTTAGGACCCGCTGCTATTTTTTTTTATTAACAGGCTTAATTAAATAAGCTTATTAAGCGGGTCCTAACCCGCTGCTATTTTTTTTTTATTAACAGGATGATAAGTCGTTTCATTTGGCATACATCTTATCGTGCTACTCAATAAGGTATTTTTTTAAATCTTCAGGTACCCTAAAATTAAGCCAAATCACGAAAGTGGTAAGTTTGGGTGAGTAAACCTAATATATTTTGGCACTTTTTGATAAATTCCAAGAAATTGAGTATGTTTATGTCTTTTGAACCGTCTTCTGGGGCCATTTCTACGTTGTAATGGTATCAGATGAGTTTTTTGTTCGATCACAAAAGTTGGCTGCATTTGAAATGCTCCAGGTTTAGGACCGACTACCAATTTTTTTTATTAATAGGATGATTGGTACTTTAATTTGGCATTAGTTTCATCTTGCTACCCGATGAGGTATTTTTCGATATTTTCTGGCACCCTAAAATCAGGCTGCATTCCGAATGCTCCAGGTTTGGCTCATAGTGTTCCATACAAAAAGTCATAACTTTTTAAGGTGCTACCCCCTGTATATGTCGAATCTTGCTACCCGATGAGGTATTTTCTGACTTTTTTTGGTACCCGAAAAGTTGGCTGCATTCCGAACGCTCCAGGTTTGGCTCATAGTGTCCCATACTAAAAGTCATAACTTTTTAAGGTGCTGCCCCCTATATATGCCGAATCTTGCTACCCGATTAGGTAGGGTGCACTACCACCTAATCTTAGTCTATTACCGAATATGCTATGCGCGTTAGATTTAAGCCAACACCTCACGTACTTCAATATTTCCGACTTGGTATCTTAGCATTTTAATTATTCTTACATCTCCTAATTTTATTTAAAAAAAAACTTTGCTTTTGTTAATGTTGGTACGGTCGAGGTCAAACGTTTCATTATCTTCTCATTTTTAAATTGTTAAAATATGTGCGATTGAATATATTTAGGTAAATGTTACCGGAAATCTCTACATTCAGAAGTCAACATGATTCTAAAAATTATGTACCTAAACAACAAAACCACGTGACTCTGTCATTCGGCCAACGAGGGGTGTCAATTTACCGTATCTATGAAATTATGTCATCGGTCGAAGTATTGAATCACGCCTTTTTTAGACACTGCATATACATAATTAATACATACCTAATACCTAAAATAAAGTTTGAAGGCAAAGTGTAAAATAAGTTCTTTGACCCAGAAGAAAAACGAGCGTATAGGTATTAAAAAGTAAATATGCGAGGGCGCAACGATATATGCCATGCCTGGTTTTTAAAATTGAAGGGATGTTTACAAAAACAACATAACTGACTACACTGGTTGACACCTGAAACGATTAACAATGTTCTTAAAAAAAGTGTCAACCACTCTAAGCAGTTATGTTGTTTTTGTAAACATCCCTTCAATTGTATACTTTGCTCTCTGCATTATATTTTCTATATATGAACTATGGCATGAATACACTGCTTATGAAAAGTTTATAAATATGGAATATTTAATCTACACATTGACAAGGTATTTCTACACAACGGCTGTATCAGAACTTTGTCGGTAACATATTTATAATTACATATTTTATAATTGATTTTGACTGAATGTTTTCTATGCATTTTTATTTTACTCTGATTGTAAAACATTTACCATTTTAAACGTTCCTAGATAGATTAGTTATTATTATTTTGTCATAAGTTATGTAATGTTTAATTAATTTTAAAATGAACCCATAGATGTAAGTTAATGTTGACAATAATATATTATTATTTTAAACTCTTAGGAACAGTGAAATTATTAACGACGGTTAAATGACAAAATAGTATAACAAAGTAGGCGATATAAATATATTTTAAGAATGGGACATTTTACAGTAGATACAATAAAAACAACCGATGAAGTTATCCTTTGTTATTGAAAAGTATATTTTAACAAAGTTATTAACGTAATAGAATCTCTAAAAGTGAATGTTATGTAATTATGTAATAATTTGTAATATTACCTGTAACTGTACAGGGTGGCCAAAAAATAACTAAATTCCCGTTGGCTGCAAGGTTTTGGGATGCTACCAATCTTCCCTAGATGGTTTTGGGATTTGGGACCTCTCAGATTGATTTGATTTTTGGCCTTTTGTATATGGCCGTTAGGCGGCGGCGGTGAGTAATGGCCAGTCCCAAAACCTTACAGCCAACGGGAATTTAGTTCTTTTTTGGTCACTCTGTATAGTTTAACACTAGTGGCAGATATTGAATTTCGTAGTTCATAATTAAAGGGATATATTGTGTTATAGTAAAGACCGTTAGGCTATTATTTAGTAGGTAGTTATGGTTATGCCAGCTAACAGCGCCGTACATGAAATGTTACTTACGGCTGAGGGTGACAATGGATATTATTTTTTACATAGCAACATTCTTCACTCGGTCGGTTACACCCAAACAAGATCAGTAAAATATAATTTATGAACGAAAAGCTAGTGTGCCATTTTGTATTAGCGCAATTTCCTGTGCTACCTGTAAATTCCTCAATGTTTCCTCATTAGCGGTTCGAGTGCATTCTAATTTAATTGTCATGTCCTTGAAAATGAATATTCAGTACGTTACTATAAATGTCGGTGAACATTTTCGTATAGTTCATGACTCTAGATTTTAATCAGATACATAAGACTACAGAAACTCTTATAATAAATTAATATTAAGATATCCTATGTTTAAAATATTTAAAAACTCGCATTTATACATCGTAAAAAAATGGTTACGGTCATCATAATTATCAGTGGATTCTAATTCAAAACTAAATTAATTATAATTTTTAGTGTTTTTTTTTTGGTTTTTAATTCATTATTTAAAATGATATTACTTTATTTAAAAAAAAAACTCGGTGTTTACAAGAAACATTCAAATTACCAGGCACAATGAACTTGCATGCAGCTTGACCTTATTCTAATCCAATAATATAGCTACCGCAACCATAACAACGAACGACAATGACCGTGACTGGATATCACTAGCACAGTACAGAGAGTGGCATAGCAACAGGATGCTTTCAAGCTAATATCAGAAGCTTATATAATAGGATGATTGGATTATAAACTCGAAATTGTGACCGCGAACGTCCAGTTTCGACACTCAGTGTAGGTAAGCTAATAACTTCTATGATTTACCCTAGTAGTCATTGAATATGTCGGGCAGAAGTTTGGTCTGTGATATTTGATCATAATCAATTATTACAATAGTAGTTACAGATTAATGTTGCACAAAATATTAATATAGAAATGTGTTGTTGTTTCAGACATATAATTACCTAGACTTTTTTGTTATGCATTGCCTTAATGTTATCATTTTAAGTCATAGCTATGTTTATATAACGTTATATTTAGATTGTAAGTAAGATATATTATGCCTCATTGGACCTTGTTAAAAAGAGTGCTGGCCATGGCGGCCGACAATATTGATCGGTCTAAATTAAATCTGATCAAAAGATTAAATAAAACTTTATAAGTACAGTTTTTAAGATGAAGCCGCTGTTTAAAGTACAAATTCTGTATTATGTATATAATTTTATATGAGAATAAATATATGTACAATCAATTGAGTTTCGAAAAGCTTGTAAACACTACATACATATTCAAATTTGAAAAGTACCTAAGAAGAGAAATTATACTCTAGGTACTAAAGAAGGTGAAGGTACCTCTCCTGTATCTTCAATTAATAAGGTAAAACCAAAGCTATAGACGACAGGGTTCTAAAAAGCTAATAGTCGCAAAAACTCGGGCTTCGGACGTTATTTACAAATTTTAAACTTTTGGATCCGGATTCCAGAATTTCAATTATTTCCGTCTTGGATGACTTGCAGAAGCGTAAAAATAAACGGACTTATATGTTATTTTATTATTATTTTATGCCAGATGGGAATATACTGGATGTTTCCTGTAATAGGAGCAATAAAATTAAAACGTAGATTTTACTACTCAAACTAAACAACGTTTATTCAGCCACTTTTAAACTTATTGTCCGATTTTTAGTATTACTATTAAAAAAAAATTCGAACACGCAATTTATTCCGAAATTGATTATTATTGTAGGATGACAAGACTGACAACTTGACAAGCAATGTTAATTAGACAGATTTTAACGTACATTGAAAATACTATTTCATTTGTATGAAAAATACACTTTATAAATACATGTCTAGTTTGAGGAGTAGAATCTACGTTTTGATTTACTGCTTTATTTACAGGAACACCCGGTATAGTAGTTCCAACTAACCACTAAAAGATTAAAGATCATTATTCAGTACAGTACAGTCAGTACAAACGACTATCTAATAGGGATAGTGCGATATTCATTGCAAGGAATTCCATTAATAGAAGTACCAATTGTATAGATATCGTGAACATGGCCTTTATTTGAAAATGTTACACCCCTCACCAGTGAAAAACATAATAAAAAAAAGACGCCACGACAAACTATACGCTTACGATGAGTTATGATATTAACGTTTTCGAGAACGAGTATCGAGTATTCTATCTATGCGTCTTGCTTGTAACATATTAGTGTATGTAAACGAGATGCACAGATAGAAAATTCGTTACTCGTTAACTAAAAATGACAATGTCAAACTCATGGTAGCCGTACTAGACAAGACAAAACATAAAGTGACACTTTCACAGTCACACGACAGATATATAATTATAATTACTTACGATTCGTATATCATCTGTCATGTACAAAAATAAAAAAAGCACTATCGAATTAAATAAAGTTAGGTAATAGCCTGAGCTTGTGAGGAATGTAAAATATGAAAAGTTTTAAAGGAACTACTGTAATTGAAATACTGCAATATATTATTCCAGTCCATTTAACCAAACGATCATATAATAACGATATATATTTAAGTAACTATGATTACTATTATACAGTTAACCAAATGCCTTAAGATTTGTGTTTTGCAATATTAGTGAAAATAAAATATAGGGTTCCTACCTCATGATAATTATGTTATATTCTCTCTTGTTTTACTTAATTAGTTTAGTTATAATAGTGATAAGTACCGCGCAAACAGTTATTTAAGTATATCAGAGCTGCATGTCATCTCTCATCGTTGATGATATAACGGTATACAGAGGTTATCGTTCTCTAGCTAATGTACTGTTCTCAAACGAGCAAATTAAACGTATTCAAATTATATTGAAGATATATTGGACGCGTGCGCTTGCTCTTTAGCACAGTCTACATTATGCGCAAGTCTACATTATGGCGTGATATCTAATTGATATGAATTTCCTGTTTCGGAATATGGCTCTTTGAATGCTATTTATCTTAATGTTTTATTCCCCCTACATTATATATCGCTATATTCAATATATCTTATTTATTATCTCTGGAACATTGTTGTTTGATTTTTAATTCGTTTTTTACATAAGATATATACTTCGTTTTATGGATATTTTGTATAGGTACGTTGTAATTTATTAAGAAATAGGCTAATTAATTACCAAGAAAATGCCATTTTTAAATTAAGCCTGTAAGGCATGCAGAGTTAACCCAATAATACATAATATTTTTAATAGCAGTTCAGTGACATAGATAACATTATTATTGTTACATTTATCACTTAGGTACATTATGGACATTATCTACGTAAGTTAGGTAGCGAAAAAATATTTGTGTAGAGAATTATATCAAATTGTCAATTACCTAAACCTTATATTTTTAGAAATACCAAATGAAATAAAATATTTTCAAGAATATAACGAATTTTTATGTGCCCTGCCCTCCACCCATCTTTCCTTATGCGGCAGAAACGTAAAATGAATTCAGGATTTCAGGTAGGGTAGGGTAGGTACGCGTTTTCTATACAAATCTAGTACCAGAATATTCCCCAGTTTTAGGTAACATTTGGGTAACATGAATATCAGACATATATTATAACATATAACATCAGACATATTTGAAGCGGTGTTCAATAATGATAATGAACATCTAGAAAACAAAAGAAAAACTGGCCACTAATTGCGAGCCTGACTTGCGCTTCACGGATTTCGATAGGTACGTATTTAAGTTTGAATTTAATTTAATATAATTTATATTAATTTCTGTTATAGTCCCCGGCAAGGCAAATTTCAAATAAATAGTACCTACTTACATAGTTTCTAAATAAGCCCCTCCCTGTCTGTTACCTCTATCGCTATCTAATAGCTGAACCGATTAAGATGAAATTTGGTATAAAAATAGTTTGAGTTCCGGAGAGTATGTTTGTATGCTAGTTTATATCCCAGAAACATGCCTTAAGGGGTTCAAAAGAGGGGTGGTGATTGAAGTTTGTATGGGAAACCAATAAAAGCTGAACCGATTTACTTACCTAAATGAAATTCGGTATGGAGATATTTAGTTTGACTTCTGGGGAAAGATTGAAAATATATTTTGTTTCAGAATCTTAATAAAGGGGGCAAAAGCTAGTTCAAAATAAAAGTAACTTTAATTTGTTAAAAGTATGAAACACCTACTCTACTAAGTAGGTAGGTAAATTAAGTTTGTAAATCAAGACCAAGAGTACCGCCACCAGTTACTAGATCTCCTAAATTCCTAAAACATAGAGATTTAGGTAGGTATTGTCTATCTGTCTATTCAGAAATAACTAGGTAAATTGTACTGCGATACCGCAGGGAAATAGTGCCGGCATCCTCGGCACCATGCCTAAGCTAAGGGGCATTTTTTGATATTTTAAGTTTTATTTAATTTTTAGGTATATATTATTTTTAATAGGTAAGTTTTATTTACCTATAACTATAAGTCTAATTCATGTAGTAAGTAAGTAAATAGGTATAAGTTTTAGAGACCCAGACGACGGCGGCGCCAGGATGAGTCCCAGTTTGATTGCTATCGTCTAATACTTACCTACTCTAGTTACGTCAATCGAGACAGTCAAGTAGCACTTATTATTAGTTAGCGCTCAAAACAATCATTTCGTACCTACCACAAAACTCATCATTTATATTTCATTTTCTAGTTCCAAGCCATTTGTTTACTCTGCCTCCAGACGGGATTGCCAGCTTAATAGACGCAGAACCAAGCATGGTCTCTAAGGAGAACACAATTTCAAGTGTGGTTGGAGAAATCCACCGTGTAGTGCAACTGCGGAGCATTGGAATCCATAACATCTACGAGTTTCCAAAGACGAAATTAGTTGGAAAGGAAACACTCTAGACATATTCTTCCCTGATTTGAATGCAGCCCTGAAAAACTTAGATCTAAAATTAGAGTACCTATTCGTTTTACTAATACTGTAAGCGACCTTAATCTCTAGCCATACGATTAAAATAAATACACCCTAGGCCAAAAGTATGGAAACGACTTAATATGACAGAGAAAATATAAGAAACCTATGATTATCCAGTAAAAGTTTTATTATTTCGTTCAGATATATTATGTAGATGTACACTCTACTTCGATTTTATAAATGGGAATAATGTAGTTTTTCTAAATTTTACTATACAAACTTTGCGATAAATAGTTTTTTTTAGTACTTACTTTTTTAATCATTTATAACAATTTCTAAAATTTATGGACTTGTTTAATTCTTTGGTGAAGCGTGATGTGAATTTTGATCACCTGTTTCACAAAAGAAAAAGTTTGAAATCTTTGAATGAATACAATGCAATGTTTGTTTGCATATTTTTAGCCTGGGGTGTAGTTCCGAGATTTTTAGACAGCGTATACAGGGCCCGTGTTAGGTTCAGCAAGGTACCGGGTCTATTTAGAACCCACGCTCCTTAAATTCGCGAAAGATATTAACAACAGATAGACAGCGGAAGTTAGTAAAAGAGGACAGTTCGGTACCTACACCTACGTCAATGACGAAGAGCACAGTTGTTTAGTTAAGTAGGTCGACTAATCTACCGTTGTTCTATTTCAGTTCTTCCTTAACCCATGGCGGAAGCCACAAGCATTGCTAAAAGACAAATGAATTAGGCGCTGTATTCGACACGTGCAAAAATATTATTGAAGTATGTGATGTCGATTGTCGATCAAGTTACAAATACGGTAGGTACATATATTATAAGTGATAAGACACAATTATAACAGAAACATAAATTTTCTTCGTTTTATGCATCGCAAAATAATTCAATAAACAGAAAGAGGCCTTCTGGGCTTAAAATTATTAAATACGATACGATACAAGTATCGAGTAACTAAGTAAGTATAGGTATATAAGTACCTACACATACTATGTTATGTATACATATTTGTATGTGGTAGGTGGTGTGGTAGGTACCTACTATTTGACTGCAGTGTGGCATAATTACAAAAACTGATATGTAGAGTACCTAACAGAGTGCATGACCTATAGGTACTACATTGTAATGTAAGCTCGTGTCATATATAATTATGAACAACACTTATCGACGCGCCGACAATGGCCGACATGTGTTAGTAAATATAATATGGTTAGTGTTCTGATTAGATTATTGAAAACTTGTTGGATGTATACTAGGGAGGGTCATTTTTAATAATTGAAATGGATCCGGAGGCAGAAAATAAATTGCCGATTTCACAGAAAATGTTCGCGAGGGGATAGAGACGTGTAAACAAAATACAAATCCTACCATTGACTGTTTTTTTCCGGTCCCTTTCAATTTTGCTTTAACATAAACAACTGAGTAAACGTTACAACAATGATGGTCATGAGGATATTTAAGAATAATACTGTAATAATTTTACGTTTGCTTAATACAGACGTAATGGGCGAAACGGTCATTGTATTGTATTGTATCTCATCGCAATTGTTAGTGTACCATACATACCAGTACCAGTGCTTACTTAATAATATGATTCTCGTGCGATGCTGCTTGCGTATCCTGGCTGCCATGACTGCCTCACCAAGCTGGCACTTATACATGCACATGTGCTCGGTCATTATCGTCGATACAGTGCCCGTCCAAATTATAATTAAATAGACCGAGAAGTATGTGTGACAAATGTTGTATATTATGTAACACTTAATGCTTTTTCTATTTTTTATTTCTACAAAACAAGCAGTAGAGTGCACGCCAAATAGTCGCGCAGCCGATAGGCCGCGGCGGCGCGACCTCTGACTCGGTGCTCGACACCGCGCGGGCGCGGGCGCTGCCGAACGACAAGTTCCTGAGCTCGATCTCTTCGCGGGACGGAGAGTGGATCTTCTGCGTCGCCCAGCGAAGGGGCTTCGACAATCTGGCGAAATGAAATGGATTATTTAGGATGAGATTTCGAGCATATATGGGGTTCAACGAGACGTAAGAACACAAAAGTATTGCACCATTTGATTTAAGAACAATTTTTTTTTAGGAAAGTAAGTTATGGAATCAGGCGTTACTTTGCGGAAGTCCATATTATTGTAGGAAAGGATAATTACAAAAGGTACTTTAAAAAGGCATAATATGGTTACGCATAGGTACTTATGTAGAGTACGTAACATGCAATTGGTTTCTAGTTACCTGCAGAATGCTTCCTACCTATTTATTATACGTCATACGTACATCCTTTAAAAGTAAGTTAGAATCGTGGCTGCTGACAAAAAAATTCTATAACTTTGTTGAAATGGTGAGCCTACAATTAACATTGTGAAATTGTTCAGGCTGCCGGTGGTTAGGGCCGCAAAGTGAGGAACCTTCGGACTATGCGCGCCGTGTCCAGAATTACCGCCTTCTGTATCTGACCCTTGATCCAACCACAACCCCGTAGCGAAAGTCTCTCAAGATGTTGGTCGAGACTCTTCGCTATGAGACCGTTCGCAGAAACAACTATCGGCACAATGATCGCCGAATCGACCTCCCACATGGCGGTTACCTCGTGAGCCAAGTCTAGGTACTTGCTGGACTTGTCCTTCTCGGCTTTCACGAGGTTCACGTCACATGGGACGGTGATGTCAACGAGCATGGCCCGGCGTTGCGGTCGATCTATTACCACGATATCAGGTTTATTGGCTACAATAGTCCTGTCCGTGATAATAGATCGATCCCAATAGAGCGTGGCACGACCATTTTCGAGAACTGGCGCAGGTGTGTACTTGTAGTACGGCACTTCGTGGTCCACAAGACCGTATAGGAGAGCAAGCTGCTGGTGTATGATCCTGGCTACGAGGTTATGTCTGTGCAAGTACTCGCCGTTAGCAAGATGGGAACAACCGGAGATGATATGCCTGAGTGACTCTCCGGGACGGCGGCATGCCCGACAAATGTCGACCGTACCGTCCTTCAGGATATATCTCCGGTAGTTATTCGTCATGATAACTTCGTCCGTTAATGCTATTATTATTATTTTATAAATTATGACATTGTTATTTTTATGTTACAATAGTAACACAAAATTGTACCTGACCTGTACCTATTCGTTACCAATAAAGTTTATCTTATCTTATCTTATCTTATCTAGGGCACCGATAATAACCCAGTCTGATGAGATAACCATTTCACTAATGATATATCTAAGTACGAAGCAATTTAAAACGATAGGTAACAAATATAACGTTAACACTCGTACTCTGAAAAATAATCCATGTCTTCCAACACGTCGGGCATCTCTCTGCGATCAACATCAGGGAACAACAAGCACAGAACCAACATAGACACGACAGCTGCGGCTTCTAGCAGCGTCAGAGTGACTTCGTCTGCCAATTTGAGGGTAGTAATCAGGTAGCCGACTATAGCACCGAGTTGACCAGCGGCGTGGCAACAGCCCAGTAAGGTGGCACGGATCTTGATGGCGAAGAGCCGGGGCATGATAGTCAGCGTTATGGCGTGCCCGTTTAGGCTGGTAGCCAGGGCGACTGAATATAGTATGCTACGCGAGGGCTCCTGAAAATGTATCGTTCTTTGGATTAATATTTCTGTTTCTCAAAGGTGAATCTGAAATCTAAAACCCATTCCCATTAGGTATCTAATTTAAGCATATGCAACGATAAGTACCTATTTGACTTTTCATTTGCAGTTTATGACATGGTAAATGGCAACGATATTTCTAGCGACTAAAAATTGTCACCCATGAATGAACAGTCAAGTTTTAAAATTCGGAAATTAAAATAGTAGAAATATGAAACGATCAATGTCTCTATAGATGACATATGACATGCAGTACACACAGTAAAAATAATTCAGTATAAAATAGGAATTACTTACACCGACTTCCTTACAAATAAGAGCGGATACTCCGCTAGCGCCTGCCAAAAATATGTGTATCATAAGCAAATGTCGCAGCTTACACTTCAACGACAAAAGTACCGTCAGGCACCCGATTATTCCAACCAAACATAATATTTTAGCCAGATAGCTGGTATGATCCCCACTATACATGGTTGAATAGATGATACTCCACGAGAAACAGTTCAGAGTCCAGAATATTAAGGATACTGTGGTTAGAACTCTCGTGTTATGCGTGCTGAGTATGGGGATGCAGGTTTGATCTTCCTCTAGACAGAAATAAGCCTAAAAAATATTAAAAACTGTAGTGGTTAATTTTAGTTCTAACACCTAATAAAAATATTAAGTGAGTAATCAATATTGTTAAATAGACTTACAGACGTACTCTTTGATTTACGGGTCTTATTTTGAAGTCGCTGCAAAGTACGACGCGGTTTTGTTTCGCGGCTTTGGAGATGGTTTTCTCTGCTTTCGTAATTTTGTTATTAAATAGTAGCCACTGGGGGGATTCTGGTGTCCATCTGCAAGCGAATATTTCAAAAAAATGGGCTGTTTTCGAATTTAAGAGCCGTTAGATAACTATCCATTTATACAAGTAAGGAAGGAAGGAACATACAGGTTCTTTAATGCAGGGATCGGAAACCGGTATTTTCTCCATAGCTAGCTAACCATTCTAGGTAACCTTGTTGGGTATGGTGAATTTTATTTTCCCCAGCAACTCAGAACAATTTATGCCTCTGTAATTGACTACAGTTTAGGAAGGTATAAGATTCGAGTTCTCGATACATCTGGTTAGCGGAACTAATATGCACAGGGCCACGAGTACACGAGGATACCACTATCACACTAAAAACTTCTTCTGCAAGTGTAACATAACTTTTATACATTTACCTCAAAACCACGATAAGCAGAAGGTCATAAAAGCAAGCAACCAAGGTAAAAGAGTCAGAATTCCCGATAGCCCGAGCAAGCGGGACCATGCACACCGCCGCCAGCAGCCGCGGCGATGCTACTATCACACTCAACCATGAACGCCATCTGTTGCTCGAGATTTCGCAAACTGCCGAAAATTATATTATTAAATAAGATATTAAATAATCAGAACCCTTAGTATAATCGTTTCACTAACGTAACGTAACGATTGCGTTTGTTGTAGGTCTTAATTTTTAGGGGATTTTTAACACAGCAGACTTGATCTGCTGTGTTAAAAATGTAATGGAATGTATCCAAAAATAAATCACCGAGTATCTATAGAAGTATCTCTACCCAGTGGTTTAGTTTTCAATACGTTCCGCTTGGTTACGTTAGGGAAACAAATACACTACTTAAGGGTTCAGTTATTTGACCTACATTTTCGGAACTGAAAATACATCTGCTGCCTAATTTTCAAAAGGATGCATTTCCATCGGTTATCACTTTATTTGAATTAACACAACAAAATCAAGCTAATCATTTTTGACTACTTTTGTTTGTTAATTTATTTTTAATAGGGTACTCGTATGCTATATATGTTACTTCTTATCGATATATGTAATACTCACTTAAAATAAGTCCCATGAAATTATTAGCACTGCCGAGAAGAGACCTTATGAAAACTAATAATCTGAACCAACTTTCAGAGTCGCAAACTATGATTGATATTCTCAATATCAAATTTGTAAATACATCTAATATCATTGCTTTTTTCCGTCCAAAACTGAAATAAAATAAACCAATTAGACTCAGCTAGGGCATCAATCGCACTGAGGTTGCTATATGTTTTTTTGTATTTCGTATTTTATTTTTTATTTTGCACTTTTTCTTTAGGTCTAATATTATGTACAAGCCAAACATGCTCGTTTTCTTAGTCTGTAACCTTATCTGGAAAAATAAATGATAATGTTGGTTTTTCAGAGAAGTATAGAGGCTACTTACACCTATTAGTACTGGAGCCCACGGAACTGCTAATTTATCAAATTTATTTATGTTTGGCTTCCATATAAGTTTGTAGAGCCCGTCTCGGAGATCACGAAAACATAAGTCTTAAAGGTCTTAAATGGGCGCTAGTATGTATGGCGTAAAGTGGAAAAACGAAAAAATGACGTTAATTTATCAACGAGCTAACAGCTCCAAATTTTGAGACCCGCTAAGCCCACCTCAAATGACCTACATACCGAATTTAAGACCATTCCGGTGGGCGCACTAGATTTTAAGACCAGTTGAAAATACGAAAAAAATGGCCTTAATTTATCAACGAGCTAACAGCTCCAAATTTTGACACACGATAGAGCCCACCTCAAATAACCTACATACCAAATTTTAGACCATTCCGGTGGGCGCACTAGATTTTAAGACCATTTTAAGAAGTAATCGATTCCATACGAAAAATAGCAAATAGCTTTAAATTCGGTTCAAAAATACATTTTAATGGGTTGACATAACGGCATATTCATATTTAAGGGTCTCATAGTTAGATATGCCGCCCATTTAAGACCTTTAAGACTTATGTTTTCGTGATCTCCGAGACGGGCTCTACAACCTTATGTGGAAGCCAAGTGTAAATAAATTTGATAAATTAACAGTTCCGTGGGCTCCAGTACTATATTTTGCAATTGATTACATTTATAATTTATTTTTAATTAGATTTAAGTTCATAAACTCGTCCTTGCTATTATCCTCCTCATATTAATTGGATTTAACTAAAGAAATAATTAGTTCCCCTTTGCAATATTTTTTTATTACTACTAGTAATTAAATAAGTGAGCAAAATATCGCATTTACCTGTCTGATATAAGACCGTAAACAACATATCCAAACATAACTCCCAAACGACATATCATCGCTGCAGATAGGAACTTCCAGTCTTGATCACAAGCCATTAACCACTGAATAAGAGCATAAATTAATTATTATAAAATCCGAGTGGTAGCGCAGAGGTAAGTGGGACATTCTACTTTTCGTTGTACATTTTGACCCCAAATTTTATTTTTTCATTGCTTAACTGTCAGCAGTTTCGCTCTGAAAGATTATTAATATTAAACTTTGGGTAATTAGCTTTAACTTAACAGGTTTTATATATTTTTAATATATCGTTATTCAAGTTTTAAGTGTAAGTAAAACCTCTGCGTTACTTTTTTGATGATTCAAATTACTATTTTTTTTAATAAATGCTTTTCGTTCTTTACTCGTAAATGATTTTTTATTCAGGTGAGAGGGTTATTTCGGACTAACCGTTTATAGCCACAATAATATAAAAAAGTTGCTTAAATACATATAATAGATCACTTTAAGGCACGGCAGAAAGGGAGACAAAAAAGTCATGCAGTTTTAAAAGTAATGCCGTGGTTGTTTCGACATTTTACGTTGTACAAACCACCACAGAAAATAAATATCAAGCTAATACACTTTAATCAGTGTTCCTCTGCCAAATGACAAAAACCATTTTTATTATTTTGCAAAAAAATATTATCTACGAAAATTTTAAGCCAGATCAATCTTATGAAAATAGATTAAAGTTTTTCTTTTGGCAGTTTGATATTTTGTTTATAGAGTGCAAATATATCCCTTTCGACTTATTTTCATCCCATTTGCTTAGCAGAAGGTGTAGCTAGAGGGTCGAAGGTATAGCCAAAGGCTAGGCTAGAGTTTTATCACACTCACGTCTTTTTTGTTAGCAAATATATATCGTTTAACATTAGCTCTATTGTTCTCTTTCCCTAATACCTCATACTGATATTTTTGTGGCATAATATCTCTCACGGTGTCCTCTTTACCGTGGATTGACGTGCCGGATCTTTTTCTAGTTTGGCTCGGCATCGCAGTTAGTTTTCAGCAATTTTAATGGCATATTGCTGTTTTCTTCGCTTGTCAATTGTAAATAAGAATTTGAATTGAATTAATTCTAAAATATTACCTTAATAAACAACTAATTTACTGACGGAACAACTGCGTTTCTGCCGAAATCATCAGCGTTACCACATATGGTCACGCAGTGTAGGGGTAACGTAACGCAGGTACTAATTTAATCTAATATCATTCAAAATAAATCACTGAATGCGATTACTGACACTTTTGCTTTACAATCAAGACTGTACTACTAAAAGTCACAAATTAAATAATAAATCACAGTAAAAACGAAATAAACTTACTGCTTTTTTATGGTAACTCCGATGACACATAATAAACACACGCGCTCCCTACGGCTACTTATGCGCACATAGTTTGGACCGGTTTCCTCCCCGCGCCGCCAAACACTAGATGCAATTCAAGTACTCATTCCTACTCACAACAAAACCTTATGAGTAAATTTAAATTTTTATTTCGGTAACGCGAAGTAGTAACATTTTTGTTCGTAAGAGGAGACAGAAGATAAAAAGTGAAAATGTAAATAAATATCAGAGTTAAAAATATATATTTCTACTCATTTGTTAGTTATTTTATTAATAAAAATACATAATAATTTTAATCTTATAGTTCCTTAGAAATAATTTTGTCAATTTAAATTGCTGTCATACCTAATCCCGCGCACGAAAGACACGCTCAATTTGTATGGAAAACATCAGAGTTACCAAAACAGACAACAGAGTTACGACATTTTCGTTTAATATCGTAGCAAATGTGGTCACAAATATATAACCATAGAAATATACTATTAGTTCTGAAAACCGCAAGATTGGTAGGTAGGTATATATATTTTGAACGTTTAATTTATTTTTTTCTGTTTTTTTTAGTAGGGAGACATGGTTTTGGTCATCAAAAAGTAGAATGGCCCAAGTATCTATAAAAGACAGGCGCTCCTATAGCGACTAGCATGTTAGGTTTGAAATCTGTAAAATAAATAGTAAGATGTCTTCTGTTTAACCTACTTAAAATCATAAACACTCACGCTTTTTTTCAACCAAAACATTCCCAATATTTTGACATGCCACAAATGGCAGCGAATTTCTTCACTACTATTTTTAGAAATTACATGACACTGGCTGGAGTCGTTAGCCGCGTAAAAACCTTGAGGCGGCGAGCAGATTATGTTCGTAGGCTGCTTCAGAAGAAACATGTCTTCGTACTGGTTGAACATGTTGGAAGCCATGAGGGCAGTAGACATGATGGTCACCATCCACTGCCACGCCCCTATTTGGCCCAGAACGTCGGTCGTCACATCCTCATATATGGACCCGATTCTAAAATAACAACGAAAAAGTAGAATTCGATCAAAATATTTATAGGCTACTTAAATATTTTCAAGATTTTACATAGACATTTAGTTGACAATGAAGTCTCGCCCTTTCTGTGCCTACTAGATCAATTTAGACAAGCTTGCTTAAATTACAAATGGAGGATAACAATAATAATATACCGTGGCTATAATTTCAGTATAAATGATGACTGATTAGAATTAAGTATAATTTCGTATTTTATTACTCGATTCCTGCGTTTTTATTGTAATGTAGCAACAATCAACATACGTTGCCTTTTCATATCGTTTACAGTGTTGTGAAATAAATGAACTATCTTCTTTCGTGAGAGAAAATGTATACCTAAAGACCCAGTAGGTAGGTACCTGATTTACATTCGGAACGCGATTGAGGTAAGCACTTTTCTTTCGTCATAATTATACCTACGAGTATTTAATTGGTCTCATCTCGGGACATTCCTGAGCATAAAAAAATATATAGAGAAAATAGTTTTTACCTATAAATTACAAAAAAACAATAAGAACGTGAGTCACACTTGGGATTTTTAACGGAACCCTTAGGTATAGTTTCGCCATGTCCGTCCGTCCGACCGTCCGCGGTCTAGCTCAGTGACCGTTAGCACTAGAAAGCTGAAATTTGGTTTGAATATGTGCATTAACCAAGCCGACAAAACGGTAGAATAAAAACGCGAAAAATATATTTTGTTAGGGTACCTCCCTCCCGCACACGTGAAGTGGGGGGTGAAATGTTTTTTCGTTCCAACCAAGTTGTGTGGGGTATCGTTGGATAGGTCTTTTAAAAAGAATTAGGGTCTTCTAAAATAGTTTTTGGATAAAACTAATACTTTTGGAAATAATAGCTCCGAAAGTTTAAAACAGGGCGTCCCCCCCATCTAACTTTTGAATCGTGGGTCCTAAAATTTAAAAAAAAATATGAAACTGAGGCCTAATGAGTACCTTCAATGAAAACTATATTGAAATAAATCGGTTGAGCCGTTTTTGAGTTATCATTCAAAAACCCATAGTGAAAGGACGTAAGTAAAAATGACGTAAGCGCCGCCAAATTTCCCGTAAGAAACGACCTTTTGAATTAATGTTCCAGTTTACGGAACCCCTACACTGAGCATGGCCCGACATGCTCTTGGCCGGTTTTTTTTAAACATTCTGCGATGTACGGAACCCGCGGTGTAGGTACGAATCCGCCTCACACTTGGACCGTTTTAATATATTTAATTTTAGGTTATACCTATTTATACTGGTTCTCCTTGTGGCGATGCGCTCGGTAATTTTTGGTTTGTTTTGAATAGGTCCCTGAAACCTTGAGGAGTTGGCGTCGTGAATAGTGCGCTAATGATGTGAATCGTTTTGTTTCATGATATGACGCTGCATAGTAGCAGACACTATATTAAATTTACATTGCAGCGCCAAAATTCTACGGTTTAATTCCTAGCAGTCCATTCATCTTTTAAATGTTTCATATCCGGGTTATCTCTCTTGATATAATGTCATCTTATAAGTTGACTTGTAAAATAATTAGCTTTTAAAGTCTCAATTTATACACGTTCTGTTTATGAACTACGCATGACCTATCTTATCTAAGAGTTATAGGTATAGATATATTTTGACATTGGTTTCCCAGTAGGAACCTACTAAATACACCAAAAATCTTATGTTTATTTTTATATAGTTATTTTTTATTAAGTTTCCGTGGGTGACTCCAAAAATAGTGTCATCGGCTGGTTAAAGAGAAATTTTTTTTTTAGAATTGTTAAAATGTAAAATGGTTTAAAATTGGCCATCAATAACATTAATGCATCTGCCCTTGAAATTACGTATGTAATGAGCACGAAACCAAAGAACCGTTTACCCAAATATTAAGCAAGAATGTTCATAAATGTTCACATTGTGTTATAAAAATGGTACCTAAAATCCGGCCAAGAGCATGTGGGCCATGCTCGTGTAAGGTTCCGTAGCTGCCGGCCGGTTACAAATACATCAGTTCAAAAAGTCGTTTATAAAGGGATACTTAGCGGCTCTCACGTCCTTCCTCGAGGAATAGCGGATCCTAAGTGAAGTCGGTTTTTTTTAATATTATTTTTATAAGGAGGCTATGATAGTGAGTGCTGATTTTTTTACCGTCCACTGAATTGTTTTATCTAAGTATCTGCTGAATTCAGTACATTGAGTGTGCGGTGAACCTAACACTTCGTGTTCTGCCATTCAGCACAGTTGGTATTTAGTATTTACTTACTTACTGTTATTTATATGCATTTTCTTGAGTGTCTGAAATGCGTGACATAGGTACTTATATGTCTGCCGTGACTTCAGTCGGCAATCGTTACAAGCGCGTAATGAAATACAGGGTGTTTTTTCAATAACTATTAGCCATATTGTGGTAGGTGCTATGGTAGGCCATAGGTACTGAACAACTTTTTCTATGGGACCAAGTCTTGGGATTTCAGGGTTGGTCCCATAGAAAAAGTTGTTCGGTATGAACGTATCTAATCACCTCTGTGCGTGTATCCCTAGCTATTGACTCATACAAATAAGAAAAAGTAAAATAAATTACTAACACTTTATATCAAACAGATAGAATTTGTCGTGGTTTAGTAAATTAAGGGAGCTAATACATTCTATGGCACTTCTCTTTTCGTACAGACTCTACCTAACCCGAGTTAGTTGACAGCAAAACACAGAACCGATTTTTTATATGGAAAATAATTCTAATTAGAGTCTAATAAGTCACAACTTCCTTTTCTACAAGGTCCTTTGCCCTGCCATTCTACGTATGGTATTGTTATATCATTCATAAACAAACAATATATTGAGAACACACGCAGTCAGTCGTTGTTTAACACCTTTGCTATGGTGCGTCCAGATTGCCACAATCAGCTTCTTTAGATTGCGCGTACCTTAATTAAATAAGTGAAGCAAGCCTTGCATGAGGTTAAATTAGGGGCGCAAACTAAACTGACATGCGAGTGGCAAATTCGGGTAGGTAATATGGATATCCTTTAAGTTTAGAAACGCGGCCTATCAGAGGAAAACCACGAGAAGTAAACATTAACAGACCATACCCAAAAAATTAGGCGCTTATAAGTATTTGTTGTTATTCATAGTACCTATATCTAAGCTCCGTTGAAACTCGTGATTTGTCTCTGAGCTCTGGTTACTCTACGCCTTCGGTATCTATCCCTTGCTCCAGTAGAGTTGAATCATACGGGTATAGTTTAACGATAAAAAAATAGATTAATGGGTGGACTATCACAGTAAATAATCTAACTTAACCTGCATTAGCAGGGAAAAGCTATCGTTGCCTCCAAATTTCCAAAATTTAAACCATCGTGAATTCCCTAATGTTCGAAATTGTAATAACTAGGTACTCTGGTAGTAAGTACACTTCAGGCTTCTCGATCGGCGCAATTTTGACACATAACTCGAACGCGATTTAGAGACATTGCCGTAGAGGTAGGTGCAACGTAATCAATCGATGGATCTAAAACCGCAATGTATTAAAAATCCCAGGTGACTAGTCCCTTACGAGGCCTTTCGGGACCGGATTCGCTAGATGGTTCGGCAAGCGTTACTTGTGTGACCCACATATTCAGCAAAGTAAACAGATAAAGGGATTCGATAACGAAAGTGTACAATGTGGTACTCTGGTAAATTGATCAATCACCATATGTCGTGTCGTGTAGAAGTATTATGTAGTATAATAAATAATAATAATGTAGATGTAGGTCATGTGGTGTAGGAACGTCTGGCCGGAAGCAGGGCTGTCTGATTATATCCAGTCAGCCCAAATAATAAGTTATTTATAATATCGTACGGGCTGAAACCGAGAAGAAACATCATTTATCAGAACGAATTATATCACCTAATGCTATTTCAATAAATAGCAATAAAACAATATCCTCATACACATTCGATTACCTTAGAATAACGAACAAAGCCGGATCAAATCTGAAAATATCGATACATTTAATGTGACACAATATGTAGCCACGACTCTATTTTACTAGGGAGTAAAGTCTTGGACACATGTTTTTGTCACAATAAACGTATCCTTATTTTTATGGCTACTCTACATGATGGGCCATCATAGGGACACAGCTATACGACGGAAGGAGATCCCAATATCTTTAGCTCCCTCTAACGCATAGCTGCGTCCCTATAATGGCCCATCATGTAGAGGAGCCCTTAGATTTGACCGTACCGTACACGCATGACATTGGTGACACCAGTGGTGGTGGGTCAAAAATTTTCTTAGGCAAGCCGGTGCTGAATTTGGCTTAAAATTTCAAAAGCCGACGGGAATCGTGTTCTACGGACGCGCCGGCACTGCTGTACACATAAATAATTAACATTTCTGTTGCGTAAGATTTACATATTCGCATTTATTTACGCTAACCTTGGAGTTAATACGAGCATTACAAGTAGATAAGCCGTTTAAATTATCGGCCCTATCGAATATTACGGCATTCTTATCACTAAATGCAACCAAATCAAAGCCGTTGTACACTGTACGACCGTACAATGAGTTGGAAGATTAGATACGGATGATAGTGATACGCAATATGCACGTGGTGAGAGCCGCCGTAGACTCGCCGTTGGTCGCTGGTGCAGTGTTGCGCGCACGCCGGTTCGCGAGGTGACCACTCGACCGGCAGGTTTGGGCTTAACGGAGATAAGAGGCTGTGCATGTTTTTTTTTCGCGCGAGTGCGGCAACCGCGCGTCAGCGCCACGACGTAGTCATCCATCCATTCGCTCCTCGCCGGCTAGCGCGCGGCGGTCGTCTCACGTCGCCACGCGATATTATAATTACCAATGTTTATATGTAAAACTCGTTGCAGGACACCAACTATACGTACAAAATAAATTAATATCGACGGAAAAAGCAACAAGGACATTTCAAAATGGACAAGGATCACGCTTTGGAGGAGATGATGGGAAAACTGGGTAAGTACACTAACATATGGGACTTAATTTTTATTTTTCTTCTAAAACTCCGGCGCCGGAAAAGCTTTATCAACCTTATAGATTATTGTGATCTTAAATATATTACGCATGTGCATATGTAGGATATAGGTGAACCGCTGTGGTCGTGTGTGAAACTGGTCGTCTGTCTGTGGTCTGAGAAATTCGATGCGTGTACGCGTGTCGTAAACGGTGCATGTACCTAAATATGTATAGCTTAAGCATTAAAGCGCAACTTCGACAAGCGCGGTTAACTTAGTTCAACTTTATATACTATTTTACTGAAAAATGGCTTACCTACTTACGTGACTGCTTACCATTAGGCGTAGTAGGCTGTCTGCCATCACCTTATTACGAGAAAATTATGCGGAATGGTTGCGTCATTCGTGTTATTGATACTTAAGTATTATTATTGATAACTAGATATGTATAAAACAATATAATCGATATTATGATAAATTTGCATCCATAACCGTAATAACGTTTGACCTCTTTCCAAAACAAAGCTGACCGCGTGACATCTGGCGCTGAAAACTGTTCTGAATTATTACGTTACGGCGCGGTGACGAAATATAGGAAAGATAATTTGGTAACAAGAACAAAAAATATGTGTTCAATGAACTGGAAGATTACCAATCACGTGCTACATAACGAGTTATCACCTCGGGAATTGAGTGATTACAATAAATTATTTATGCTTAGCTATAAATGGATAGAGAATTGAATCACAGAGTTAATACTGAATACTGATTTGTAACATCAGGGTTGTTTGTATATTTTTTTTATCACCTCTACCTACGAGTACATACTCGTATAGACTTTGTTAAGAATGTTAATCGACTGATATGATATCATTTTTGAACCAATTAAGGTCTTTGTCATCTGAATACGTATTGCCTAGGAAACAAATTATCGGAAATTTACTAGTTGTATGGCTTTTCGTAAAAATAATTTTATTTATACCTCGTTTTTTTTCAGATTAGAAAAATAACGGTCGATTTCGACAAATTATCTTTATTATTTTTAGCCATATCTGGGCAACATTTCAATGAGACTACAATACTATTTACAATTTTCGATGACATTGAATATAACTACAAAATGGGTTGGCGTTCCACGCTCGAAGTGAAAATGTAAAGCTCCTTTAGCTTTCAATAAATATTATTTTCTAAATCTAGTTAAAGTACATACATTAACAGTCGACATGCAGTGATTAAAGTGCCCTACATGGCCAGGGATGTATACCTACACAAAAGTTCACAAAACACAACGTCTACAAGTCCCATGTACCTCCCCCCGAAATCTGGCCTATAACCGCGAAGCACTTCGTTCATCGAATCGAATATTTCCATCACTCTCTTTCGTATATGCAAGAGCGATAGAGACGGGACCATCGTTTTGTCGATTTTCGAACTTCGCGGTAGGCCCTCTGGCGAGACATTAGGCGGATAGACGGGAATGTGACTACATGGGGTTCCACCTTTATATGAAGATTTTGTTTCACCTAGCTTAGTGAAAAAAATATCTTGCTTAGCTTCAATTATTAGGTTTGGTTTGAGACAGGTGTGAGGATTTGACATTGAAAACTCGAGCGTTTCGAGCGTGGTTGAAAATACGTCCAAAATTCCGAGCTAATGAGCTAATGACGAATTGTCACGAGTGATGTGAAAAGAAAATGCCCGGGAAATAAATATGTAGGTATGTAGTCCTCTTTGAAGGTACGAATATATTTAGATTTAACCTTGTTCGAACTGCATATTACGAATTAGCGGTGTCGTGTTTTAGCGGCTATTCTGAATATTAAACAGGTTATGATGGTTATGTCCATAGATAAAACTTTAAGTGTCATGAATAAATCTAGCCCAAGGATTTCCCAACGATATTAACCTATCGGAAAATTGAATCAAAATTATAGTAACGCATAAGTCCCTATTAAAAAGGATACTTACTCTTTTTGACAGAATATTGTTACGTAGATAGCTAATTTGAAAGAATACCAAATGTACAGCAATCCCGCTTTCCTTGTACCTATCAGAAGTTTAATAACTTTTACGAAATGAACTACATAAAAAGATTAATTTGGAGACGTACCTAGAAGCACACTATAACGTGTCGATTTTAAGGCGAATAACAGGCCAAATACCTACGATACTTAGGTATCAACACCTGAGCATCTTTACAAATATCCAAATATTTTTCACGTAAGTATCGCAAAACCTAGGAACAAGTTCATGTTTGCTATGTTTTGTGTGTATTAATATCCTAAGAGGTTTTGGCAACTAGGACGGAGTGGTATTTATATATTTTGGAGGTGTGGCTCGACACCTTGGTGATAAGCAGAGTCAATAGAAATATTACGTAGACCGTATTATTTTTAACGAGAGCATATGACGACTGGACTTACTTACGTTACGTCCAAACCGTAATACCTCAGTGATATTCAAGAAGGCTACATATATACTAAGTAGTGGTAGTAGTAGTGGTAGCTGTATATGTGTAGGTATTACTAATTAAGCATTATTTTAGAGCGCGGTTCTCTTAATTAGTAAACTTGTATAAAACAACCCGAGCTTTTATAATATAAGTTCAGTAGGTACCGTGGGAACTTTTAACATGTACGACGTTCTGATTGTGATACCTACAGAGTGAAAAGGCAACATTGAATATCATCTAGAGATACTAAAAAGCATTGACGTGGGCCGCATTTTGTTAATAATTTGTGGCTTTATATCAGGCAAAAGGGTCCACATTATCGGTTATCAATAACGACGACTTCTAATGTATGTAACAGCAGGCTCGCAGGCCGTCTGTTGCCAACCCCTGGTCTAAAGTCTAAAGGATAAGGATATCCTTTGCACCTATACTTATAGTTAGATCCCTCTTCCAGATATAATGCATATTTTTCAGTCAACTGAGATACCACGGTGCCGTTCATCGAAGATAAAAACCTAACAGTGATCGATATAGCGCGATATAGTGATAATCGTTACCGATAAATGAATCCGTCCAATTAAATGCGTTATACTCAACGGTCAACCCTAAATAGTAGCAGTCGCCGGCGCCGACAATGCAACAAATAACCAATCTTGCGCAACTTGTTTTGTTACCTTTACCTCTACCATCAGAATTTTATATTTCTTTTTGCTACAGCGAAGTAGACTTAACTCTATAGTGGATTATGAAAGAATTGGGTGTGTGCCACTGGTCGCATCTCGTATATTAAAAAAGTGAAGTAAAAGTCATTTAGTCCAGTTCAGGAACTAACACATTTAAAAAATATTGTGAAGAAAAATTATGTAAGGAAAAATATTGTGAAGAAAGCACCAAACTCCCCATTTCCGTGGAAAAACTTCTTAAAAAACAAAATTGGCAGTGTCAATGTCTTCGCCAAGGACATTTGCAGTGTAATTTGTGAATTGTTTACAAGAGTAAAGTTGATTGGGTAAACGAGACGAGATCATGAGCCTGAACCGGTGATACCGCGGACTTAGCAACAATTGGCGTAAATATTCATTGCACTTTGGCCTAGTTCCTCACAAATAGGCGCCCGTAACGTGGTGCATCAGAGTCTTTTCACGAACGTAACTACAATATTTCCACGCATAAATATACACGCATATATAATGATTTTGAGAAAAGTATTATTATACGTCTGTCGGCGTGTAAACGTATTCCCGCCCTCGTATCCCTATATAGGTACCTACTTGGCCGGAAATCCCTATTTTCCCAACCTAATGTAACGTACTATTAGGTACTCAATAATCGAATATCCAATGCATAACTATATTACTTTAATTAATTCAATTTTTTATCAACATGCAATAAATCCAGTTATCAGATTAGTTTATAATAAAATGTCACCTACTAAACTAGATATATTGACAAATACATAATGTTACATAATCACGATTAAGATTGATTCGAGGACTAATTTCAAACAACAAATGTATGTAGAGTGTCTAGACTTTATTTTTGTACCTCATTAGCTAACTGTCGTATTAAAAAAGCACACTTTACGCAACTCATTTTAGGTGACGAATTAAAATACCTGTCTTTTTACGATCACACAACTAGGACACAGGTGTGTGTTCGTTTATAAAGCTTTAAGTACTGTACTTATTCTTCGTAGTCGCAGAATATAGTGAAGGTAACCATTGCATTGTAATGTAGGTATCAATATTTATTTAGATAACAGTTGTGTCAGTAGTATTGGCGTGATGTGCTCGTTTTAAGTGCTATCCTATATACGAGTATACTCTTGCTAATATCGACAATAATCGTAATCGTCTCGTGACGTTATTGTTGAAAAAAAATTGGATAAATATCGTTAATTGATTGTAGCTATTTTTTTTTCAACTTAAATAATCATGGATTTAAAAAAAATTACCTACTACATTACTATTATTTTTTAAACATCCATACTAAAACTAAAGCAAAAAAATATATCATACAACCTCCTAAAACCCAAAAACAACAGTTTGGGCTGGATTATTTAAATAATTAAGTTTTAAAACATGTATATATTTTTTTTCTACTAGTTTTACAGAGTGATTATATCCATATCAGTGCAAAAAATAAAGGAAAGGGTTATTTTAAACTATATATAGTAATAGCTTAACTTAAAATTGTAGACTCGCTGTTTTGTGCATTTATGTATAACAAACTTTGCCAAAGTTTCCGCTGGCCTATATTAAGACTGATAAAATGCCTGTTTACGTATGAGAGCAAATGTATTTATATTATTCGAAGCATTCACCTCTTCCTTTGTCTTATTCAGACAAAAGATCACACTGCCAACGGAATGTCATAAATGCCGTAAATATTAAATACATTAATAGAGAGTCAGTTGAAATAAATTCTCGTTGCTTGACCCGGAGATTGCTTGGTTAACATTGTCGCCTTACTTTAATTATTCATTAATTACGTGCAAAAAATTGCAATAAACGATAACCTATTTAAATATTGCATTTATTTTGTGAAAGTGCGAGATAACAATAATTATACAATATTTAACTTCGTTTTTAAATATTTATTGACACAAGTCACTCTCTACTCTAAGCTATCGATAAGGTTGGCCTTAAAAGCTCATTAACCTTATCTTAAGAAGTACACGCAAAAGTTAATAAGAATATGCGTGTATAACATTGAGTTCATGATGTATATTACTGTTTTATCGAACATACCCGCCTCACAACGGTATTGCTAAATTCAATAAAGCGTAAGAAGCCCACGGACTTTGTTATTCAACTCGCACTTACTCGTGAAAGCTGTATCACGTACGAGTATTTAGCTTGTTAACAAATGGCAGACTTAATTCCATGGGGCATTCTCATTCACTCAGACTTTACTTATGTGTTTGTGCGCTTGTCAAAAAGAGAACCCAGTCAATTCCTTCCACTAGTTCTAGTTAGTAACATCCATACTTACTTAACAACGAAAATCTATTATATAGGTACTATTGTGGCTGTCAAATTTCAATATTTTAATCATAGGTATAGCCAGCTCTTGTCAATTAGAAAGAAAGAAAGAAAGAAAGAAAATACATTTATTTAACGCCACAACATCATACATTACAAAAATATATAACCTACTTACAAGCTATATAATACCTACGAGTATGGTGCTGTTAATATTTCATAAACTGTAACGTATTACAAAATGGTCTACATTTCATTTCACGGCGAACATACTTTTAAATGAAACAAGTCCGATTGGATGACGACATGACTTAATGATAATGAAGAGAAAAGGCGCACGCGCAGGTCGCTATGAGCAAAACGGCACGCACTCTTGACCTTCATATTCATTCTTAGTAATTTTTAGTTTGTTTTTCACTATTCTTTACGAATGTACAAAACGCGGATTTAGATCACATAGAACTGTGTTTAAAGATATCACAATATATTTTATAGCAACAATTCTACTCTGTCCTAAACTATTATGTCACCTATATTCACCGTGGGTACTGTAATGACCAAATCTCAAAAATTATCCAACCTGTATTAAAAAACACATTAATCCTTCAAATATTGATAAAAATTTGATTTCAATATCACAATTTCGTTTTAAATTTCGTTTCATATTTTAACATGATAAAGGAAAAATGTTACACTATCAGCTAACTGCGAAGAAAGTATTGTTAGATACTGGTAGAAAGAGGTCAATTAAGGTCAGCCCTTCTATTGTTCTGGATACAATAAATTCAATACAAACAGTATACTTATAGCATTTATTGACACGATAAATTTATAGTCTTAAATACAAATGGGTTAATCACACAAGCTAAACATATCGATAATCGATAAGACGACCAGTATTTCGCGTTAGCGCAAGAAAGGAATTGTGGCACAATTTTGTGTTTTATGCACAAGTCCTTGAGAGCACGCGACGTGACCGGACAGACGATAATTGCCCATTTTCTGTTCCACTTGTATCAACCGTAGGAAAATCATCAGTTAGAGAGCTAGGTACTTACACAACACCGTCACAAAACTGTCATCTGAACCCTTAGTGTAATCGTTTCGTTTCACTAACGTAACGTAACGATTGCGTTTGCGTTAGGTCTTAATTTGTATGGGATTTTTAACAAAGCACACCAAGCGGAAGGTATCGAAAACTAGATCACCTAGTCGAGATACTTCTATAGATACGCGGTGGTTTAGTTTCTATACGTTCCGCATGGTGTGCTGTATCAAATATCCCATACAAATTAAGACCTAACGCAAACGTAATCGTTTCGTTAATTTAGTGAAACGATTACACTACTGAATATGTATTAATATCTCCAAAGAACTTAACTTAATGAAGTAGACTTTGATCTAAAAAGCTATTTTTCCCTTTTCAACAAAAGTGACCGTTTAATTTCCAGGGGATTTCGGGCGGTACCAGTGCTTCCAGTTTATACTGCACATCCTGGCTGCCATGACTGCTGGTATGCACATGCTCTCCCTCGTCACCGTCGCAGCAGTACCAGAACATAGGTATGAGCAGTATTCCTACACTCTCTCCTAATCATGACCCAGAATAAATTAGTTCATCTTAGGCCGTGGTCTCCTATTTTATGCTATACGCGACGTCTGACGTCAGCGTCAACGTTCCTATACAATAAAGACGCCAACGTCGACGTCTGAAACAGACCACAACAGTACATCTCTATAGTAAGCATCGTAACGCAGACGCTGTAAGCGGCCGATGGCGTTTATAGGAGACCACGGCCTTAGCATCTATTTCCTACATCGAAAATTTTGCCGTGAGGGATAGAAAAAGGTATTATTAGGACAGATCCTTAGGTAGGATTAGATCTGTCCTTTTTGCTGCTACGTGTTAGGTACACCACACCACCACTTTTTTCCAGTCTTCTCAGCACAAATTAGCCAGGGATACACGCACAGATCTGCCCGCCGGATTTGTCCGGCGGATATGCCCGGCGGACAGATTCGTCCATGTATGGCGCTATTCAGATGTGTCCTCAGACTAATCGGTGTCCAATTCGCGCCATATATGGACGGATCTGTCCGCCAGACCAATCCGGCGGGTAGATCTGTGCGTGTATCCCTAGCTATTGTCCTGCAAAAGATATGATAATTGATAACCGCTTTTGTTTTACGGTGCCTGCTATATATTTTTCAGTTATCTCAATCCGATTACTTGCAGAATAAATAAAGTACATTATTGTCATATCATAAATCATAATATACAATAACTATGACATAGACGGGCGTTGGCAGATAAATATGACAATAAATAAACATAGTATGTTTGGCACCAACACTACAATTATCTCTTTTGTTAAATACGTGTCTCATATAAATGTTTAGATATATATTATCTTCTCACTTTATATTGATAGGTTATAATATAAGAGAAACATATGGAAATTAACCTGAAATCTTTATTACTGTCACTTTTATTTGTTTCTTATAAAAATACTACAATATTATATGAAATAATTAAATTTATTTAAAAAAACTGTTTACATTCATGTTACCATTGGATTTGACGATTTGACACTGCGAATTTATAATAATAAATTGATTTTTTAAGGACAAGAATGAACCTAAATATTAAATATCTCATATTCTCTTCGCAACTATAATACAGCAACAATATACTTATTAATTAATAAGGCATGAGCATGCGGTTAATTTAGATCGTGAACTTTAATTGACAACCTGATGAAATGGCTTATGGGAATATTGTAGTTACTCTGTTGTAAACTTGTAAATCAAGAATTTAATTTTCTGTTAACTTGTCTACTATACTTAGCTTAATATAACTTAATTTAGAAGTAAGGATTATTCTTGATGTTTGCAAGTATTATTATCGCAGGTTATGGTTGACTAGTGGTAATTGTACAAAGTTGTCGTGGTATGAATATTAAACTATGTAAATCTCAGTCGTTGGATTACGATCTTTATCTGGTACGGGTATGGGCTTTTAACCATATGCTTACAATTCTACACTGTTTAATTAAGTTTTGCTTGATTTTGGTACGAGGGTTACGATGGAGTTGGGTATTTCTCTATGAATCTCGGAGTGATATACTATCGGTGCTGTTTTTTCTCAAGCTATTCAACGTAAGTACAGAATTTTGTATCATACATATTTTTCTGCATTCGCTCGTATCTTTACCATCAAAGTTACTAACAAAAGTAAGTGCATTTGCATGACTAACTATTCACATTGTTCAGCAGATTTTACAGTAAGTACCTATATAATTATAAGTTTTATATCAGAGGTGCAGGTTAAACTTGCTTCTAACATTGACGCATGAAATCTAACTTTTTTACACATTTAACCACTGTATAGGAAGTTAATAACACCTTCGGTTATGGTACGTTACAATGAAGGACATTATAACGGAGATAATTTGAATAAGATAACAACAAGTCAACAAGATAAATCTTCTGGATAATTATAACCAAAATGCACTCAAATAAGCGTCACGCACTTGCCTAATAACAAATAGATGTAGATCAAAGTAAATAAATTTATGTAATAAGAACAAAAAAATACATAGGTATAACATCACATTTACCTAAAATCTTATATCTCCATTTATGTATGTAGCGCCAACGCTAAGCACAGTTAACGTTTGCAGTTGTACACAATCTAGCACATATTTGTTTAAATAATTAACTCAATCCAACGTACCAATTTATGTTCTAACAATTTCAGGTGTGCACTGCAAGCCGGAGACACAAACTTCTTTACACCGCCGAATTCTACACAATTTTTGCTGAACAACCAAACCAATAAACCGGAATCATGCAGGATGTACGAGAACGACACCACAGTGGAGTGTGAATCTTGGGTATACAATACGCAGTATTACACGTCGTCTCGGGGCATCGAATGGGACTTCGTGTGCAGCCGGCGGTGGATGGGAGCGTCCGCGCAGACCGCCTATATGTTCGGAGTCGTCGTGGGCTCCCTCGTGCTGGGCAGGCTGTGTGACAAATTCGGTAGAAAAACAGTGTTCGTGTCTGCGGGAATACTGCAACTAGTCTTTGGCGCCGCTGTAGCGTTTACATCAGAATATTACACTTTCGTGGTAGTCAGATTTCTGTACGGCATCTTTGGGTCCGGGTCTTACATTGCCGGATTTGTGCTAACCATGGAATTAGTTGGTCCATCTAAACGCACAATCTGCGGTGTGACTTTTCAGATAATGTTTGCTGTCGGAATAATGCTCTTGGCAGCTTGGGGATATCTCATAGATAACAGATTTTATTTGCAAATCGTTTACGCGCTGCATGCCGCAATCTTACTCCCTCATTGGTTCTTGATGGATGAATCTCCTAGGTGGCTTTGGGCCCAGGGCCGTGCGCGCGAGTCTGTTGCCATCATAGAGAAGGCACTTAAAATTAATAGATCTATAGAAACTGTAGACACGCCTCAGCTGGTATCCCACTGCAAAGCGACGTGTGCTAAATACACTGACGAACACTCAGCTGGGACATCCGACCTGTTCAAGACCCCTAACATGCTAAAAAAATCTTTGATCATTTGTGGTTGTTGGTTTGCTAATTCCGTTGTATATTACGGTCTTTCTCTTAACACTGGTAAACTGGAAGGAAACCCCTACTTTATCATATTTTTAATGGGAGTAGTAGAACTGCCCAGTTATGTCCTCATTATGTATTTTTTGGATAGAGTTGGACACAGAGCGCTCATTAGCACTATGATGTTGTTAGGCGGAATTTCGTGCCTCGTCGTAGCCGCGCTGCCACACGGATCTAAATCAACGACCGGTATCGTTATGGTTGGAAAATTGTTTATTTCTGGTTCGTACTCCATTATTTATAAGTATTCAGCGGAACTTTTCCCCACTGTGGTTCGGAGCTCCGGCGTGGGACTGGGAAGTATGTGTGCGAGTGTGTCAGGCGCTTTAACACCTTTAATTACTTTGCTCGATACTCTGAACCCGAAGATTCCAACTATCATATTTGGCTTTTTGGCTTTGCTCTCTGGAGTTTCGACGTTCTTTTTGCCTGAAACTGTCGGACGAAATCTGCCGCAGTCGCTGGAGGACGGGGAGAAGTTCGGCGTTGGCGACACGTGCTTGACTAATTGCAGCGGCAAGCGTATGAGCGAAGCTTCTGTCGATTTACCAGAAACCATGGTGCCTCTTGAGACAATTGAAAAGAACTAAAAATAAATTGAAATGGTCTTAAAGTAACTCCAATACATTTAAAACCTTGCCACATCGCTGTCTAAAATTAGGCTTAGTTTAAATTTGAAGACTTGTAAATTTTATTTTCTTGGTTTTTATAAAGTTTACATGTAGTTAGTACTACGAGTATATTTGTGTCTCATTCATTTACGTCTTCGTATTGTTTTTTACGCAAGAGTAAACGTATATTTTTTAAGCAACTGACCGACTATCCAGTATCAAATACTACTTAATGGATGAAGTATTTTTTTTACGTTTACTTCATTGTAGTCATTTTACATTAGAATTAGATATTATTAATATTATCTAGTCAATGTTAAGATACGTATATATATTCATTGTCACTTATCTGTAGTAAGTGTAGTAACAACGATAAAATCATGTTTGTGAAATCCGTTCATGTGGCAATGTTAATACTTAAATATTATTACAGTGCATTTATTTTTTATGGAATGACTGATTTAAAGAAAAATATTATCAGTTTAACAACCCAGTGTAGTCACTATTAAATAGTACATATATTTTCTATACAATCGATTATGTTGAGATTTTTATAATGAATTTTGCTCTTTAACATGTGTTTTGTACTTATATTATATTCGTTTTGTTTCTGTTACTTACATTGTTATATATTATGTGTATTCATATATTTTTCAGTTTTTACCCGACTGCGCGATGCAAAGGAGGGTATAATGTTTTTGTTACATTTTATAAATACATATTAAATAACCAAATACAATTATATGGATACCTAGATGGAATATTACAAAATTATGTGATATTGTACAATTCATTGCTCAATAATCTACATATTCGTACCTATCAAATCTTGTAGTAAGTATGTATTGATTATTCTAATAAATTTTCCAGAGTCGCGGGAAATATAAACGTTAATGAATCTGAATGCCATGTAAAATTAATTGATTATAATATTTGTAAAGCATAATTATTATAAATATTAAATATTATAAGACTGCGCCTTAACTTATTAAGGGGCTCCAGGCGCCAATGAGTGCAATGATCTGAATCCCATTCCTAGTTTTATTTTCTTATGATGTTTATGGCTTATCATGTTAACAAGTAACAGCTTTAAACAAAGTAGTACTCCACATTTACTTCAAAGTATTCGAATATCTTAAAAGGTGTTATTTTAGACCATTATTAAAAATCATAAAAATAAGTAATCACTGTTTTCAAAAGAATGGATATAAGTAGGTAAAGAACCCGTTTGAGTTGTCAAAAATGTATGAAAACGTGTAGAGCCCCTTAAAGCAGTTATACATAGATATATAAGTAAGTACTATGTATAGTGTAACTGTAAAGTGATACAGGGAAACAGGGAACAGTTAGGTACAGTACAGTTAGTGAATATGATTATTTGTAATACCCAATATTGTAGTTTACACTTTACTATTTGACATTATTTGGACTACAATTTAAATCCTTTGTAGGTTAATACATATTGTATCATTTGTACTTCTTTGTAGTTATCGACCCATCAGAGTTGGAAATCTGGACAAATATTGAATTTTCGCTTCGCTTCGTACAAGGCGCCAGTCGCACCTGGAGGGATGGCATTAAATTTTTCGATATCGATTGCCTCGCGATTAAAAAAAAAACTTTTACAACCCCCTCTCTATTTCCGTCCCAGTTGGGTCAGTTCGGGTTGCACAGGGCGGTTTCTTATCACTTCAGGAGCTTAAATACCGCGAGCCGCCATCCGGTTTCCTCAACTTTCCTCTCGGTCGCCTGACTAGACGTCATTGCTCTGAATGGTATATCGGTATTGTCTCATTCATGAGGCTTATTGACTTTGTAAAAGCAGCTACTCAATAAAGTTTTCTACTGCTTCACTTTTGTTTTTATTTTATTTTATTTGCGCCTCTTACGTCATAGACCATTTTAGTTAGTATTTAGCTAATAGTACAGCATTTAGTTAGTAGTTTAGTTTAAGGTGTAGTGGGGCACTCCTGACTGCGGGAAATTTCAACTAAACGAAATATGTGTTTCAAGTAAAAGGTACATCATTGTCAATAAGGCATTACTTAGTGCCATAATAATTTCATTTAGAAATAGACTATTAACAACCAAAAATGATGTTAAGTACCTTTTGCTTGAAAACATCACATATACCTATTCCATGTTTTACATTATTATTTATTAACTAGAGTATCATATACAGTGTGTAAATCTAATACGGGCGATGAATTAAACCAGACATAGAACTCATTAGTGTAATCATTAATTAAGATGTTTTTTTTGAGTTACGCTTAACTGTGACCCAATAATTATTTTTTGAAAATTTTATCAGCAGCAATGTACTGTAAACATGGTATTGAAACTATTGAAAGTAACTGTCAACGAGCGTTTAACGCGAGTGTGTTTGCATTACATTGCGGGTCGAATTGTTTTGCATGGATAAAATGATAATTGCAATTCTAAGTGAAAGTTATCTTATTACATTTCTTATGTCCTATACTAATCACCGTTAAAGATTCGCCCGTATTAGATTACACACTGTATGTCCAGATATAGCATAAACAAATTTTAATAATTTCACCATCGACGGCGGCGTTGATAGAACGGATGCTCTCTGATTTACATGGCAATTTTGTTTTCGACTAAATTCGTTGTGTACCTATACGTGCGAGATGACTCCTCGAGAGTTCTGTAAAAATAGTGTTTTTAAGAGGATGATAAGAGCTAAATTCCCTCCCTATCGTTTTCAGCGCGAGTGAAAGAGAAACACTGCGTTACGATTAGTACGGGAGCTCATTGCAAATTTTGCAAATTGATGGATTAAAAAAAACTATGCATTAATTGAGAAATTTAAGGCAACGAAGTTTTTAGTATTAGTGTGGTGGAATGTTGTCCTTAATTACAGACATATAAGCCAAGAAACTAAAGACGTGCAATTGTTTTAAGCTAATTTCAGATGTAACTTTGGAATTATTTTCTATCGAGCCGATTTCGTCCAATTGTGTATTGGAATTAACCAAGTTCTTTTAAATATAATGAATATTAACATATATTTTTTTTACTTTTCCAAAACAAGTAGTTATAGCTATATGACTGTTTAAGTAAAGTCAATTTGAAGGTCATCGGGTCTTCTCAGCCTCTTAATGTATTTTTACATTTACAAGTTTTGCAAAGGTGACATGCATATTTATAGCGTATTTTATGTTTGTATGTCACTTAATCTACTATAGTTTTTGTTTATCAGTGTGTCTGACTGGTACTTCTTCACGCTTAAACCACTGAACTGGTATTCTGAATGGCGGTCTAAGCCGGCCGTGGTTTAGGTGTGGTATTAAGTAAGTGTTTTTTTCGCTTCAACCCTATTACTATATTGTACGGGCTCAAACCAAGTAATTAAGGCTTAATATGTACTTTTAATGAAAACTTATTGAATAGCATCGGTTGAACCTTCTTTGAGTTATCACAAAAAGTTATCCTTTTTCAGTCCAAAGACGTAGAGTGCCGCAAAATATCCTTTAAAACCACAACTACGGAACCCTGCACTTAGCATAACCCGATATGATTTTGGCTAAACCGGCCATTTCGTAGGGGATCTCTAGGTATTTGACACGCGCCGTAAGGCCGTAACAATTTATTATCTTTATCTTAACACTAGCTTTTGCCCGCGACTTCGTCTGCGTGGAATTAGTAATCCCCCGTTAAGTAGTGAATTCTGGATATCAACTATTCTATATCCTTCCCCAGAGCTCAAACTATCTCCAGCGTTCAACGGTTATTGATTCCCCATACAAACTTTCAGCCCCGTTTTTATCCCCTATAGGGTTGATTTTCGGGATACCTATAAACTATAGTATATTATTTCCGGGAATCCGTTCAGCCGTTTTCACGTGATCCGCGGTCAAATAAACAGACAAACAGATAAACAGACAAACAGATAAACAGACAAAAACTGTTCGAACGTATTCTGTTATTGATTCTAAGTATCCAATTTTGTTTCGAATATCTTCCATGTACAGACTTTCGACCCTCTTCAGCTTTATTATATGTATAGATAGGTACGTTACGAGTATAATACCGCCTGGGTACAGTACACTCTCGCTGAGACACACCGAGGCAGGCCGAGCGCAAGAGTGTACAGGGGTGCACTTGCTTTCACCTGAGATTGTACAGCCGGCATTATAAATAAATGAGTCGATGGATAGTGACGACTTTGGTGCGGTGCGAGTCAACCATAAACTGAAAACCAATTAAGTACTTAAGTATTTTATTTAAAAAAACGTATGGCATTTATAATTTAGGCATTCAGAGTACCTACAGCTTTGAGATTGTTATGTCAGTCAGTCTTAGGCAACTACCTACTTCGGATGTCAAAACGTTGAGAATCTCAGCTGGGCCCAAGTATGAGTGAAAAAGGCAGTACTTACCTACTTAATTAATTATTATTGTTCTAATATTACGATAGCTACCGCTACCCTGCTAAATATTAGTGCCAGTTTATTGGACTCGATTACCATTCCCTGCCGTTTTCATAATTTGTTATCTTAAATAAACTTTCGTACATTTCAGGTGCTGGATTGATGGAGTAGACACAAATGAGACAACAGCATTGTGGACCTCTCCAAATGTGACGAGCGTCATTCCTTCGTTTGAAGGCAGGCTTCATAACTGTCTCATGTTTACGGATACACTAAATAACACTGAGAAATGCGAGAAGTGGGTGTTTGACACGAAATATAGGACCTCGTCAAGAGCCATCGAATGGGAACTGGTTTGTGAAAAAAGGTGGAAGGGCGCCCTAGCACAAACATCGTATATGCTGGGAGTGTTCACTGGAGCAATCGTCTTAGGAGGCATGGCTGACAAATTCGGAAGAAAAACTATATTCTGTTGGTCCTCTGTATTGCAATTAATCCTTGGAGTTTTAGTGGCTTTTATACCAGAATATTGGTCCTTTTTAGTAATCTCATTTTTGTATGGAATTTTTGGTTCAGCTGGTGCGTATATAACCGGGTTTGTATTATCTATGGAGATTGTAGGGCCTAGCAAACGAACGGCATGTGGAGTAGCTTTCCAAGCTGCATTTGCTGTCGGTATAATGTTGGTAGCAATGTGGGGGGCAATCATTGACGACCGACAAATTTTGCAAGTAGTTTATGGGCTGCACGGTCTTTTGCTCATACCGCACATCTGGATTATGGACGAATCTCCAAGATGGCTATGGGCTCAAGGGAAAGCCAAAGAAGCGGTGGATATCGTAGAGAAAGCTTTAAAATGTAACAAATCTACCGAGAGACTAGATAAAGCTCAACTTGTGTCGAGAGGTAAAGCTGAATCATCTAAGGGAACTGATAATGTGCCAACTGCTCGAACGACAGACCTCTTCAAGACGCCAAATTTAAGAAAGAAGACTCTGAATGTATGTCTTTGCTGGTTTGCCAATTCTTTAGTTTACTACGGACTTTCATTGAGCTGCGGTAAACTAGAAGGCAACCCTTACTTGATTTTAGCTGTTTTGGGTTTCGTAGAATTTCCGAGTTATGGTGCAGTTATATATTTTCTTGATATTTGGGGTCGAAGACCGCTAATTAGCTCTATGATGTTGATAGGAGGTACTGCGTGCATTGTAGCTACATTTATACCAGCGGGCAGTATAGTTTCTACAGTAATTGTTATTGTAGGCAAACTGTTCATAGCAGGATCTTTTGCAATAGTGTACAATTATTCGGCAGAACTTTTCCCCACTGTTGTCCGCAATTCAGCTATCGGACTGGGATCTATGTGTGCTAGGCTATCAGGGGCACTGACACCTCTCATTACATTGCTTGATTCCTTCGATCCGAAAATTCCCGCAGTTATATTTGGAGTTATAGCTCTGATATCAGGATTCCTAACCTTATTTTTACCTGAAACTATGAATCAACCTATGCCGCAATCTTTGGCGGATGGGGAAAAGTTTGGCGTGGGAGACACCTGCTTCGCTAGTTGTTTAGGAAAGAAACGACGAGTTGCAGATGAAGATGATAAAGGAGGAGAAACAATGGTACCTCTTCGAGATATGAGCAAAGCGTAAGATATTTACTGTCAAATCAGGATCTAGTCTCTTAATCGTCTTAATTAGGAACAATCGTGAATGAGTTTTCTTACCTATTCATTTGCGCGAAAATGAAACGGCGTGGCGGCTAGCTTATACTATATTTAAGGTTTCAGCGGTGTTTAGAATTTTAAATTCATACTTACTTAATTTAGCTTGACTTTTTTTAACAGATTTCTAAATTGGACTGAAGGAAAATTAAAGATTGTAGGTAAGTAAGTGAATGTATCATATTCCATGAAAAACAATGTAAATAATAGGTAAATTGAAAATAATTAAGTATGTAAATTGTAGACCTGGGTCGGGTTTCATAAGGTTATAGAAGAAGAGGCAACAGCGTATAGGTAATAACAAGTTGTAGAGCTTTATAAAACACGACCCTAATTAGTATTCAGAACAACATGTTGTACAAATTCGTGTATAAATAATTAATATTTATCAAATACATTTTGTCGTTTTATTATGAAGGTGTAGGTAAATAGCCTATACCTTCACGTTCAAAACCTTGGCAAGAGTGTCAGTAGGGTAAGTGTATTAGCTCGACTCCTAGTTAGGATGTACCTACCTGCTTGAGAAAAAAAGTTACATAGGTATTATATACGTAGGTATATACTTACTTACATTTATTTATCATTTATCATTTATTCAAAAATAACACATTAGTTCACAGTAATTACACCAAAACACTTATATGCTAATACAACAATTGTTATAAAATTCGAAAATTACAATTTTAGTATAAACAATTAAGACATTATAAAAATAAACAAAATATAAAATTAACACATTCAACAAAATAAATCAATTTTCATTATTGTACTAGGTAATTACCGTGTACTAACTATATTACTGCTAAAACTTTTTTGCTAAAGACTCCAATACCTACTGTCAGCAAAGATGTCCACGTCTTTAGCCTCTATTAAAATATGGTTTAGGACCGTTCTTGCTCTAGCAGTGGGAGCATTAGCACCGCGCTGCGTACGCGCTCCGGCGGCCGCGAACAGCCGCCGAGGGCGACGCACCGCCACAGCACCGCCCGCACCGCACGCACCCTCAACCGCCCCACTCGCTCGTGGAACCTGCAGCCCCATTCGCTCCAGAACAGTCGGATTGTCAACTTTATTATGTAACAGCTGGTAATAATGTACTATATGTAATAGTTTCCGTCGAGACTCAAGAGTGTGGAGCCCGACCATCCCCGATACAAAAATCGATGGGTATAAGAATGGATAGTAACCGTAGAGTCTTTTATACAGATAGCGGCCAAATTTCTTTTGGATTCGCTCAATCATTGTAACATATTTAGTTTCATAAGGATCCCACACAACTGCACCGAATTCGAGCCTGCTACGGATATATGCGTTAAAAAGTAAAATCGCAACTTTAGTTATTAGTATTGAATTGTGACGTCATTCTCATTATAAATCCTAGTGTCTTTGAAACTGTCTTACATGTGGCCGTTATGTGGTGTCTAAAATCAAGTTGCTTGTCTAGAGTTAATCCTAAGTCACGTACTGTGTCGGTCTGTATACTCTGTATAAGGGGTATGCCGCGAAGAGTGTATTCGGTGGCGATTGGGGAGTGGATTCGACCAAAGGAGATATGTACACATTTAGAGGTATTGAACTGTAATCGATTTTCCTCACTCCATTCAGCAATTGCGTCTATATCTCTGCAGCTGTACCCTGTCATAATCGCCCTTAACACTATAATAGTTATTTGTTATACAAGGGTGCAAAGTTGTATTTTAACCGCGAGTGTGGACTTGAAGCACGAGCTAGCGAATGGATTCTAGGGTTGAACTACGAGCTAGCGAATGGATTCTGGGGTTGAACCACGAGCGAAGCGAGTGGTTCTAAAATAGAATCCTGAGCGAAGCGAGTAGTTCAAAAATAGAATCCTGAGCGTAGTGAGTGTTGCAACACACGAGACGTAAAAATAACTTTGCAGCCGTGTGTAACACAAATCTTTTCACCTCACTAAAGCGAGGAAAATACTACATGTTTGTCCTTTTTTGAGTTTTTTTAAAACTTTTTTGACTTTTTTTCACTTTTTGTCTTTTTTGACTTTTTTGCCTTCGTTCCAAAAAACCTAACTAATAACACTGTAGTAGATAGATAGAGAAAAGGTTACCTACCAGCAGTTGGACGACAGGTTGTTAATTGAAGTAATAAATGCGCAGGCGGAGTATTTACAGTATATTTACACAAGATTACAAAAACTATTTAAAACGGGATATTTACCATGTGAGTTTTTTATTTTGAGCTTCCGATATTTCGGCACAGTTGCATGCGCCATTATCTCGGAGTAACTGAAGTTGCTGCGAGTGTCAGTTGTGGTCTACCCACACACCATAGCGATCTACCCTCTTTCGAGTTCGCTTTTTTCGTCCGTTGTCACTGCTACTACTACCGTCCGCATTCTCACTTGGAACTCGATCACGGTTACGACACACTACACTTACGGTATCAACTCGCGCGGTGTTTACCGAAATAGACTGTTTTGGTTTTGAGAACTTACGGATCACTGGATGCCAGACACTTGACAAATGAAAGCCGTCTTCCCGGTTGAAATTCTTATATTTAAGAATTTCGATGGCCTCCTTAACCATCCTGGGTATATAGTGTCTTTCAGTCGAGAGTATCTGAGGGTTGTGCAACTCAATCCAATGGTTAGTTCCCGCTTCCAGTAGATGTTGCGCGATCGCCGACTTCCGAGGTTCGTTGTTCCTGAACGCTCGTATGTGCTCCTTTATCCGGCATGAGATAGTACGCTTCGTTTGACCTATGTACGAGCTACCACAGCTACAGTCTATTTTATAGACACCTGGACGTTCAAGTGGAAAACTGTCCTTCGGCGTGCGCAAGTATTGCGACAGTTTTCTACAGGGCGTAAAGATAGTTTTCACCGAAAACTTCTTCAAAATATTGGCCACCTTATCTGTCACACCCTTTACGTATGGCAAGTACGCTGGTTGTCGTTCCACTCTATAATTCAGGTGTTTAGGCATATCAGTGCGTCGAGGTGGCAAAATCCGCCCATTGTAACCATTTTTCTGCAAAACGCCCCTTAAATGTGTCAGTTCGTTGCCTAAATGTTCCTCGTCGCATAGGTTGTATGCGCGGTCTGTAAGTGACGTTACTACAGAGTACAGTTGGCGTGGGTGGTGATGCGAATTAGCATGCAGGTAGCGATCAGTGTGAGTCGGCTTTCTATAAACCGAGTGACTAAGAGAACCATCGTCCCGGACTCCAACTTTAACATCTAAAAATGCAATGCTTCTGTCCTTTTCCACTTCATAAGTAAACCGCATTTTCCTGTGAATACTGTTTAAATGGGTCACGTAATTCTGTACATCACTCTCATCTCCCTCCAATATACAAAAGACGTCATCCACATACCGTTTCCAAATCTTCACAGCCTGCGGAGCGGTGGCAATGGCTCTGTTTTCAAAGTGTTCCATCCAGAGGTTGGCCACTACTGGAGCTACAGGACTGCCCATTGCCACGCCGTCTATTTGCAGGTAGTACTCTCCCTGGTATATGAAGTAATTCGTGGTGAGGCAATGACGCGCGAGCTCAGCATATTCCACAGGAATATTGTTCTCTTCAATACCACGCTTGATGACTTCGATGCAATCAGCTATCGGTACATTTGTGAATAGTGATTCTACGTCAAAACTGACCATCACTTCCGTGTCTTTCACTTGATTCAAACGTAGTATCTCTATGAAATGTCGGGAGTAGGGTTGCCAGGTGTCCGGCTTTAGCCGGACATGTTTGGCTTTTTACGGGCGTGTCCGGCCAAATATTTGCTCGTCCGGCCTGTCCGGCTTTTGTTAGGCTTTTCGTCTGACTGCTACGCGAGTGGTACGAGTCGAAAGTCGACCGCAAATAAAGAAGCAACTGCTCCGAGGGCTGTTAACAAGTTGATAAAATTGTCAAATAAGTGTATTAAAATAGTTATCATTTGCCAAAAGGCAAAACTCTTTAATTTTGAGTAAAAAAGGGGTATTCGTTTATGGCCGAAATGAATATTTATGGGGTTTATTCACAAAGTAGACCCCTGATAGCTAGAATTTGTTTAGTTCCTTTCTCAGACAAGATTTAACGACACTTTATCGGGAATAGGTTTGATATAGGTACATTTATGAATAAGGGCGTTATAGTTTAATATATCATTAAAAAGAGATTATTTGATCCTTTATTTTATATCTGGTTTTTTTGTGGCTACAGAAAACTTAACTCAGTAATGGAATTCACTTAGTTGTTTCTTTTTTCGTAATTTTTAAGACCCGCGGTTTATAAATTTGAGACTCGTATTATGTTTAAGAGAACTATCCAATAACAGATGCACTCTAAAAAAAATTTGATTTTATTTTTTAGTTTTCGTTTTACCATTTTATCGTCTCGGTTAATTACACATACCTATTTACTCACTAATACTACATTTCAATTTTCTAGTAGGTAGAGTCGACGTCAAAAATATGTTTATAATTTTGCACCTTATTATAAACGAGTAAAATGAAAAGGTGTAAACATATATTTGACGTCAACTGACAGTAATCATTTCTCTTGTTATAAAATGTTGTCCGGCTTTTCGAACAACTGTCCGGCTTTATAAAAGGCTAAAATTAGCTATCAAAAAAGTTATGTCCGGCTTTCAGGGTAAAATGTCCGGCTAAATTAAGCGCGAAGTCCGGCTTTTGTGTTTTTGGGCCTGGCAACCCTAGACTCGGGAGTCCTTAACGAAGGATGAAGATTTACCCACTAGAGACTGCAGGACACCAGCTACATGTTAATGACCATGTTAGCTTAAAATCATATATTTTACACAAGATGGTTATATACAACACTAATAATTAAATTACGGTTAGGTAGCGTAGTGTTGTGTGTCTCGTTGCTAGGCAACCGCGCGCTGCCACACGCGGGCGCGGGGCGGGCGAGCAGGCCGCCACAACACGTTCGAATTTCAAATATTCTTTGCTCCCTTGTGAATAAAATGCAGTTTTGCTATCTGTTTTTAAAGAATAAAAAAGGCCTTTCCGAGCTAGGGAGGTGAAAAAGAGTTTTATGTCATCTGTGAACATCAAACACTTCGCTGCACTGACAGTGGTTGGCAAATCATTAATCATGATTGAGAATTGCGTAGGTCCTAGAGTACTACCTTGACTTATGCCCGAACGAGTATAATACGGCTGAGATTCGTACCCTTAAAGTTTCACATACTGTTTTCGATCTTGTAGATAATTGGCAAAGAAGTGCAAGAGCCTGGGTGTAAAGCCAATGTCTGCAAACTTACGCAGTAGGATATCGTTATCTACAAGATCGAATGCCTTGCGAAAATCAAAATATGCCGCATCTACCTGTGTTCGGGCATCCATAGCTTCAGCTATGTAGTCAACAAGAACAACGTGATTTGTTGTCGTCGACCGACCCCGACGAAAACCATGTTGAGCATCGTTTAACTTAACAGCTAAGATGTGGAAGATTGTACATGTGGAAGATTGATCGCGGTTCAATACTTAACGCTCAATAAGGTCCCGCACCACCTCCTGGTCTGTCTGGATTCTGAAAATGTTGTAATATACTTAAAAAAAAACCACACACATCTGTCTGAAATTGTACCGACTTAAGGACATGTCTGAAGATGCAGGATTGCGTTAGGTTTTTAAGTTTAGTTTAAGTACCTACTTCGCTCTCGCTGTTTTGCCTTGGGTTAGGCCACAGTGTGTAGGTAGGTAGGTACACTAGGAACCTATATGTAGAAAATTTAATATAATTGCTACAACTACGTAGTAAGGCTCTAAGTGCAGGGATTGTATTGGTGGTGGGTAGGTTCTTCTTATTTTCCGAAATAATAATGGACATCAACAGGTTCTCAGTTTTAATGTTTTGAACATTAAAACTGAAATCCTGTTGATTTTTGCCGTGTCTGGCCTTTTCCTAAAGGTTTGTCAAACCCTGGCCTAGGGTCTCTGGCATTAATCTACTGGGCATCTAGCCCGGGACCTTTGACAGTGACAAGTTGGTATATCTTATTAAAAACATTATTATTGATGTTTTAAAATGGTGTAGGCCGTCAACACAGTGAATCCTCCTTTTTGTAAAGGGTCGGCAACGCACAAGGGACACATCTGGTCTGGAGTTGCAGGCGTCCATAGGCTACGATAGCTGCTTACCATCAGACGGGACGTATGCTTGTTTGTCATCATCGTGGTACATATAAAAAAATATAACAAAAACTAACGTTAAAACTCAATACAATTTAATATTTACAACAAACAATAATATTGAAATCACAGTGAGATAAAAACATCGATAGACGAAACATTGATCTGAATACAGAGAACACAGATATTTTTATAAAAAGAAGCAATAGGCTGAGACCGACAGATAAGTCCTCAAGATTATACATAACTACTTCCTATCTTAGGGGGTGAGACACATACGTATTATTGTAGAAACTTTGACTATTATGAGACATTCCACTTAGATCTTGCAAAACCTCGACAATGAGATAAACTTTGTGATACAATACACTCAGATCGAACATTAAATCAGATACACAGGGGATGATCAAATAGAGTGTGTCTGGGATAAATACCATTCCGTGAACATGTATCATGACAACTTTTTGTCTCAGCAAATAACATCTCGATAAAAAGAAATGCCTGAGCATTGTTAGGACAAAAGTTACAAATGTTCTGTGTTTAGTCCAATATTATTGGCAGATTTTTGTATTGACAATGACAACAAGTTATATTAAACACTTAACATTTGTTAATAGATACTGATTGTAATATTTTTTCAACAATTGCAAACGAAACCCTGTTATGATGCTATTATTAAAAACAGTTTTCACTTAAAATTATACTATTGGCAGGCAAGTTAATCGTAGGTTTATGAGCTGCACACTAGAATCAATGCTAATTTCCTAATAAATTCCGTAAAATTGAGGACGAAAAAATTGAGTTAAAATTAGATAATCCTTAAAGATGGATGAAAGCAGTTGAGCCATAACAATTACAATATAAAACATATTAATTTAAATATTTTATAACTATTCTATTACAAATAAATAGGTGAAGCAGGAAGATCATTGAATCAATTCCAAAATGTAAAAGTCTAATATTTAAAATAATCAGTAACTGAGAAATATACTTTGAATCTGCAATATAATTTGAAATCTGTATATCTAACTGTAATAAAGCAATGTGTTGGTGTCACTTTGATTCCTTAGATAATTTTGCTTGTTGCAAAAATAATTTATTATTTACACATATTTGTAATATGACATCACAAATTTAAAATTTACAATATATCACAACAATCTATGAGTCTACAAATGCAATAACAATCATTTAAATTCAGATTTCCTGGTAATTAAAGTAATGAAGTAGGAACATGAATCCATTAGTTCTATCACTTTAATTATACTCAGAGAAACACAACAAGACATATTGGTCTAGGCTGGCTGATATGTGTCCTATTGTCTACATATACCAAAGCCACATACAAAAACTATGTTAGTTACATAAACAATTTAGAAACAATTTAGGATACTTTAGAAGGTAATCCTAAGATTTCGCAAATAAAAAAAATATTTTTTCAGGCAAAGAAAATAACAATATTGCTTGCCAGGAGAATTCACTCTTATGAACAACAACCAATATTTTTTGTCTACAAACATAACCCTGGGCCGGATTTTTTAAAACCATTGGTAAAATAAATTCAATACAGAAATCTTGATATTAAAATAAGAGCTTCAATGTCTTATAACACAGAAAGATGTTGATAAGTTTTGAAATAAATTACAAAACAATTTTTTGTGCACACTGATACTGTTGATGGTCATAAAATCAAATTGAATACTAATTAATTATCTATTATCACTAGTATTACTATTGATGTTACATATCTAATTATATATACCATCAATAGTAATACTAGTGGGCACAGTAATATACTTCAACAAAACAACAAAATAACTATTAATACAAGTTCATAGCTAAAATTACCCTCTGAAATACAGTTACAAAATAATACTCTATGTTTTACCAACATGTACTGTCCAATATAAAAATTAATTATGTAAATTAAGATTGATAAATTCCTTTTCAATAAGAATAGCACCAATTCAACATTTAAGTGTTAAATTAAAAAAAATAAACTAAATCAAGCAATTGATATTATCTATTCAGCCTAAAAAAACACAAGCCAACATGGCATGTCAACAATTTGGATAGTTATATAGACATATGCTGTTTACTCATAATGCAATCTTTGGTGTTCCAAGAGACCAGTGTTGCTTGTAAATGAATAAAAAGCACTCAAACTTCTATACTAACTGGTAAAGTAATTAGATTAAGAAATATATCAATAATTAGGACAACGGGTGTGGGGGATGGCGCAGGGGCGCGGGGGTCCCTCGGGGGCGAGCGCTGTATGGACGACAATAGCCGGCTGGGTGGGCGTCGGCGCGTGCAGCTCATGGCTCTCCCCCGGGGCTAGGCTAGCTAGCGCTGCCAGCAGGTCATGGTTCACTAGCGGCTCACCCTCCTCTCGTGGCTCCCACCCCACCGGCGGGCTGGACGGCGGGGAAATCAAAAATTGTTTGACGGGAGCGGGTGGCCTTAGATTCTTAAAAGAAACGGGCGTCACCGGTTGCGCGAAGTAGCAGTTTATACACGTGTTATAAAACTGATACTGGTGTAGCTGCACGCGGGCGTTCGCGGCCGCCAATGGACTGTCATAGTTCACACGCAATCGCCTAAAACTGCGGAGCCACTGAAATGTAATGTTGTCCGAAAAGGTTCGGAAAAGATCCTCCATTTCGGCTTTTAGTTTTGCGTTTGCGAAAACGTCACTGTGAATGTTTGTGACAATAATAGACTTCGGTATGTCGTCCAAATCGTTAACTTCATCCTGTGAATCACTTTCATGTTCTAAGTTAGCTATATTGGGGTGAATATTAGGCATACCATCTTCGGGGTTTATATAAACGTCCTCTTCTTGAAAGGGCTCATCTTCCTCCTTATTTGCCATAATTTACTGCGACGAATAAAGTATTGCACAAAAATTTAGTCCGCTCTGCTGATTTCACTGGGGCATACGATGCTGAAACACCATATTCAATGTTTGTTTCACGAATTATAATATCTTCATAATAAAAAACAATTACGTGAAATAATCGATTACATTACAGACAGCTGACATGACACTTTGTAGCCAGTGTTACCCCATGAAATAATTTAGACTTAAGGGGTAGCATACACTTGTAAATTGTAAACACGACATTCCTATGTTCCACGCGATCGAAAATGCTACGGACATACAGCGTTAACACTCAGAACAGAATTCAAAACTGAATTCAGAGATTAATAAACAAATGCAGCTGGAAGTGCTTAATTTTGTCTATGATAGCGGATATTTGTCTACGGACTTCATACAAATATTCAACTACTATAGACGAATTTCAGCTACCATAGACAAACTTAAGTATTTCCAGCTGATTTTGTGTATGAATTGCTGAATTCAGTTCTGAATTCCGTTATTTGTGTGGAAACCTTATTGTTTTTTTTAAGTTTCTTTTGTCTGTGGTAGATGTACCATACCATAAACAAGTTTGACTTTGACTTGACATGACAGCGGCGCCCATTCAAGCACTGTTTGTTTGTAGGCGATTTGCGTTATTTGTGAATTATCTACTTAAATTCAGTTTCAAAAGTCGTTTAGTGATAAAATATACGTAGCTGGTCACGGTGTCTCCTTTTAAAAGATTATGAAAATGGCTGGGCTTGAGTCCATGATTGCTGAAGAGGTTAAGCCGGTTGATAGGGAGAAGGTAGGTTTATAGGTTTCTATTTTTACCTATCCCGAGTAACCTTGATTTCTTAGAGTAAAGTTGTTGAAAATTGTCTTGTTTTAAGTTAATAATATATATTATTTTGTTTAAGACATGTCCTCTGCTCCTACGAGTGTTTTGTTCCACTGGTCGTCACAATTCGCCAGGTGATTATGCTAGGGGCAACGTTCCCCAAAACGAGTTACAAATTTACACCTGGATGGATGCAACACTACGCGAGCTGACAGGCCTCGTCAAAGAAGTCAATCCTGAGACCCGACGTAAAGGAACATATTTTGATTTTGCCATTGTGTACCCGGACATGAGATCACCAACATACAGAATGAGAGAGATAGGAGTGACCTGCTCCGGCCAACGCGGTGGAGATGACAACAAAACTTTGAGCAATGTTAAATTCCAAATTGGCAACTACTTGGACATTTCTATAACTCCACCAAACAGGATGCCTCCCCCAATGAGGCGGCCGCAGCCATACCTCAACAATCGACCATATTAAAAGCAACTAATTGGTTGTCAAGATTCATGGTAACTGCATTGAGCAGTTTACAGTAATATTCTTGTTTTGTGAAGTATTCCATATACTTATTGTACTTTTTGTGTTTTAGAACTTAATTAGTAAGACAACAGTTAATTCTGTCATTGTTTGTCAGGGAAATTAATGAGATAACAGTGGCGGCGCGTCCATAGAATACGATTCTCGTCGGCTTGCAGGCATTTGAGCAGTTTTCCTACAATTTATGAAGAAATTTTAAGCCTTATAAAGCTCCGGCTTGCCTAACAAAAAATTTACCCACTGCCACTGCCATGGAATCCAGGTTTTTAAGGAATCTGTTGTTAATTCATGCAAATGCCTTTAAATATTCTGATTTATTTTTGTGAATTCTGAAGTTTTTCACAATTTCAATAATTACTATTTGTAACTGTTTTTTGCCATTTGTGACTAGAATTACAAGAAAGTGGGATTGTCAGATTTTACAAACCATTTTTACATCAATAAAACAATATAATTACAAAATGTTTTTAATTGCACACTCAATATTTTCACATTTCATTTTCAACTTCCACGCACAAGCAATTAAAAACTAAACAACTCCCAATGTAATGTCCTCATGTTTGTTACACTTGCTATGACAAGGTAACAAATGTTTATTGTCCATCAATTACATTTCACTACTAATAAATATGTTCCTAAAACCTAGTGGTTACCGGGTGACCTGAACGGCCTTTTAGATTTTTTACCCATTTGATTGAGATCAATTGTGATACCATTAGGTAGGACTGCTTTGTTTTCTTGGTAGTCTATAAAGCCTTTCTCCTCTTGCTGTTCCTTGCTCTTGTCGCAGGGAATGCCGGTCTCATAGTTGTACTCGCGTTTCAAACCATCGGGATCCACATAACCGTATTTTCCACGCGTGACACAATCAATGCCTATGGTTTCCTCCTTAAATGATCCATCGTCGTTTTCAAATCCCCACGTGATACTGCCATCCTCGTTCTCATCCCTGAATTTACGAATGATTTGAGCGACTGGTTTCTTTTCTCTTGGGTTGGAGGGCTTGTAGTTCTGTTGAACGTACGTTTTCGCTGGCGCGCGGTTGATGGGCTCCAGCTGCTGCTGTGGCTGAGGCCTGTGCCTGACCGGTTGGATGGGGGCCTCGTCTTCCTCTACCAAGGGTTTGGGTTCTGGTCTGAATGACGGCCGCTGAGGTCTGCTCGATAGAGGTTGGAGGCGCACTGGTTGAGGCTTGAATGAGGGTTCATTCCTGATGGGGGCGAATGATTGCGGCTGCAATAATGGTCGGTATTGCGTGGGTCTGATCTGCTCGGGTCTCGGGATAGACGGAGTCGAGGATGGCTGGTAGGGAGGCGGGTTGAACGCTATCGGTGGCTTCGGCTGCGACGTGGTAGTGAAGTCGAAGAAATCGTTCTGAGGTTCCGGTGTTGTGAATACGCTAGGAACGAAAGCGGTGGGGGTGTTGATTTCCACATCGTCTTCGGGTTCTTCAGTGACCGGTTTGGAGGGTTCCTCGATTGACTGCAGACTGGTTCGGGGAGATGCGTCGACAGACTTGAAGGAGGGCCTGCCTTGGCCGGGCCTCCTTAAGCGTGGTACACCGGACGGGGCCCCGTTCTGCAGCCGTCCCTGGCGGAAGGCACCAGGCGCGGGGCCCAGGGATATGGCGCCGGGAATTTGTAATCTCCGAGGAGCGGGTGAGTCATTGTATTGACCATACACCGTTGCAGCGCAAAGCGCTAATATCTGAAACAGACAGAGATGCATTATTAACTATGAGTTCTAACTAAGTCCAAGTTTAAGAGTCCGGTAAACTTTTTTTTCGATTTCGCTCAACTTTTTGATGCTATTTTGCAGTAACCAACATAACCTCTATAATTTTGTATACATATTATGAAAGGTCGTTTCTTTTTGGATGGAATAAATACAACGATTTTTTAATCTTATGCTTCATTTATAAATAATTCACCCTAATCTAACACCAGTTCCGCGATTTTTGCTTGGAGAGGTGAAAAGAGTAAGGTTTTTATTGATTAAAATTAAGTTATACAAGTACGTAAAATATATAAATACATTTGAAAATGAGTCGCCTGAGGAATAAATGTAACAGTTTTTTTCATTTTCATATATATTTTTTAAGGGAGAGGATGTTTTGCTAGAGCAATTTTGCTAAAAATTGCCGATGTTTAGGTGATATTTTTGGGAAGATATTAATGTATTTTACAAATATTAAATACAGAAATAAACTTCACTTCATGATTTATTCAGACAGTATAAAACATATTAGGTTCCATAACAAATAATAATTAAAAATCATAGGACAAAATTGCACGAATCAACGTCCTCACTAAACGAGGTCTGTAAGAATTGAGTTTTAAGGTATTAAATATTAATATATAGCGACCTAAAGTCCTTTTTTGCAATAACAAGACTTCAAGCTATCTTACCAAATGCAATTCACATACATAGTGTCATTATTAGCGATTTTCGTTTTCAAATCGTTACCGGACTCTTAAGAGACGAGGCACAAATTATCTCTATGGTTTAAGAGTAATAATAAACAGGCGTATTACATGCGTATTACACATTACACGCCTGTTTAGATGCAAGCTCCGCACACAGGAGATCTGTCACGTGAGTCACGTTCGATCAGTGCCTAGAGAAAAGTATTCGCTATGTGCGAAGTACATGGTGGGGGTCACGAGAACGAGTACGAGTGCGTGACGAGTGCAGTGCACAATGTGACAAGAAATGTAACTGCCAATGCCCCTGATAGCTGTCAAAATAGTGAATCAGCCAGTGACATTTCATATAAGCGAGGAATACAACCTATTTATAAAAAACGGCCAAGAGTATGTCGGGCCATGCTCAGTGTAGGGTTCCGTAGTTGCCTTGAGCCGTTTTTGAGTTATCACTCAAAAACGCATAGCGAAATGCCGTGAGTGAAATGACGTAGCGCCGCCAAGTATCCCTTAACAAATTACTTTTTTGAACGGATGTATGGTAACAGGCCGGCAACTACGGAACCCTACACTGAGCATGGCCCGACTCTTGCCGTGCTCTTGGCCGGTTTTTTTATTCTACCATTTTGTCGGCTTGGTATACATATTCAAACCAAATTTCAGGTTTGTAGTGCTAACGGTCACTGAGCTAGACCGTGGACGGAAACGTGGAAACTATAAGGGTTCCTAGTTGACTACGGAACCCTAAAAAGAAAAAAAAGAGATTGACCACCTGCCCAAGAGATGGCGCCACAATCATTCACACAGCGAATAGCTCAAATAAAAAATCTAAAATTTAAATGTGATTTAATTTTAATATCTAGAGAATAGGTTGAAAAATATTGCGAGTGGTGCGGCTCTATAAATGAAAAGGGATCATCATCTCGATTGACATTTCTAGTTCACCCTTCACCTCACCCATATGTTTAGTAGGTATAAATCATGGACCTAAAAAATATGGTATAAATCGTGGATGAGTGTTCCGGGTCGTCAGCATCGAGGAGAACGTCACGGGGTGTCCCTGTCGCTGACCAGTCGCGGGCATCCCTGAGCTTAGAGGTCTCGGGACTCGTGTGACCACGAACTTGAGATAAGTGAATCAACTTAGAAAGCAAATAAATAATAATGTGTAATATTTTTGTTTTGGGCATTATTGACTTGTCGATAGACACTAATCATTAAATACACCTAGCTACAGCTTTTTAACCGACTGGAAAAGTGGGTTATTTAGGCCCCTAAGTTTACCAGTAGTAATCGCTATAATACTTATTGAATGTACAAGACCCAGAATCACTCGTATGCAATTAGTGGCAGGATAACACTTGCCTTGCACACTCAAGGATATCAAGTTCTGAAAAGTGAATAACTTCCCACAGACGCAAATAAAGCTAGGTTAGGTACCACAAGAACTTTGACTAAAACAAAATACGTGTAGAGATAAGATTTATTCGGGGTTTACTTCATGTAGAGCATTGTTTAATAATTAATAGAATAAGTGGAGCTTATCCAAACCAGGCATTTTCTCCCAGCATTTTTTGCATAGTTGGAATATGCTATAGTAAAACTCAATTTCGTCGCTGGAATGCAGCTCGCCACTTTCAAGTGTTGTGGAAGTGGTGGACCTTGCCGAGTGACCTACCGCAGTACAGTGCTAGAGACCAGTAAATGAAAAAGACTGACAAACTCTACACGCAGTCCTGTAAGCTATCTATGTATTAGCGCGATTTTACCACGGTAAACCCAGTGCCCTGCTTGTAGTGTGAGTGAAACCTATCAACTGCATTTCCATGTTATGAATGAATTCTTTTATAAACTCGGTACCTATGCAATTCGGCAGGTGATAATACCTACAAAAGTTGTAACTTGGTAAGACACGAGACTTTATGACGATCTTATGGCGATTGAAAGTCTATATGTAGGTACTTACTTTGTCTCTAACAGTAGGTACTCTCCGCGCCTTGCTCAGATTCTGTTATGCTCGATATAAAAGTACCAATGATATCATACGTACTACGCAAGATTGCACCAAGACCGGTACGAAAGCTAGACCAAATACCTCGAGACTGGCAATAACTAGAAATCTTTATGTAAACTAGTTGGACAATGTTCGAGTTATACTTGATTCTCAGCATTGTTATGTATAATGCAATTCTACAATTATATTAAAAAATCTAAAGTGGCATTGAGAGTCAGGTTTTGTTACAATTTTCCATGTGAAAATGGAAAGCGTACCAAGTTATCTAAGTAATTATTATCATTCGTATCAAATAGGAAAATCTGCATAATTCTGATGTAACAAAACTCATTCTTTACCTACTCGTACCATTAGAAAATTACTCTAGCTTGAAAAATTGTAATTTATAACAGTAATTAGTAATTATGTAAGAATCGTAAGTAGGTACAATATTAACGGACGGAACTAATGGTCGGGAAAGACATACAAAAAAAATGTAATTTTAATGCATTTTACTACTATTATTGGACTACAGAAAAACTGCATCGCTAACATTAAGTATCTGATAATTTACCATTGACGTTTAAACGGTTGGTTCCTCAAATTGTATATGTGGGTAACCGATGATTTACTGTGAAACCAATTAAGTAAGAACAATTAATAATTGATTGAGAAACCTAAGTATTAGCTCTCTGGGCAGCGCCGGCTGTCGCAAGCCATGCAAATAGCTACACTTTCAGAAATCGATCTCAATGAAACCGTATTCGTGCGTGATGAAATCGACCGACCTTTATCACCTCAATCACCTGTTGTGTATTTACTAGCCAAAGTGGCCAACTATTGACCGACTAAACGCATTATGACAATAGACCCAGTGCTATGCGGAAGCGTGAATGATATATGTTTCGACATTAAGTAACAGTTTAACCTTGAGTTGTCTTTTTGGGCGAGGTTTATTTACATTGGCCACACATGCTGCATAAAATTCCATCCTGGCCAAGACTTGACAGATTATTTTTATACAGATACACTTTTAGGAAAATAAACTAAAATTATATATCTCTTCGTCTTCATGATTTAACATGAGATGAGATGATTGAGATGAATCAATAAATATATCCTCTGTTGATTAACTAATTAAGTGCAAGAGTGTGGGGTCTTGACAGCACTGGATCACGTTTGTTACATAAGTTATTTAAACGTTGGAGAGTAATAGTACCTATGTATCAAACAAATAAAACTCAGACCAACGAAACTTTACGGCAAAAAGAGCACGATAGTGAGGTCACTATCGTGCTCTTTTGAACCACCTGGTTGAAATGTAAATTCACTTCTAAATAACTGTTCTAAATGTTCTAATTTTGTATTCTGTCTGTGGAGGGATAAATTAGGGAAAACTGCCGGTAATAAGAGTTACGGATAGAAGAAAATTAAGGTAGTTGTCGTTAACAAGCATTTTAACAATCTTGAGATTTATATTATTCTAAAATTTTATAAGCATTTAGACACGGAACAGTGCAGGCAGAAAGCATGTTAGACATATCATACTTAGTCGTCATAATTTGTGTGAAATACTCAAGCCCCGAATGCTCGCAAAATGCCCGGCGTGCCGAGCAAATAGCACACTTCCGCAACTGCACTTGTCGCCGGCTAAAAATAACCAATTATGGAAATTTTGCAAAAACCTTAAAGCAATTATAATTTTCGAATAAAATACATTTAAGTACTGTAAAATATTTATGACTTCGGATGATTCGAGGACAACTGGCAGTTTATTTATTATTAGCAATAATTAAGAACATTGCATCAATTTTATTATTTTTTCGCGTGCAGTTTTTTAATTATTTGAATAAGTTTGACGATGGTATGTAATTTGTTTAGATTATTAAATGCGGTTCAATGCACAAGTTAAAATGTTTTGAGATTAGAGATTTTGCAATGCAATGTTATTATAATGTTTAGTGAATGTGTTTATAATTGAATTGTGGGGTATTCTAATAAGTATGCTTGATAATGAGGCATTGTTTAGTTTATGGGGGAGATGCAGGCGGTGGGTGTAGAGCGCTCGTTGAAGTCTTTTGCAAGGCATACTCACGTCGGACATTCCCGGCTATACAACTTTGGAAACATTGCCTATTATTAATTAACGTTTTACCTATATTAATTAGTAGGAAATTCTAAGTCTTCAAGCAGTTATTATTCTGACAAAACGGGACTTAGTCGCGTACACTCACTTTTGTTATTTTCCTGACATTTCGAGCGTGTCGTAACGCTCGTGGTCGCAGTTTAAGCAGTTTTCGCGAATGTTATAAAAAAACACAATACTCTATGAGTGATCATTGATCACACTAAACTTAAGGGGCTACTTTGAAAAATTATAGGTTTTTTCAAACGAGAAAAGGGACTGAATTTCTTTTCGAATATATATTACTAGACTATATACTCTTGTTTTTGGCACAAGCCGAAACACGATTGCTGAAAGTTGCCTCGATAGAAAAAAAATCCGAAGTTGGGTCCTTTTTCGGCTTATTTTCCTTAGCATACGTAAACTATAAAAGATTAAGCAATATAACTAAGTAAAAAATATGGTATTCTGGTTTATCTAAAAAGTCACAGAAGCAAAATTAGACAAAACTTTATAGATTCGCTTATTTATCGTAGTTTGGTCAAAAAGTCTGATCCTTAAGAGCGCTGCATCTCTTTCTTTCGTGCACGGGAGCCATAAACGTGTCTCTAACCGATGGGCGTGGCTTGTCCGAATCGAGGAACGGCCTTAATTGGATGTTGAAAATCGCAGCGCCTCACCGGGTAAAGTCACTCATCTCATCTGCTCTCCCGGCAATAACATAACAGCCTTGATGACAGGTGGTATTCGCATTGGCCAGCCCAAAAATAATGTTGTCATTATGTAGCCATATGTGTTGATCGGAAGTAATCTAAGATTATATTCGCTTTAACCCTGTCTTAAAATAGCTCAACCTTATATTTTAATGGACCAATTTGAGAACTCATCCAACTAGTAGCAGGTACTAACAATTGCAAGTTACGATACAATGGCGATCGCTTCCGTGTGCCGTTGCGCTGCAGTCATGGCTAATTACACAAATGTAACGATATTCATAATTCGCGCGTGCCGGCTTATCCCGAAACCGGGGGAACCGCTACTGAAGCCTGTCTTGGGAGGTCAGCTCAGCGGCAAGTATACAAGTACCGTCGCGTGCTACAACTCTGCCTACGATGCACAACTTTGCCTGACTTGGAAAACATGGTTTTCTTCGCCAAACAGCTATGTACTTATATCTTATTCCTGAGATGGCCGCCTTTTTTCGATCTCAGGAATAAGATATAAATAGCTGTCTGGGGAAGAAAACCATGTTTTTCAAGCCAGGCAAAGTTGTGCATCGTAGGCAAAGTTGTAGCACGTGACGTTAGTTGGTTGTGTAACGTATTGATTGCTCTTGTTCATCAGTACATACTGACTACTTTATATTGGAATAATGATTCACTTCAAGACACAACTCTTGGAATACCTAATTATTATTGTTTTGTTACAGGGCCTGGAGAATCGATCATCTGCATAGATGATCGATTCTCCAGGCCCTTATTGAAGTGGTTGTATTACTTGTTCACTTGTATCTACGCAATAATTATATTACGTAAGTAAGTATACATACACACCAACCTAGTGCTTGTACTTGCTATTTACATTTGTCGATATGTACAGTAGTTATGAATCCCTATTTGAGAAAATCGTTTGTTAAAGTTTGAGTATACATATTTCGTATCACGAATAAACCCGAAAAACTATGAATGTCGAATGTCTATGAAAGATCACATGGAGAGATGACGTTAAAACTCCAACAAAACAATCCAGTTTTTCTCTTTCAATTGTTTAAGTTTATCTATAATTTATATCGGAAACTTTCCTATTCCTAATAGAAAATTGCCGTACGTATGATTCATGCGGAGGAGAAAGCACGGCTGATACAAGTAAATTATGTTACAGATACAGGTACCTATGATATGATCAGATCAGATTTCATAAGTCATACATATGTTGAAAAATTAAGAAACGTAGGTACAAAAGGACATAATGCTTTTTTGATAGACTTTATATTAATAATCATTGGCAAATATCAGCTCATGTCCTCTTTGACACTTAGTATTGTTTAAGACAGTAATAAGAACCTATTTTTAGTTTAATTATATACACCTACAGGAACTTAAAGCAAATAAGTAGACATGGAAATTGTGGTTTAATTTCATATGCGTATAAACATTTATATGTATGTGCAAACCATGTCGGTTTCTATTATTGAATGGTAATATTTAGTTCCCATCCAATGTATGAAAAACTCACACGATTTGTGTGACACTATATCTGTTGAGAAAATTTCATAGTAATAACTTTTCCCTTACAACTTTTACCTACGTTGACTGCCAATTTGAAATAGATACCAAATAAGGGAACACAGGAAACCGGTAACTAGTTAATCGATTATCACCTCGATCACGTTTCGGGCTATGCAGTAAACTTGCAGAATGTCTGATTTATTAGACAAAAAACTAACATTTGAAATATTTATGCAATGTTTGTTAACATTTACTAAGTACCGTAATGATCTCACGCGATGTTAATATGACACTTTAACGAATTGAAACATTATTAAAAGAAAGCGAAACGAAGGTACACTTGGGTACACTGAGCAGAGGCGGATTAAATAGGGAATGCATACCGGAATATACAGGTGAATTGATAAATTACCGGTATCACTCATACAAAACATTAACCAGTTGCAATCCCTAGGGTGGATACAGCTCCTATATAGCACTACCAGAAACCATTCCTTCCCCACTTTTTTGATCAATTACTTTATTTTTGGTTATAAGTGGTGGTGACTTACAAACCGGAATATTGCTACTGACTATATTCTAGCGATTATATTTCAAAACATTCGATTACTTTAGGTACATACTTGAAGTATATGAACCGTACATAATACTAATTATTTATGTAAAAGTAAGTACGTAACGTAAGAAATACGATTCATGCAAGCTCGGTGTCAGGGACGGTACTCCATATATGCAAGGCAAACCTCATTATTTCTGGTCCAGTGGGTGCCGAGAATCTTGGGGACAACTGAACACAGTCACATAAGGTGTTATGTTATGTAACTCTAAGAGTTGTAACTCCATCCAGATATTGCGTGGTGAGACACAGCCCACAAGGCATCTCATCATATCGCCCAGCTTATATAGATACCGGGAGATATACTTACTTTAAAACTATAGACTGCACTTTTAATATTCAAGATCATACGTCCGAAAAGGTCTGCAGTCGACTTGCATTGTTTAAAAATAGTTCAAGGTGCAGCCGTTTTGACAACACGGAGATAGTAGAACAAAAATAGCTTTGTATTTATGTGTCGTTTCGGTCACCAATATTGGCATATGCACATGTACATACGTACGGAGTCTGTCTTTATAGGATTTTATCTTTAACTGCCATCGTCCGATATACATTATTTTGAGTATAAGACAAAGTGGCATTGTAAATGACACGAATAAATGACAACTTTGCAAATTATGCTAGGGTTTAAAATTTACCTACATGAAATTTTTGACCTAGGTGGTCAAAAAGTTAGTCTTTCCAACGAGCGCATTGATTTTAATATCAAATATTGCAAGTGATATCAGTTTATTTTCTACGCCCACCTGCCGAGCCCCGAGCCTGGCTGGACTAGTAGAGTTAAGTAGGTAATAGTGGTGGCCCAGTATAACGTAACGTGCTCGCTTTACGTAATTGAGTCGTTAATATGACAACGCACTTGCCAAATAGTATGTCGAACTCGACAATTAGTTCCGCCTTATTATTAAGGAGAGCAACATTTTTGTTTTAACGAAAGGTTACTTGAGATTTGTTGCGCGGTTTTATTTAAGTGACCTGTCACTGTCAGCTGCCGCCTCAAGGTTAGCCGTGGATACTGTCACTCTGAATTCGTTTAAACGATCGATTGAAATGCAATCGAGTACTTATCTCGAGTTCGTGTATTGATCAAAGAGCTTTATTGTACACTATCACAAGCCTAGTTATTTATGATATGACGCCACACTACGGTGTTTTGTATTTGCTTTCACGGTGACTCAAGGCAGCTGCAAGAACTTATGATTTATATTAGATTTAAAAAAAATTGTGAAAGTAATAGTTAAATGTATAATTTCAAATAGGTATGTGTGTATAATCATAATCACTAACATAAATAACCTGCATTCATATTATCTTAATCTAAATTATAAATTAAAACAATTAAAATACTTGTACCTAACATTAACACTAAGTACCTATAAGTCGCTAACATACTATGTAAAATAAAATGATGTTTACCCCGTTATTACTATAACTATAATAGGTTCACATAGGTTCATTGCTAAAACGCACGATCACAAAAAAAAAAATATTTTTAAGTATATTTATTTAAAAAGCGTATCTATATCTACAATCTACATACGTATTAAGTATGCGCTAATTGAATATTGTTTACATTGATTGACGTTAAATTTATTTACTGAAACCAAATCGTGCAGGCAGCACGAATAGCCATTTATTTAATTAATTTGCATCAATAGGTGTCGCAATATTTATTTTTTATAATCAAATAATAATATAATTAACTTGGTACCTAAAAATATTAATATTTTCTATGTATTTATTGGACAAATTAATAAAAAAGTGAGTTACTCATTGATGAAAAGAAAGCTTTCCAAGACGATCACAAAATGAAAATGGTAGGGATGTAAGCTTACCAGTATCGTCCGCATAGTGTCCCTGCACGTCCCTCGCACGCAACGCACAACCAACAAATAAAGGAGGCGCCTCCCGCGCCCGCTATAAGAGGTCGCCCACTCTCGCCCTGCGAGCTGCGCCCGCGACCACCATACGGCACCATCGGGCACGGTCGGCATCGGTCGGGCACGCGCCATACCGCCCAAATGCAACACCATGCAAATTGTCTGCACTGTCAGTGATACCGCTAGGCGATCTAATTTATTTGGGTGAGTTTTCCGATGTAGGTATTGCAAGTAGTTTCGTTGGTCGGGCACGGGCTTTTTAGCGTTGTACTGTGTATCGTTAAGTTAAAAAACAATAACCTTTTGCTATAAAAAAAAGTGAACCGATTTTGAAAACACATGTCTAAGGTTACTCGTTAGAAAACCTGCTTTCAAAGAAATACATAAAACGCATTGAAATCAAACTTATAACACCACTCTTTTTGATTCCACTCACAAAATATTTGATATTTATCAAAATTATCATAAGTATTTACTGCCCTATAAGTACTGTAAATGGGTAAAATTGTTTACCTATTCGCCTTCTCTTTTGTCTATCTGTCTATATGAGCGGCATTCCATTCGCTTTCATAAATCATCGGATCATATCTTGATATGATCTTGATTGTTTTGAAGTGACTCACAGTGCATCTTGCTTATTTTTCAGTTTTTGCTAGCGAGTTGCACTTGCAAGTCTCAAATAAAATTAACATAGTATCAAACTTACGACAGATATCCAGCAAAACTTAATTTTGGTTGCTAAGTAGACGAAGTTTGGTTGCTGGCAACAAAAAAAACTCAGTGTGTACTTCTTCGACTATCGTTTTTCATAGTTTTACATACATTAAGAAAAACTTATTCGTACATCAAAATCGCCATCATCAAATGGCAGATTTTCCTAATAGGTAGAGTGAAAAGGGTATGGGACATATGATACCAAAATTATATTTTTTAGTCCTAAACCCTTTAATCTCTCACTACGTTCAGGATTATAATTTAAAATCCTTCGCATCGTACATAATTCAATATAAATAATTTTCTTCCGAGTTAGATAACAGTTAATTTTAATTTTATGTACCGTGCCGATAGAAAAAAAATACTCCCCATATGAAAACTCTTCCAATTTTACATGGGAACGGAATAATTCCAGTTTTTAAAATTCCAATTTTGGAAAGAAGAGAGTATTTCCCATTTGAAAATGCAGTGGAGTTACAAAACAGTTTTTGGAAAGTTTTCAGACCTTACGGGAAATCCTATACTCAATCTAACTGCATAGTAGAATTTACTTCAAAATTGCGCCCTACATATGGACACAAATATTAAGGTTACTTTATACGTACAGTCGCCATCAAATACATATATCGGAGCGGCCTAAGCACTTTATCGCCTTGTGAATAGAGACATTAGAGACGTAGTTCAGATATTTGTGAGCACCTTGGTCGCTCCGATATATCTGATGACGACTGCACTTGTATTCTAGGGTATTGTCGTAGCAAGGACTATCGATAAGTCTCCTCCAGAATAGATCCTATTACGATTACAAAGGGCGTGATGTAACTCAACCGATCCGTCAGGTGTAGTTGGGCATTGTTCTTTTTCAATTTGTAATTCAATCGAAATGCTCACATCACAGCATGCTATATGTCAGGTGAGGCAATACGAGTTCCAAAGCAGCTTTATAATCTACATAAGTTCAGTGTTAATCATTGATATGTTGCAAACAAAACAACCTGTAACTTAGGATTGGGATTTTTTTGTAATAACAACGGTAATACCTGATTTGGGTAGTTGCAAAGAGAATCAATTAAATATGCAATTTAAAACCGGATTTAATAGACATGTTTCATTTTTATGCTTTAAATTTTTACTGTAACATGCATTTAGTAATTATTAACATTAGGTAATGTAATTATAAGTAGAAAAACAAACTTTGTTTCCGTCGTAACATAAACAAAACAGAACACAGTTTGAAAATTTACATCTTAATTAGGCGTATTATCCTAATTTATATAGGCTCAAAAACACTCGAGCGTAATTGAGCTATCAAAAATCGTATGTTGTGCCTTAGTTGACAAATAAACCGCCGATGCCAGTACAAAAATATTGGCATTTAATTCCTCGGCTTCCTTTGTGGATCGGAAAGATACATAAAAAAAATACCTTGTATGGCCAAAAAAAAACAGTTCTGTTGTACATATATTAGCAATTTAGCAGTATTTAAGCGAGACTTCGACGGAAGTATCAAACGTTTAACGAAAATAGCGGATAACCTGATCATCGGCACAAAGAAACAAATATTCTGTGCATTTATCTGCATCAACAGGATAACACATTTAGGGTATTACATCATCGGGTCAGTGAATCGCAGTCCGATCACGCACAGGAAAGTATATCGGCACTCGGCAGCATCACAACACGAGTGAGAGTTTGCAGTCATAATAGTTCATTCCCCGCGCTGCGATACCGTAGGTAGTGTTGCTATCCTGTGGTACTGACGTCGTTTCTCATTTCCTGGGAACATGAATGATGAGAATTTATCGAATCGTAATATGTAGGCAATATCAATATTTGATGTTGCATATATCGCGAAGTGCTGATATTAACGTCCTCGAAACATGTATTTTAATATAAAAAAATGTTCAGAGTTTGTATGGAAAGAAAGGTTTTCTATTATTACTACACTAAATCACGACATGCTTACCGCTCAGACTCTATCTATAAATTATGACAAGACTAGGTTTTCATGACAATTGATTGGCACTGTTGTACAGTCGCTATCAGATATATAGGAGCGGCCAAGGTGGTCACAAATATCTGAACGACGCCTCTACTGTCAAGGTGATAAAGACCATGTTCAGATATTTGGCCGCTCCGATATATTTGATGACGACGGTACAATTATTAGACATGTTATGGTCAAATTGCGATAGACAATGTATGCATTTTCTGTGGCGCATGCATGTAAAAAGGCATCGCTATGTTAGGACATGTTACTACTTAAAACAAGTCGACCACCACAATAAAACCCACCCAAAGAATGTTACAATTAATTTTGTATTTAGCAGTACGTCTGCTAGCGATACCACTTCATCCATCATAGTTTATTCTTTATATGCAAATAATGCATTCTAATTCCCCGCACTACTGACAGTGATACCCTTTAGGACCGCACCGAAGAACCATTCCGTTACCCGTCCTGTTTCGCCTTTTTCCAACGCCTCGTTTCTGATTCGACACGAGGCGTCCACTATTGCTATCCACAATAGGACATGTTTCGGGGCCATACAGTGTCTAAATACTACTGTTTTATGTATTTGTGTCAGGAGATTAAAAGGTGATTGACCGAACGTTGCGCAGGAAACAGAACGATAGTTTTCTAGAAAAAAAAGATAATGAGCTATTATGGAGAACCTTCGGAAAACTATTGTTTCACTATTTGCCAATAAATCGAACGATAGGAATAAATGAGCTTCTTACTAGGTAAACTTTCTCATATTTTGTCACCTTTTTTTAACCATGGTCGACTTTTAAATCCTGATATCCTAATCCTTAATATCTTCAGCCCAATGGGTTATCACTCTTATCCGCCCTGTAGGTATCTAGTTAGAAAATGGCGGTTCCATCTGCCAACAGCTAAATTGATGTTTCGCTAAATCTATTTACAATTGTATCAGTTCACGTCCATAGGATAAAGTTGTCCTCCCTAGTCAACTAAGTCCTCCCTAGTCAAGGTAGATAATTATGGTTTACTTTCTTAATGTACCAAATACCTATTTACAATAATTTATATCTGATTTGGATGCAATGTTTGAACCCATAAGTAGTACCTTTCCCACCTAGTGGTTGTAAACGGTAAAGGGCCATACAATGCAAAATTTATTGTCAGTGCGTGCAATGATTTTGATTGTGGTTAAATTAACGGAAATATTCTGTATAAATTCGTGCATCTAAAACGTTACAAGATAGAATGTTGTTGTGTAAATAATATTTTATACTAAATTTACTCTTTCGAGGTACCTATAATTGCGACTTTAACGTTCTCGTAGGTGTTAGGTGCTCATAGATTAATTCGAATTAGTGTTCCTTTTACAAATAACAGAATTTTTTAGTAACACCTAAAAATATCCTAAATTATATTCGACAAATTCGCTTGAATTCCAATCTCCTACTTCACTGGTTATTCCGAAAGGTTCTCCGGAATCAACACCTGCGTATAACACAATACGCATGCGCGTCACGTCTTGTGACGCCGCCGGCGCAGCCGTCACCGTTACCGACATTTTGTAATGCCGACCAAGGGAATGCACCGCCCTAGACGAGTCAATGTCCCACGCGCATATGAATGTCAAATATTAAATTTTTGTACAGTCAGCAGCAGAAGTAACTAAGCGGGTGAGGCGTTCAAAATGAGCACGACACGACTTTATTGTTACAGAACTTACAGAGAATAAGAGCGCGTGGACGTAATTTTGAACACCTAAATCGCTTAGCAATTTTTGCTGTTGACTGTACTTTTGTGAGTATTTAAAAATGCGATAATGAAAATTTAAAATAGGTAGGTACCAACATACATACATACATACATACAATCACGCCTATATCCCAAAAGGGGTCGGCAGAGATCACGGATTTCCATTTGCTACGATCAATGCAGCAAAACGGCTCTCCGTGAGTCCGTAAGGTACCAACATTTCATATAAAACCACAGATCAATAGGTATTTGTCAATAGGTATAGTCACAACTGTTTGATCAAGAATCGAGAACTTTTATGCTATCTGAGAGTTCTGAATGTTCCCTAGTTGGAGAAGTGTGGGGACTGGTTTGCAATATGGTTGCAATATTAGAGCGTAAACAATACAAATAAAAATAGAACTTACAAGTACTTTATTGCACATAAAAGTTTTAGCAGTTAACACTCGTTAAAATAATGATAAAAAAAACCATGAAAGTTTATATAAATATGAATAAAGCCTTCACGTATTTCTGAAATCTAGACGAATTGATGAATTACAAATTTTTACTATATAAGAAAAATAAACAGTTTTAAATAGAGCTGCAGCATAGCATATCCACCTTGAATAAAACCGCGGCTGTTGCGGTCGACGTGAACTAAATAACCGTGCCAAGATCAAATAAACATTGATATCAATGTTACCTTACCTATATGCGTGACATACCTACATTTAAATAGTAGATATGTTGATACACTTACTCCGTGCACGACTCTAACCACCTATAGACACCTTGTAAATATAATATCATGTGCACATACAATGTGTTTGGTTACCTATGTTATGTCGGAGCCGTTAACCACGAAGTATTATAACGTATTTATTTATAAATTTTTATTTATTGTTTATATTATTTATTCATGTGGAACTATATGTAGTTTATAGTAAGTAGGCATAAGCCTTCTTTTTATAATATTCAATTCAACTTTTCTCTTTGTACCTTTTGTATGTCTCTGTTTGGCCCAATCGTTGACTTGTAGAGAATGCCATTTGGCATTTAGTCCGCCAATTGTACTTTTTTTGTATTTTATGCTAATGCATAACTTTAATAAGTTTCAATAAATATATAAATAAATAAATATAGTATGATGAATTGTATCGATTTGAAAAATAATGGTTAATTTACCAAGGGCTGTAAAGTGTGGTGCTGTAGAAATTTAAAGAGGTACAGTTTAAAAATGGTTGAGAAAATAAATGGTATGGGGATTGATAAAATTCATCATACTGTACGTGGTTAGCGGCTTCAACATAGGCGTACAAAAACATTATATACACTTCTGCATAAAATTTACGTTTTTTTATTTATTTCATTAATGTTTTCACGTGTGTTTAAATGCAAATAAAAAAAATTGGATAATGATTTTTAACGTTGCTGCAGGTATTAAAACGAGTAATTATAAAATCATCACCTTTATTACAAATTGTCATTTTACAAAACAACAATGGTACTGAGATAGCGCTCACCGCCCAGTGGAGTCGCTCTCCGGTTTAGTTATAAATAAATCAGCCCGGCTGACATAACGCAGTTTGTTGATAAGTACATGAGCCTGCCTCTCCAGCACAAGAGGGTTGACATAGACTGCAAGTTGTTCTTCTCTTTACTGGCAATATTATAAAGTGTATCAAAGCAACGGTTTTAACCTCACGCGTAGCATAAAAACTTAATAAGTTAATTGAATGAATTGTGCCAGTGAAGGGAAAAAGGTCCCATGCAGTTTGTCTATACTAATGAAGTTATTTGAACTTCTTAAAACTACACAATAGAGGCTATCTATAAGTGAAAGAATGAAGTCTCTATGTGTACCGACAAAGTGGGATCTTTGACTAAACTCGTCCACAATTGTCTGCGTTAACCGATTTCATACTAGAGAGGCTATGAACATGGAATGCTGGAGTAGTACCTGTAGGTACTTAGGTAACCACATATATGTATATAAATACAAGTATTACGGTGATATCATCCTCCACATTCCCCAAAAAAACAGTCATAAACGTAGTTACTGCTTTAAGAAATAAATATTGAGGACGCTTTTAAAAATATACATAAATAGTTTTAATATACAACGTGTAACTCAAAATAACGGGAAATCCGAAAAATACTCGTAAATGTAGAACTTGGTTCAACCTTTTGACCGGCATACGTAATATATATGTTTATATAAAATTTAACTTTCAATTTTGAACTCTCTCATAATTCACGTGGTCACTTTGTCTCATATATCAGACTACGACGGTCAAAAGGTTAAACTCTAAAACTTGGTTACTAGGTAAAAATTACCAACAACATCATGATTAGTCACTGTATTACGTATATATTGCGTAACAGGCTGCCACAAATAATGACTGTAGAGTGAAATAGTCATTAAAATGGCTCAACAGAAGTTAGTGCAGTTACTCATGAAGTACACGTTGTATAAAAAAATAACATATTAATATATTTTTTATTTTGCTTAATGTACGAAGAAGCTCATGACAGATGTTAAGAAAGATAGATTCATTGAATTTAGAAATACACAGTTGATAATATTAACAATATTAACTTTCAAGAATCAGTATTTAAGCATTACTTATTATTCAGTAGGTACTGAAAGCAATAAAACACGTCAGTCATGATCATGACAGTTTGAAGGTGAATATAAGCCAACTCAGTACATAAGTACAGTCAGCAGCAGAAGTTGCTGAGCGGGTTAGGTGTTCAAAATGAGCGTGACACGACGTTATTGTTAACAAAATAAGAGCACATGAAGGTTATTTTGAACACATCACCTGCTAAGCTACTTCTGTTGCTGACTGTATGGTCATCTCTGAAAATATGGATACATTGACAAAAACATGTAGGTATCCGAGACTTTACGTCTTTTTAATAGAATGGTGACTACATGTTATGGACGTAATTTTGATACAAAACTCGCACGCAATTTCGGTACATTGCCATCTAGGTAGGTGCAACGAAATCAATCGATGGATCAAAAACCGCAATGTATTAAAAATTGCAGGTGACTATATAGTCCCTTATATTTGAAGAGGCCTTTATGTGTCCATATAAACAGTGGCGGTGCGTCAAAATCATTCTAAGTGAAACCGGTGCTAAATTTGGCCTTCCTTTTCGCCATAAGCTGTCCTAAAAGTACTCAACCGGCTGAAAATAAGGGTCAGCCGGTGGGAATCGAGTTATATGGACGCTCCACCACTGATATTTTCAGAAGTGACTGTATTTAACGCATTTAGCAGTAAAATTTATTTAAGCAATGAACATACAGAGACTAAAGCAACATTTATCGCTAAATTGATACAATATTTTTTTTACAATGAATGTGTTAATGCATACGCGAGAAAAAGTTATTTGTGCAACGAGAGAGGAAAGTTGGTTTTCTTGCGAGTGTTGATTTTGAGTCCCGAGTAAGCGAAAGATTCTATAATTGAATCACGAGCGAAGCGAGTGATTTTAGGTTTGAAACTTGAGCGTAGCGAGGGATCTCAAGAACACGAGATGTAAAAAATACATCCTCTCGTGTGACACATACAACTTTTCACCTCAGTAGTGAGAACATATTAAAGTTAAAAAAAAACATTTATTTACATTCTAGAAACAAACTGACGATGACCTCCTAGAAAAAAAGTTTCACTCCCTGGAGTGACGAAAGTAGCAACTTTCGTCACTCCCTGGAGTGATGAAAGTCGCACTTTCGTCACTCCAGGGAGTGAGGAAAGTAGGCTTGTTCGAACTGCTGAGGTGAAAATAAATATTCAAAATTATGTATATTAAGATATTAACAATTTAATTTTAATTGACTTTAACAGTGATATAGTGTGGGAAAATCTTACATATTACATAAATAATCGTTTTACTTGGTAGCGTAGGCAAATTGAGATAATGGTAAGCATTACGTGTATGTTAACTCTAATTAATAATGTCTTACTACTACTTATTTTATTATCTAAGTTGTAATGTAACTATTTCTAAGATGTAGGTAGGTCGCATTTTTTCGCGAGTACCGCCATTTACTTAGGCTCTTAAATTAAATATAATTCTAGGTCAATAAATATAATTAACTACATGGTAACAAATGATAAACAGGTACTTATATTCATCTATTCGGCGTGGTGGTAGCATTACGTGGCATTACTACGAAATTGTCCTTTTTACAAAAAAGAATAGAATTTTATCTTTTAAGTCCTACGTAATGTCTAAAAATAATAATTATAATCACAGAAAAAATGTCTTACATATTAAAACTGGAATCTCTATACGTTTTATTTGTATAGTTGATTACCTATAAAAACTTAGTGGTACAATAAAGTAGAAAAAAGCTGTAGACTTTGTCTCATGCACCCCAACTAGTGGTGGACGGACGCAATAAATAAACAATATTTTCATGTGTGTGAGTTATTTTGATCGCTTTGACTCAAATAAGAGTAAGGTGCGTTGGGGTAAGATAGAAAGGTATTTTTTTAGGGGTAAGATAAAAAGTAGTCTGTAATGCTCCGGAATATGGACGATTTTTTGTCTTACCCCAAAAAAAACCTTTCTATCTTACCCCAACGCACCTTACTAAATATTAATATATACTTGTAATTTGCAATACATCTTTGTTCGCTAATTTAACTATACCTTATAGACATCCCATTGATCATAGGGAGCGTGTGTGAATTAGAGGGGGTAGGGGGTAGCTCATTATCCCTTGTTGGTGCGAAAATGTGTAAATAGAGGAGCACTCTAGTTCAGATGGCGCTTCAGAGTGTATGGAAATGTATGGAGCCGTACAGCACCATCTAGTAAAGCTATCAAACTTGGAGCCTCAAAAGTTATAAGAGTGTGCGCCTCTATTTATATATTCTCTTTAGTAATTATACGTTGCTTTAGTTTTCTACTTAGACCACAAGATGGCAGGCCATCCAGCGCACTCAGGCTCTATAGAAGGTAACCCCTTTCAACGCGGTAACACTGGGTTTGAGTACTTTTAGTAAAGATAATCATGATATTTTATTTGTTGACTGATATGCATGACAAATAAATGTTAATCAAAATCACATTTTAATCACTTATATAGTGTGTTTTTTGCACTATCGTAACAATTTATAATATTTAGGTACTTACTAACATTATTGTTTAACTTGTATAAATTGACAATAGCCCAGGTAACTGGAGTTTACAAACCACATTGTCTCTACCATAGTATGACTATATAAAAAAATTAAACTACCATGTTAATCTACTGGTTCAATAGGTAATTTTTTTAATTCGGTACCATTAGCAAAAACCTTAGCGTAGGAAGTTTTTTTCCAAAATGTTATGAATGTTGACCGTTAATTTTCATGGCCACTGCAAAACTAAACTTAGTAAACTATATTACGAATTATGATTTAGGCACAATTCGTAAATCATTTCCGTGATTAGGTATTGCTCTTGTGGTCTCGAATAAGTTTAATTTTTTAAAACTTAGCATACTGCTTTGTCAACTCTGTCCAAATTTAACACGATATAAAGTTATTTATTACTTACTAATAATCATCTAATTGACACTTAAAGTCCATAAAATACTACACAATTTTATACATGTTTCGTTCACATCCTCTTAAAACAGCAATTTACTCGCTTTTCTTACCTTGTATTAAATTCGATTGTAATCTCACTATTCACTCTAGTTTTTGTCACTGATAAGAGTTTGTTTTATAACAACAAACTCCAAGTTGTACACTTTTCAGAAATCCATTTTTCTTGATAGAATCATTATAATATTTATAATCACTGTAGCTTGGAAACTAGTGCCCTCTATCGTCCGTGAGTGTGAACGTGCCGTTGCACGGCGAAGCGGTCTCGTACGACGGCCTGGAAACATACAGAGTGTTAAACACTTTATTATGGGAAGTGTAGATGGCGCGAATAGCAGCGAACTTATAGATATAGCCAGATATAGCGTAGATACTAATGTAAAGAAAATAATAAATACCTTGCTGGAGGTAATACCTCATTATTAAAAAGTGATTTATTATCAAAACATTATCAAACCAAGACTAGCTTTTCTGAAAGTACCCACGCCTATTTTATAGGATTAGATAATGTATTCGGCAAAACGCAATATAATGATCAAGGCATACGGCGCATCCCACACTTGACCTGAATTCAGCATAGAGATAAAAAAATACATCTGTTTAACTCTCGTATCGGTCTTTGGATGGCAACCCTAGTTTGTCAACTTCCGTTATAATTAGGGCAACACTGGTCCATCTTCCGGTTGCCATACTTTTTCTTCTATTTTTTTACTTTGAGAGAGAACACACGTTGTCCTCAGCTTTAATTGTCGAAACTTACCTAAATGTCGCTTCCGTGCCTTAATCGAGTATAAAACAGTTTAACATCAGTGCAAATCACATGTGAAGTGTAGCGAGTGTAAGGCTTAGCTCCTAGGCGAATCCAGGTGAAAGGGTTATACGGTAAGACGGCCGCACGTTCAACCTGCATCGAAAATCCCTTAAAAGCTAGCCTACTTCCTCACCACCCTCGGATTGCAAGGTATGTGATTTGTGCACTTTAGATGTAGATTTACTTGTTCCGAGAATTCGTATTAGGATCTAGTATAAAAGTGTGTATAACTCATTTAAAAGAATTTTTAGCCTACAGTCCATTAAACCTTAATTTTATTGCTATCGCATCCTAAAACATTGTTCCTTCGACCCGATAATTGTGAAAAGTTCCCTATTTTAAGCTAAAAATCATATTTGTCGCATTGTAAAATTTAGATTTTTCATTAGAGGGTAAACTTTTATTTTAGTTCGGTTAATGGCCGCCGGAAGATCGACTGGTAATTTAGTAGAATTTTTGTTGGCAGCATTGTGACAGATTGCGTTCCGTTTCTCCATTCGTGAATTGGTGTGTTGCCTTATAGGTTAGTTGTCAAACCAAGTGTTGTCGTTGCTTTATGTCAGTGTCACAGCTGTCAGTTGTTATCTATACCGTGTTTCTGTAAACAAATACAATTATTGTCGTTTCGTGTTTTCTTGTATATTACGCGAATTTTCGTTTCGGTTTTTGTTTATTACGCGGGGATAACTATGGTGTCGGACAGTGAAGTGAATGCTGACAGCGTCAGAGTGGATTTGGATATAAGTAATAGAGCGTAATTATGCTGTCATGAGAATGGAACTTTTATATGACTCTGAAGACCTAGAAGGTTATTTAGATTCAGATATAGCGGACATCACGTCCTCTTTTCATCGTTCTCAAAAGCTTATTTTGGCTAAATGTCGAGATATTGATGCAGAATTCGCAATTACAGTTGACTTTGAACGCAAAGTGAAATCGGTATTGGGTAGGTTACGGCGCCAAACTCCGGTCATAAAAAGTGATGAAGATAGTTACAAAACCACAAAATGTGAAAGTGTTTCGGCCAAATTACCTAAAATACAAATTAAACCTTTCGATGGTAAATTAGAAAATTGGTTATCGTTCATCGAATTGTTTAATTCATTGATTCACAAACGAGATATAGCAAAAATAGAAAAACTGCATTATCTATTAACGTGCGTTCAAGGTAAGGCGTTAGATTTGATAAAAAATTATCCCATTTCGGACGAGAGTTACATAGATGCCTATAATGCCCTGAATGACTTCTATAATAAGAAACGACAAATAGCTTTTAGTTATTATGAAAAAATATTGTTTTGTGAGCAAGTCAAATCAAAGTCTGCAGGGGAATTGGAGAAAGTAAGTCGCACATTTAAGGAAACCTTACAGGTTCTAGAGAAATTTGGTTTACCTGATAAAAACTTTATGCTATTTTATTTAATGTGGTCAAAATTAGATAAATCTACACGTGAGGCGTTCCAACTCGACTTTAATTCAAATGAAATTCCTGAATTCGAAGTTTTGCAACAATTTCTTGAAAAGCAGATTCGGGCATTAGAAGCGACAGACACTAAGTCTATGGTAGGTGGCACTTCTTCAAATAAGACACAAAATAATTTAAGTTTTAATCAAAAGAAGGCAAAGGTAACTCTTGTGGCTGCGCCAGCAGTATGTGACTTCTGTGCTGACCCGCATCATTTGGAAGCTTGTGACAAATTTAAAAAATTAGATACCTCTGCCCGATTCAAATTCGTTAAAGGGAAAGGTTTGTGTGTGTCTTGCTTTTCGAAGAACCATAAAGTGAAACAGTGTCAAAACACATCACGTTGTAGTATTTGTGCATACTCACATAACACGTTATTGCATTTTAAGAAAAAGGAAGATGGACCTTCGGAAATGGTTTCCTCACCGCAGCCAACGGTGAGCGGTTCATCAAACAGTGCTGTGAGTTTGACCACTGTCTCAGATAATGGAACTGTTGTCTTTGCTACTGCTCGGGTAGCTGTTAGGGATGGATTGGGCCAGTATCAGCTTGTTCGTGCTTTGCTAGATCCTGCTAGTGCGGTTAACTTTATATCACAAGATTGTGTTGAGCGGCTTGGACTGAACATCAGTCAATCTGGAGAATCCATAACTGGCATTGGACACACCGGGGTTAAGTCTGGTGGTTCCTTAGTGTGTTCCGTTAAGCCCATTGGAACAAATGTAAAATGTTTTGATTGTCGTGTAGCATTACTTCCTTCAATCGTTCCAGACCAGCCATGCTTTGCCATTGATTCGTCGCAATGGCCGCATATTAAAAATTTGTCTCTCGCTGATCCTGACTTTGCTACTCCGGGACCAATCGACTTACTTCTTAATGCTCATATTTTCGCTTCGTCACTTTTGAGCGGTCGTAGGGATGGGAAGCCAGGTCAACCAAGAGCAATAGAGACTACTTTTGGTTGGGTTCTTATGGGAGATTGCAGTGATTGTTATGCACAATCCTTCAAAACTTGTCGGAAGGATTGTTTTTTCGTGCCGAACCCTTCGCAATCAAATTTGTCGTTGGATAGTTCTCTAAAAAGGTTTTGGGAGTGGTCCTTCGAACCGTTTCGAGGTACCCTTACCTTTCGTCGATCCTACGAATAAGCCTACATTTTCGAACACTCGTGAAATCGCATTGCGAAGACTTTTCTCGTTAGAGCGCAAGTTAGCTAAAAATGCGGATTTTCGTAAAGCTTATGTCTCTTTTATGGAAGAGTATGAAACCAGCGGTCATATGGAACAGGTAGAGTCTCCTTCAAGTAGTGTCGGTAAATTTAACTACGTCCCACACCATGCTGTGCTGCGGGAGTCTGTTTCTACGCCCCTTCGTGCAGTTTTTAATGGAAGTTCTCGAGACAACAACGGTATATCGCTGAATGATACCCTTTTGGCAGGGCCTAAATTACAAACTAATATCTTTGATGTCCTTACTCGATTTCGGTGGCACAAAGTGGTTTTCACAGGTGACATCAAAGCCATGTACCGTCAGATTCTCGTGCCAGAAGAAGACTCGGATTATCAGCGGATTTTGTGGCGTTACTCTACTGACGGCCCGGTTAAAGACTATAGGTTGCGCACCGTTACTTATGGATTAAAGTCGGCTCCGTACCAAGCTTTGCGGACTATAGCGCAGCTGGCTAAGGAGACTGAAACCGTCTATCCTGAAGGCTCGCGAGTGCTAGGTAGAGATATTTATATTGATGATATTGTCACGGGCGCTGACTCTATTGAGCAAGCCTTACAAATTAGATCAGACCTCTCTAACATTTTGTCGTCGGGTGGGTTCCACTTGAGAAAATGGACCTCGAATCATAAGGGTTTTATCGCTGATCTTCCTTCCTCGGAGTTATATTCAAGTGAATTTAAAAATTTTGATGAACTCTCTGACTTGTCGCTTAAAATATTAGGTTTGTCGTGGCGTCCACAGACAGATTCGTTCCAATTTGAGGTATCGACACCCACTGATCAAAGATGCACCAAACGCATTATCTTGTCGAATATAGCACGCATCTATGATCCGTTAGGATTCCTCTGTCCGGTCGCTTTCCATGCGAAATATTTAATGCAAGTTCTGTGGTCATCCGGGGTCCAGTGGGACGAAGATGTGCCCGAAGCAGTTGCCTTAGAATGGATGAGACTCCAATCTCAATTGTCGTTGTTGAAATCCGTAGTCATTCCTCGTCGCATCATCCACTCTTTTGTTTCGTTACAATTGCATGGATATTGTGATGCATCAGAGCGTGGCTACGCCGCTGTCGTTTACTGTCGTGTAGTTACTGCAGATGGCTCTATATTTGTAGAGTTCTGCTGTGCAAAATCGAAGGTTGCGCCTTTGCGTAAGCAATCTATTCCTCGATTGGAGCTTCAGGCTGCCGTCTTGCTGGCGGATCTGATGCAGTCTGTACAAGAATCATTAAAACCTCTGCATGTCGTGGATCAAATATATGCCTGGTCGGACTCTAGCGTCACTCTGGCCTGGATTCAGTCATGCCCGTCGCGCTGGAAAACCTTTGTGGCTAATCGGGTTAGCCATATACAGGATATAATCGCTCCTGATCGTTGGCGCCATGTAAGTACCCATCACAATCCTGCCGACGCAGGATCTAGAGGATTGTTACCAGGAGACCTCGTCGAGTGTAGTCTTTGGTGGAAGGGCCCTTCATGGCTTCTTGAGAAGGAAGAAGATTGGCCTTGTACAGCTTTGGATGTTCCAACCAACGATGCTATCGCTGATGAGCAACGAATTTGTAGTTTAGTCGTCACAAGCGATCCTAACTTGATTGATGAACTTCTAAACAAGTTCTCCTCGCTTTTCACGTTAAAGCGTGTGTTAGCTTACTGTTTCCGTTTCTTACGGTCGTCTAAGAACGAGAAGATTGTCGGATCTCTCCAGTCTTCTGAGACGATGGCAGCTCTCATGTTTTTAGTAAAACATGTGCAGCTCACTTCGTTCGGAGTAGAGATCCACCACTTGAGTGAGGGTCGTTCCAATTCATTGCCAAAACATTTGCGTAAACTTTCTTTATTCATTGACAGTGCGGGTATTGTCAGGGTGGGCGGTCGCTTGGCTAATTCGCCTATTAAATATTCGGTAAAGCATCCTATATTATTGCCTCGCTCCCACCGGTTAACGATTTTAATAATTGACGAATATCATCGAAGATTCTTACACCCTGGTGCCCAAACTTTACAAAATTTACTTGTGCAGTCCTTTTGGATTTTATCGCCTAAGCGAGCGATCCAGGCAGTGATTGGTGGCTGCGTCAAATGCTTTCGCGCCAATCCCTCCCCGGCGGCATCTGCGCCGCTTATGGGAAATTTACCTTTATGTCGGGTTTCTCAAATAAAACCTTTTTCGAGTGTCGCCATAGATTATGGTGGACCTTTCGATATCGCCTTCGGACGTGGTCCCGGTGTTAAGACGTACAAAGGATATATTTGTGTCTTTGTCTGTACCAGCACGAAGGCCATCCACATAGAACTTGCTTCAGAGTTGTCGACTGAAGCTTTTCTCAGTGCACTGAAACGTTTTGTCGCTCGCCGTGGTCGGTGTAGCCAAATTGTCTCTGACCAAGGTCGAAACTTTGTCGGAGCTAGTAATTACCTCGGTTCTCTCATGAAAGGTGCCGCTGATGCGGAAGAAATAAAATTCTCATTTAATCCACCGGGTAGTCCGCACTTCAATGGCTTAGCCGAAGCTGGGATTCGGTCAGTAAAAACTCATCTCGCGCGAGTTATAGGGAACCAAAGGTTGACCTTCGAACAGCTTTATACGGTGACGACAGTTATTGAATCTTTGCTTAACTCTCGTCCTTTGACTCCTCTCAGCTCGGACTCAAATGATCTCGCGGCGCTCACGCCAGGTCATTTTTTAACGTTAGAACCTCTGTCGATCGTCCCTGAGGAGAATCTTGTCGATCAAAAAATAAGCCCCTGTCATCGCTGGAAGCTGATCCAAAAAATGCATCAGGACTTTTGGCGCAGGTGGCATGCTGAATACGTTCATACCCTACAACAACGGACTAAATGGAATAAAGTGAACACTAATATTGTCGTTGGTTCCTTGGTTCTGTTGCTGAATGAACAGACAAGTCCTTTAAAATGGCCACTTGGCCGCATCGTGGCTCTACATCCTGGAGCTGATGGTGTATGCAGGGTTGTCACAGTTAAGACTGCTACTGGTCAGTACAGAAGACCCGTCGTCAAGCTGTGCCCACTGCCACTTTCAGACTAACATCTATAAGTTTAGTATCGTCACTTAGCATAGTTTTAGTCTTAAGTTTGTCGTTTTCTAATGCTATTAGTATAGTAAATATTGTATATTTAGGTTGGCGGTATGTTTAACTCTCGTATCGGTCTTTGGATGGCAACCCTAGTTTGTCAACTTCCGTTATAATTAGGGCAACACTGGTCCATCTTCCGGTTGCCATACTTTTTCTTCTATTTTTTTACTTTGAGAGAGAACACACGTTGTCCTCAGCTTTAATTGTCGAAACTTACCTAAATGTCGCTTCCGTGCCTTAATCGAGTATAAAACAGTTTAACATCAGTGCAAATCACATGTGAAGTGTAGCGAGTGTAAGGCTTAGCTCCTAGGCGAATCCAGGTGAAAGGGTTATACGGTAAGACGGCCGCACGTTCAACCTGCATCGAAAATCCCTTAAAAGCTAGCCTACTTCCTCACCACCCTCGGATTGCAAGGTATGTGATTTGTGCACTTTAGATGTAGATTTACTTGTTCCGAGAATTCGTATTAGGATCTAGTATAAAAGTGTGTATAACTCATTTAAAAGAATTTTTAGCCTACAGTCCATTAAACCTTAATTTTATTGCTATCGCATCCTAAAACAACATCAATACAGATAAAACCTAAGTAGATCAACTCAACAGTTCAGTTGTCATCATCATGATCATCATCATCAGGCCTTGTTCACTTTTTCAGATGATTTAAGCATCATCTGTAAACAAGCGATTGCGGTTCTCGCGGCTACCTATATAGCCCAATCCTCAAACGGCATAATCGACCACATTCTTTTACAAAAAAACAGCTGTGTTGTTAAAATTACAAGCTGTATTCTATTTTCAGCTCAATTGTGGGATGGCCCTTTGCATTTAGTATAATAGGTTACTTTTTTTCCTTAGGCCGCTTCTCCTCCGTGCTGGAGGTGTCTGGCAGCAGCAGCACGATGGCGCCACCGATTGCACTCAGCGCCGCAATTGTCACCATCGGCAGGTGGTCATTCAGCGCTTTCTGCAATCACATGTAGGTAGCGCAAGTTACGTTATTTAGGGTTAGGATTCTGGTGGCATTTTTAGCACAAGTAGTGCAGTGGAGTCGCCATTGTATTTTTTTTATTTGAATAAATGATTAACTGAATGATAAAGCCATATATTATGTGGATTTCTAAATATTACATGTAAATAAATTTTACTATTTAACTGAAATGATTATGTATTCAAGACCTTGAACAACTTGCAACTGGAATTAAAGTTTCAAAATCGTTAAATGGTTGTCAAGATTATGAAAAGCATACACTATGGTAATTTGTTCCATATTCACTGGCGTTATACGATTTCTCAACTTGTGAAAAATCCATTTGTGTGTCGAGAAAGATCTCTCCGTAAATAGACTGAATGTTAATGACTGACTAATTTGCATGTAGGTGCCTACTTAACTTCGCAACAACTAAAATTCGGTAACTAATTAGGTGAGTTTATTGAGCATTGTTTCGATAGGGTGAAAGGTGATTAAGAATGGTTTTGTGTATATTTAGAAAAATAGGTAAGTACAAATACATTTCTAAAAGGAGGAGATTACCTATTCTCTTATACAGGGTAACAGGGTACAGGGTTGGCAATGTGTTACCCCAGAGACCCATTAGCCCAATTTCAATTAAATGGTTTACTTTGTTTTAGATAAAAGGTGACCCGTAATAATCTTTGAGTATTTTAACAGGTCTCTCTATTGGCTTATTAATTAGGATTGAATTAAGTTTTGTAATAAATTCTGCTTACCAGTTTCCACAAATATGGTATACAGATGAGCGCTATACCCGCAGCAATCTGGCTAGCTCCTACTCCCAAGTTTCTTATCACAGTAGGATACAATTCAGCGGTGAATATCGGCAGCATCATGTTGGTCGCACCTATCGCAAACTTGCCTATCATGAGGCAAAGGATGACGACCCATTTGTCCTCAGAAGACATCGAGAATAATTCGCTGGCCACACACGCCAACCCACACACAAGCATGCTAATGAATATCGGCGCTCGTCGGCCTGCCTTCAACAGAATTGGTATGCTTATCGCTATGGCAGGGATTTCTACGACAGCCAGTATAAGAGACGTCATATGGAGATTACCCAACTGGAAGTTGCCAATGTTCAGCAGCAGGCCGTAATAGGCAATAGTCATCGAGAACCACGATAGGAACAGACATATAGTTCTCTTCAGTAGGTGCCCTGAGAACAGCATAAGCACGCTTGGTTCTTCTTCGGGGTTCTCAGCTTTGTGTATGATCAATAATTTGTCCAGATCAGCCGGTAATTCTCGTTTATTGAATTTGGCTGCTTTCTGTAGAATTGCTTTAGCTTCCTGAGTGCGGCCCATGCTCAATAACCATCTTGGCGATTCGGGCAAGAAAAACCTGTAATAATATTTTGACAAGTTAATTTATTTCACTTATGTACATTTTTTGCGTTTTATTTTGTAAACAGAAGTAGCATTTTGTCTGACACGTGTGACAGGACAATATGTAGGTATAGTCATAGTGAATAAACAAAAACAATCTATAGTACGATAAAAACTTGACATAGTTTAGTAACAATTACAATTCATAATATCGAAGCTCTTGTATTCAAGGCTTTTACGATATCTTTAGAAATCGTTTTATTAACGGCCACTTTAGCCTACTTAATATTAACAGTAAAAGTGGGTGCTGGCGAAGTTGCTGGTCCTAAGTTATTTGTTTAAGTTCAGTAGTTTAAAACATTAAAGCATGTTTATAAGTATATATCTCTCTCCTACTCGTACTCACAACACAATACATTGGCTTGCTAAGCCCAAAAGTAAATAGTGTAGTCCACTTACCACAAAATCATCAACAAGCATCCCGGCAGGGACAACGACAATTGCAAGCTCCTCCAGTTCGGCAGCACGTACGAAATCAGCGTCACGATAACATACGAGATCGGCAGCGGGAAGAAATTGCACACGCCCGCAATGGTCACCCACTTGCCCCCCACCAGCTCCACGGACAGCACGAAGGCGGCGTAGACCACGGACACGGACACCAGGCCCATGACCAGGCGGACCACCACGTACTGGAGGTACGAGCGGACGAGGAGCGACAGGAGGGCCAGGACACTTTGCGCTAGCATCATGCCCATCAGGATACGCTTGCGACCAAATCTGTAATTAAATTATGTGATCTTTGAAACGTTTCAATAGTCGAATTGTAATATATATAACACACTGTTATTTTGCTTCGCGTTTTATCTGGATATCGACAGGAGGGCCAGGACACTTTGCGCTAGCATCATGCCCATCAGGATACGCTTGCGACCAAATCTGTAATTAAATTATGTGATCTTTGAAACGTTTCAATAGTCGAATTGTAATATATATAACACACTGTTAATTTTTTTCGCGTTTTATCTGGATATCTTCTATGAAAGATTAATATTATTCACTGCCAAAATGTTACGAGTTAACGTTATTTTGCTGTCTCTAAAAATATCTGTGGTCAAAAAAAAACATTATTAAATAATAGTACCAATCCTAATTTTTGTGTTTGTATATAACAATTAGCGCTACTACTTTTGGAGTGCTTACTTATCTAATAGAGTTTGACTCACATTTTAATATTAGACATAGCCGAATAAGCATAAGTTTACATACATATTATATAGATATTGGCCCAATATTTATGTCCTGCCTTAAAATTCCTACCCGGAAGAGTAACACATATCCCCAAATTGTATATTGGTTAGTAGGTTAATACAGTGTCGGTCCAGTGGATAATCTTCACGTCGTTCTAATTCTTTTTTTTCAATATACAAATGACCGATCATCAGATTGAGTTCACAATCTGTGTCACCTCAAAATGTGTCACCTCAAAATGTGGCCTCTACGTGATCAGGCACTTTCTGGGGAAATTACGTCTGATCATCTGCCAGGGCGTCGAAAACGCGCAATGTCTGCTGACCATCGCAGGAGACTTGCACATTATGTCATTTACTGGTTTCACGCAACAGGCATTACGACAGTGTATCAATATCAGTATTACCCACCTCATTTATTAATTTCATAGCAACAAGGAGACAATCAAACATACCTGTCCGAAATCCAGCCACCCAATACTCCTCCAGCGCCCACCCCGACTAAAAACACAACTTCAGCCAAACTAGTTAATCCAGCTCGGTCGCAGACCAAGTCCCATTCTGATATGATGGTGTTTCCCACCTCCGACCGGTCGAAGTCCCATTCTTGGCACTTTTGGAATGTACTCAGTAGTGGCGCAGTGCCATTCAGTATGCTTTCAACAGTGACACCTGGAGGAATGTCCCGGACTTGACAGTAGTTTTCGTTCGGCTGACTGTAGTTGATCCACTTCTCGATTGGAAGTCCTGTGAAGTTGTCTGGCATCCGACACCAGTATTTTGTTTCTCTTGCCTAAAAAAACAGAATTTGGAATTATTTACTAGGCTTACATTTACAATTTTATCTGCTAGTGAAAGTATTTTTTGTGCATTAGTTTCAAATCACTTAAAAATTGTATTATATTTTTAAATAAATATATGTTGTCATTGTTTAAAAAAAATGGTTGTCTCAATTTAACGGGAGTTGGTAGTCACATTATTCACATGAAGTAAAAAAGAGGAAAATATAAAACGTGGGCCGGAAAATACAATAGAGAGGTAGGTTGAGAAGAATAGAGTAACGCAACGTAATGAAGAAATGAAACTGGTTTATAACGAAAACAATAAATAAAGAAATCATAGTGCAATGTCGACGATGGCGTGTTTTGCTTGATCTACTTTTCTCCGTACTCTACTAGCGAATCAGAAAAGAACCTAATTGATATAAGTAGGTGTTTGATACTGTTTAACATTTAACCCCCTTACGACAAACTTTTAACTCTCAATTTTGAACTCTGTCATAATTTATGAAGGTGTCATTCACATTGTCACTTTGTCTCATACAGGGTGTATCAAAAATACTGGTGATCCGTTTAAGGGTAAATTAGGTATAGTATTACGACTAAAAAAGGTAGTAGGGATAGGCATTTTTGGATGCGAAATATATTTTTTAATACAGTTGCTCAAAAAAGTGCTTTTCTTGTAGTGGTTTAGCGTGCGGAAAGTTTGATATCGCGCACTAGTGCTTTTTACTTTTCCAGCCAATCACAGCTAATGACAGTGACAGACAGCCAATCACAGCGCCGCACCGCACCGCGTGGAGCGTTCGGATACATGTACTAAAGTAATAATATAATAATATAAGCCTTTTTTTACAATCAGTGACTGTCTTGCTTTGCAGCATAGGCCTCCCCAAGCTTTTGCCATGCCAATCTGTCTCTTGCCGTTCTCATCCATGTTGGTCCTGCTACGTTCTTTATATCGTCCTCCCATCTACGATATTGGCCTCCTTTTTTTCTCTTATTGTACCTAGGGCACCACTCTGTCACATCTTTAGCCCATTTTTCTTTTTTAGTTCGTATCAGGTGTCCTGTCCAGTTCCATTTCAATTTTTTTATACAGTGTTTTATGTCGACAACTTTTGTTCGTTTTCTTATTGTTTTGAGTCGTATCCTATCTCGTAATTTAATGTTTAACATACTTCTCTCCATACTGTGTTGACATGTTTGTAGATCTTTAGTGTTTTGGCCTGTTAGACTCCATGTCTGGCACCCATATGTCATACTCGGTAGAATGCAAGTATTAAATACTTTTCTTTTAGCTTTTAGTTGAATTCCAGGGTTTTTCATTATTTCCTTGAAGGACCAGTATCTCTTCCAAGCGATAGTTATCCTGTTGTTGATTTCTTTTGTTGTGAGATCTTTTGGTGATATTATTTGTCCGAGATAGGTGTACTCCTCCACATATTCTATTTCACTGTTATTGGGTTTGATCGGGGTTTTAATGTGGTTAGTCATTACTTTTGTTTTTCCTGTGTTCATTGTTAATCCCACTTTTGCACTCTCACATATTAGTTGTTCGATCATTTCGTTTAGTTTTCCAGCGTCTTCAGAAAGGAGGATAAGATCATCCGCAAAACGTAAATGGTTTAGTAGAACTCTATTAATTCTGATGCCATATTCCTTCCACTCCAGGTGTCTGAATACATGTTCGAGGACAGCTGAGAATAATTTGGGGGACAAGGGGTCTCCCTGTCTTACGCCGCGTTTAATAGGGAAGTATTCTCCTGTACATTCTGTTCTAATCTTTGCTTGCATGTCTTTGTAAATGTTGCTTATAAGGCGAATGTATTTAGTGTTAACTCCTTGTGACACTAGCGTTTCCCAGATTTTCCCATGTTTCAGTGAGTCGAAGGCCTTGTTGTAGTCTATGAATGCCAGGTAGTATTTTATTTGGTACTCGTTACACTTTTGAATGACATGTTTGATGGTGTGTATATGGTCTATTGTGGAGAAGTCTTTTCGGAATCCCGCCTGTTCCTTAGGTTGATTTTCGTCAAGTGTTCGGGTTAAGCGGTCCAGTAAAATTTTCGAAAATACTTTATATATGTTGGACATCAGAGAGATGGGCCTATAGTTAGAAATCTCATCTATGTTTCCTTTTTTTTTTTTCTAAAGTAACCTCAAAGTGAATAATTGACAATTTTATAATTTTTTCGCAACTGTATTAAAAAACGTCGTCCGATACTCGTGCGTAAATGTCCTTCTTGAAAAATGACATACTTTCCGCACTAATATCGAAATGTACTATTTTTGGTTGGACCACGTCGTCTCAGCCTGCCAACACTCCATACAAAATTTTTTTTTCGCGTCTAAATATTTTTCTCATACCTTTCTTAGTCGCAATATGACAGCTATAATGCCCTTAAAGGGATCACCGGTATTTTTGTTACTCTGTATATCAGACGACGGAGGTCAAAAGGTTAGTAATATTCGTTTTCACCTTCAATCAACTATGTGATGTGTCTTTGTCTGTGACAACCGTTCCCGTTTCAACGCGGGGTTAAAAAATCACACTTCTCTATTTTATTTAAGTAAATTGATTGTCACCATAGGGTTACTGAAAAAAACTTATATACTTTCAAGGTCAATGCTATCCATTGTATCATCACAATTACGAATAATAATACTAAACACGTAATATTCTAACTTTAAAACACGCACAGACACAATCCAACTTCAATGCAAATCCAATGCAATAACAACACAACACAGCTAACGCCTACACGTCTGAATCAAAATTGACGGAATTTTCTTGAAAATTACTGCGATGCAACAACAATACGACCTCAATATTGGTTTATTATTGGTTGAGTGTTGGAGTTTTGTTTAAGACAGATTGTGTTGTTAATGTATTGTTTATACATTTTGAAATTAGAATACGGCACCTGCCCTAATTACTGTGGTTAGCATCAGTGTAATCTCCAATGAATCTCCAAATAATATATCTTTTGCACTCTCACATATTAGTTGTTCGATCATTTCGTTTAGTTTTCCAGCGTCTTCAGAAAGGAGGATAAGATCATCCGCAAAACGTAAATGGTTTAGTAGAACTCTATTAATTCTGATGCCATATTCCTTCCACTCCAGGTGTCTGAATACATGTTCGAGGACAGCTGAGAATAATTTGGGGGACAAGGGGTCTCCCTGTCTTACGCCGCGTTTAATAGGGAAGTATTCTCCTGTACATTCTGTTCTAATCTTTGCTTGCATGTCTTTGTAAATGTTGCTTATAAGGCGAATGTATTTAGTGTTAACTCCTTGTGTTGATTGATTTTCCCATGTTTCAGTGAGTCGAAGGCCTTGTTGTAGTCTATGAATGCCAGGTAGTATTTTATTTGGTACTCGTTACACTTTTGAATGACATGTTTGATGGTGTGTATATGGTCTATTGTGGAGAAGTCTTTTCGGAATCCCGCCTGTTCCTTAGGTTGATTTTCGTCAAGTGTTCGGGTTAAGCGGTCCAGTAAAATTTTCGAAAATACTTTATATATGTTGGACATCAGAGAGATGGGCCTATAGTTAGAAATCTCATCTATGTTTCCTTTTTTTTTTTTCTAAAGTAACCTCAAAGTGAATAATTGACAATTTTATAATTTTTTCGCAACTGTATTAAAAAACGTCGTCCGATACTCGTGCGTAAATGTCCTTCTTGAAAAATGACATACTTTCCGCACTAATATCGAAATGTACTATTTTTGGTTGGACCACGTCGTCTCAGCCTGCCAACACTCCATACAAAATTTTTTTTTCGCGTCTAAATATTTTTCTCATACCTTTCTTAGTCGCAATATGACAGCTATAATGCCCTTAAAGGGATCACCGGTATTTTTGTTACTCTGTATATCAGACGACGGAGGTCAAAAGGTTAGTAATATTCGTTTTCACCTTCAATCAACTATGTGATGTGTCTTTGTCTGTGACAACCGTTCCCGTTTCAACGCGGGGTTAAAAAATCACACTTCTCTATTTTATTTAAGTAAATTGATTGTCACCATAGGGTTACTGAAAAAAACTTATATACTTTCAAGGTCAATGCTATCCATTGTATCATCACAATTACGAATAATAATACTAAACACGTAATATTCTAACTTTAAAACACGCACAGACACAATCCAACTTCAATGCAAATCCAATGCAATAACAACACAACACAGCTAACGCCTACACGTCTGAATCAAAATTGACGGAATTTTCTTGAAAATTACTGCGATGCAACAACAATACGACCTCAATATTGGTTTATTATTGGTTGAGTGTTGGAGTTTTGTTTAAGACAGATTGTGTTGTTAATGTATTGTTTATACATTTTGAAATTAGAATACGGCACCTGCCCTAATTACTGTGGTTAGCATCAGTGTAATCTCCAATGAATCTCCAAATAATATTAACTTTTTACATTTTAAAATAAGTATACTATATTATTGTTATATTTTATAAAACTATATTACACAAATCAATCTAAGAACTAAACTCAGTCTTAATGTTTTTTGAGATTATTTTTTTTGTTTTAACTGTTTATCTCGTATGCAGCCGTATATGTAGTATGCTTAACATCCTTAAAATAATGTATTCAAATTCATGCCGCTCTTAAGCCGCTGCCGGTAACATACAATAACAACAATAATCATCACTCAAAGATTTTGATTTTTTTTCGTAAGAAAATGTTTACTCCTGTCTAAAAATAGTAAAGCATTCTTAGTTAGCCTCTATTGATTGATGTAAATGAATACGCATGTCGCAAGTATTTCGGGTCGTCATTGAATGCATGTACCTACGAGCTACCTATTTAAATGGTTTCAATACATATCTAAATGCTAATGTGTAGTCGTAAGTATGCTAAATTGTAACTAAATTTGTGTACATAAAGGTAAATTTTAGTCATACTCATAATCATACATTGTTACAGAGCAATCCCATTGAAAACAAGAGTTGCAAAATGTAAACGTGGACAGGTATATGTGGAACGTGCAGGAGAATGAGAACAGTGACAGCAGTAACGTCATGAGCAGCTGGCCTGAAAGACTGTCGTTATTTAAATGTAGGTAATAAATTATCTATACATTACCGTGAACGTGGGCAGGTATATGTGGAACGTGCAGGGGAATGAGAACAGCGACAGCAGCAACGTCATGAGCAGCTGCCAGCGCCCGTAGTTGCCGATGGCCTGGGAGACCACATCTTTTTCCTCAGCGCATTTCTCTTTGCTCGCCGTCCCGCTCGGGATTACTGTAAAATACAAGACGATCTGTTAGTTTTAATTACACCGGAAGGTGAGCGGCTAAACTGGCTAACGAAGAGCATTAAACGCACAAGATACATGTAGGATTAGAAACAACATCCGTTAAGGATCAATACATCATAATCAGTTAATCACTGATGTATACGCTTCGAATTTAAACTGCTAAATAGAGTTACAATTATAAAATGAATACTGCGAATATAAAAGAATATGCTGTGACAACAAGTTTTTCTAGGAAATATTCTTAAGGATATTCTTAAGTTAAGGGAAAATAAATAAGTATGTACTTTGAGATTTTTTTTGTTTGGTTATGGCTCGTTTTTGTTACGATCTCTTATTTATTACCTAACTACTACTCCACGCCGCTTTGTTAGGCGGTCACCTCACTACCGCTTAATATTTAGGTAATGTAATACCTAACTATTTGCAAATAATAACAATCCAACCGTTAAGTAAATTAATATGATAACATTGATAACTATTATGTTTCCTCCTTTTTATTAAAGCATGTAACGTATCCTTGCGGAACGTAATCTGATTTTTTAGAAACATTTTCGATTCAAGATCATTTCCGTAACCTAATTCCGTACATGGTTTGATGTTGCACATTAGAACACAATATATTTATGTTAATTTCAGTTGCCTTCGAAGTATCTTATACGTGATTTTGTTTTGATTAAATTAGAAACCTTAATCTCAATTGTTAATCTGAAATGGGTGGTATGGTAGGTGCCTATGATGTTTTATATAGAACGGCTATTTTATTCACTAGTTTCATGCAAGGTGTTGAAGAGTATCTTAGTAAAATAGAGTACATAAGTACATGCAGGATTTAGGCATATAAGTACATATATTAAAGACCCTAGGTATAGGTAGTTTACATAATTTTGAACTATGTACGTACGTACGATAGATAGCACTCATTTTAGAAAATCCCAAAGTAAAATAGAATATCTTGTCTAATTGTCTTTTTAATCTTTAGGTGCTAAAGATAAAGGACGATTCTAGATCTAACTATGAGGTCAGATTATAACTTTATTAAATTCGTGTGGCATGCGGTTGATGTTGATACAGTTCCCATGACGCAAGCGGCGCGAGAGTGTTTCGCGCGCTCGACAATTATTGAACCATGCCCGCGGCGGCGCCTTGGCAATGATCTTCAGCTTATCGAGGCTCGGTCCATAACGAATGCTCGCTAGTTACGACATGGACGTCGCAATGTCATGGCTTCTCCGTTTCGGTTTCTTGGACTTGCGGGTAATGCGGGTTGACTCTTGACTCATGTTGGTATCCATTAGTTTTTTTTGGTGAGGTGGGATTTTGTATTTATCATTAGAGTTACGAAATGCAACTACACAAAATCATTAAAAAACTAAAATTTCTACGGTGGGAATTTTTTTATGTACTTATAAAAATCAACGCACCGCATGTACATTTTTTTATTGAAGTTTGAATATCTGAACCAACTCAAAATATTTTACGTTATTTAAAGTTTTTTTGTAAAATGTAGAAAGTTGAATACTTTTAAATTGGACAACATTACGACCTGTAAAACACAGTTATAAAGTCACTCCAGAGTATCCAGACGATGTTCGGAATAATTGAGGTGTTGCGGTCTCAAAGACTATACAGCCAAAACCAGGGACAACAACAACATATACTTACACATTTTCAATGGACTCACATCACATCGCCCGCCATACACATTGTGGTAATTTTCGGTGTTTATCCCGTTACAAATAACTACGCAAGAGGATATGGCGATTCCAGATAGGCTCGGGTAGATTATATGTGTCGCCGTTTTACAAACAAATGTACTAGAGAGCAGGCGTCATCCGCCGAGACATTATTCTTCATCTAACAGACAGCGTTCTGCATTTGGGGCCAAGGTTGAGGGGTATATCGATTACAGGGATCGCGATTTGCATGGCTGACCTGGCACGATAAAACTGAACCGATAATTATTATAAGTAATAACAAATGCACATGCAATTCGGTTCGCATGCATTGGACTCATCTATGTCCATGCTTGTATGAGTCACTTCTGAACAAAATCAGATTTCAGCCGCGAAACAATGAAAATAAGTGCAGAGTTAACCAAATGAATGGCAGATACTTTTCGCAAATGTCGAGGCATATTCATTTCCAATATCTACAAATCAAAGTACAGTCCGTGAGCTTTAAGAAGAACCTTCGGGAATCGGCGATGACACACGAAGGTACAATAATATTGCTGTTCTGCTTTTTCATGTGTCACTGTTGATTGATACCCTACGTCTCTTTCTAAAACCCGATGGTTCTTTTTAGAGCTCACGGACTGTATACTTATACCTACTTATATTTATTGTATTTATTTTTTCAGGCACCATTTGCTAGTTGCATAAATTTGGACGATTGTTTGGTTTTGTTTGCAAATGTCAAATGAATATGACGACGCAGACGCAGACCAATGAACCCGCGCGTGTCATTAACGAAAATGTTTTGTCTGCTTGGTCTGGTCTGCTTCATATAGAGGATGATGCACCTTCAGGCTTATAAAAGTACCTAAATCGTTTAAAATCAATTCACAATAAGCGTTGCGTAATTACCTAATAGGTACCCATTTTAAATAAGCAAGAAAAGTTATAAGAATAAGTTTTTTCCAGATTATGACCGTGACCTACTTTCTAAATACCAACTCCGTAGTTGTTGTAACTTAAGTAATGTAGGCAAAGTATAGTCTTAGCTTAACGTAAAAACGTTTGACTGATGCTGCAAGTTAACTAATACCAAACTGTTACCGTCACGGTGCCGGACAGGGTAAAAAACTAATCAACCGGCTTCAGAAGACCCTTGTTGGATGCAGTAAAGTTAATAGTTTCCTGCCAAATAACTTCGTAGAAAAAACGTAACAATTACATTAACCATGGGATGTAAGTTGTTTTTTAATTAGTCGCATTAGGTAAGTACTTTGTTAGCGACCCGACTGATTATTTTCTTTTCAGTGATTCATTGAGAATATTTAGACTTGTAAGATGGCACAATAGGGGAAGACAGGGTAGATTCGTACACTGGGAGCCTTCGTACAGTGGTCATATCTCTGCTATCCAACACGCTGAAGCGTTCATATTTGTATGCAACATGGCTACTTACATGCATAGGCTACCTTCCAAAAGTAATGGCAATGCGGTACAAGATTTCGCCAGAAAGAGCTGATATGTGTTTTCGCCACTCGCAAGTAATTTTGAGTTCTCCTTTGAATGCCTTTGTTTCCAAAAAGTTTGGATGGACTTAGAAAAAATGCTTTAGTATTGTTTGTAAATATATGCTAAATATTGTTATTTAAACAATACTTTTGGGATTATAATAACGATATTTTTTTTATTTTGATTTTTTTCTGGTCCGTTGGATTGGGGTACCTTCGTACACTAAAAATGTATGTAATTTCATACTGTACGAATGCACCCCATGTAAGTTAAAATCAAGAATAACATAATTGCAAAAACAGGTCAGTAAGATATGTTTAAAAAGTGATTAAAACTGGCGAAATAGCTGGTAAAATCACGAATCCCGGGGAGAAACGAATAGTGTACGGAGCTACCCCGCGTGGTGGGGTGAATTCGTACAGTTCCCATTTTTTTGAAAAATCGTTATGGCTTGGCCAAGTTGCTTTATATCAAGCCAGAAATGCGCTATTATTATAGGCAGATAAATGGACAATAACATAGCATTCGTTGCATTGTAAAATATCTGTTACATTTTGTTTTACAAGGCTCTGAAAAAAAAGTGTACGAAGCCTCCGCATCTTCCCCTACATCATATAAAGAAGACGGAGAAAACAAACAGACGTAATTTTAAATAGAATGTTGTCAAACTTATCAAAGTCGGTCATAAATTTCTGTCTCAAAACACTAAAGCGTGTCGAGACGGAAGGATCTTTATGGCTCCGTAGATTGCTCAGAATTAGATTAGTAGCAATGTTTCTGTCTCTTATTTGGTGTCATAGAGTGATGTCGGGGAGCGATGCGGGCGACTCTCGTTGGGGGACGCGTCAGGAAGCAAACGTGCTCAATGAAGCTGATTCGACATGATCCCACCGCACCGCGCGGTCACTGTTCTGAGTGTTCTGCGTACCTACGCGCCGACGTGCAAATGTCTCGTATCGCGTATCCCCTGCAATTATATTCAATCTGTTAATATTACCCGGACACTATTCTTGGAGATGCACGTGATATCATTGAATTTATGAGCATGTTTATTAAGCCCATTCCAGTAGACACATGTTGAGTAAGGGACTTCTTCGTGCGACATGGTTTGTTTCAGGATCGGTGAGATATATTGAGAAACTTAAATATGCTGGAGCATTTTGTAAAATAGGTAAATTTTCTCCGTATTGTTAGCGGATTATAATTTCAATGACCTTATTGCTACTTTTAAAATGAGCAATAAACCAAGCGATATGAAATCAATTCGAATTACGCACTAATAACCGCCTATCCTTGATTCAACACTGCTTTATGCGGATGCCGATGCAAATAACGTGCACTAAGCACAAGTGCCTGTAATAACAATCGGCAGTACAGTTCGAGGTTTACGATTTACTAACACTGAGGGGTTAATAATTGAGTACCTATTTTCTTCAATGCGCAACAATCATCATATTCAGAAACAAAATTACACGTTTTAGTAGCATAACGCAATACATGCGATTTACAATAAATTGTCCTTTAACTAAACGGTTAACGGTTAGTAAACATACGGGCGGAAAGAGGTGAAGGCTAAGCATGTCTTTTAGCGTCAACTCGAGATAATGGAAGCTGGTTAATACAATAAAGGCGCATTAGCTTCCGTCCACCAATTTAATGTTGAGGGTCCGAGATGAGGCTGGGAGTACGCTGAGACTTCGCGAGCGTATACACGCGGAGCACAGCGCAGGTCGTAGACATTTGCTATTGGCCCTAATGGTTCAATTTGAGATATTATATTGTCTAGGCACCGCAGGGTCTCTATTGTATTGCATAAAAGGAATCAACTATTTCAGAGTTTTATTATTAAATTTAGCATTCGTCTTTGCCACATATAGGAAGAAGTTTTAACAACCTACTAGGTATGTCTTTTTATGACTTCATCTACCATCTATCATACTACCAATGAATAATCACATGACTAATGCTAATTTTGCAATTGAATTGAATTGAATTAAATAAATTCCTAAATCCACTGACGCTGTTTAGACTTGTCGGAATTGTAGGTGTACCTGCAGCATATCTTTGAATTAAAACGCAAGGAGATTTTTTTATTTTTTTAAATGGGACAACTGTACGCTTACCATGAGTTATGACATTGAAGTTATCGAGAACGAGTATCGAGTATTCTATCTATGCGTCTTGCTTGTAACATATTGGTGTACGAGATGTACAGATAGAAAATTCGTTACTCATTAACGAAAAATGATAATATCAAACCCATGGTAGCCGTACTGTAGCTATCTTGTTTAAACAAGGTAGTAAAAAGTCGCATTTTTTAAATATTGATATTGTGAATATGAAGATAATTAAAGCAATTTATTTATTTATTATATGGCTACATGCCACTGGAAATATATACTGTTACTTATTTATTCTCTTGGGTACCAGTAGTGGGTAAACAGATGATGAAGAAATTTTAATCACTGACCTATCTACCTTACTAATCTGATTTACTTACATAATTGAGACAATAATAAATAGGCTATTGTTTAAGCTCGAACCGGTAAATGACACTATTTATCGAGTATTTGCAACAGATACGGTAAATCATAAAAGGACAACTAGTTCTCAAGTGGCAACCAACCTAGAGACCGCAAATGAGCCTTCACCCAGAAATTTCTTTGCCTTATAAGCAATTATTGATTGCAGAGTTCATTGTAATTTTATTGAAGTTTAAATTTAAACTTTCCGGTAATTGTTTCGGTCAATGTTTTTTTTATTTGTTGTTTAAGTTCAGTCTTTACAATCTGCTCAGTATTTTACAACATGAGTTTTTTTACTTTGATAGGGAAGTTTTTCCTATTAACGCTAGCTGGTTCTCTGCCTTTTCGCCGAAAATTGTATTGCCGAATTTCTCTTGCCAACCAAGTTTTCGCAAAAGTTTCATTTGGCCGAATTTCATTTCCCAATTTTACATAATCCAACCTAACCTAACCCAACCCAGTACTTAGGTAATTTTCATTTCCCAACTATGGGGTTGGCAAATGAAATGGTTGCGAAATAATTATTTGGTAAAAGTTGTTCGGCTAAATGAAACTCCTGCGAAAAGTTGGTTGGCAAATTAAATTCGGCAATGCAATTTTCGGCGAAAAGGCAGGATACTACGCTGGTTAGTTAGGTACTATTACTAAAATCCAGATAGACTGGGCGATTTTTTTAGCTTCGATTTTTAGTATTTTGTATGCCGTAAGAAAAAATTGGCCGAAGGCAAATGGGATGAATGAAAGAACTGGGATGGGGGAATGGGTGTAATTAAGTACTGCCTGCATATAAAACTTTTTGTGTTGTTGTTACTTGTGTACATAGAAGTCAAACACATGTTTGCATACGATCTATTTATAAGTAACGATTTGTTCCTTCCATTCAATCTAAGCGAAACCACAAACTCTACCTGTTAAGTAACCTATTGTTCTTATGGCTATGGCGTCAATGGTCAAGATTGTTATTGAGAATTGACTGCCTACTTACAGTGACAAGGCATGACTAAAGGATGATACACGGTGTCATGTTACAGGTTCGTCATGTCGACGGGCCGACACCGGGCGTTCCGAGCATTACACGAGGAGCGACCGGGCAATTCCGGGTCCGAGCTTTTCTACACCGCCCTATATATGAGAGCTTCCGGGCACGAAGCGAGCCGAGTCCGGGCTGTTTTCGATCCGACACTTCGTCAAGTGGTCACTGCTTCTTGTTTTATGTAATTATAAACTGACCGAGTAGCGAATTAGCTACGCCCTGATATTTAACGTACAATTTATTGACATTTTGCAACCTACATATTTTGGCAAATATATTCCGACACATCGTTACAAAGTTGTTATCGTCGTCTCCGAGTGGTCGACGGGCATTCACGGCCGGCCAGCCAGGCCCGAGCGTTGTTTGTAGCTATATAGTAAGGGACGTCAAATAACAAAACATGACCGTGCCGTCGACGTTCCGGATATGTAACGAGCCTCTTACGACACTCGGAGCTCACGTGATTTTTTTCTATACATAATGAGTGTCGGAAGTGTCGTATCGGACCTGGAACATGACCCCGTGAATCATCCTTTATTCACAAATTGAAAGTAATTTATTGACAAAATAGGATATCCTTTTATGATTCAACGAAATTAGCCTTGTGACAATCTGACACTTAATTAGTCGTATCCAACCCCTTATAAGTATATCAGAAATACTGACCGAAAACTATTACTTATATACCTTGGACTACCTAGTACAGTCGCCATCAGATATATCGGAGCGGCCAAGGTGGTCACAAATATGTGAACGATGCCTCCATTGTCACGGCGATAAAGTGCATGTACAGATATTTTTGAGTACCTTGGCCGATCCGATTTATTTGATCGCGACTGTACCATCAAGTAAGTGTGTTGAAGTCAAATCGTATTTTATGAAATTTATTGTTTACAACTTCGGGGTTCTGCAACGGGCTTAGAAGTCATAAGCTGCATACCTATCTGAAAAAACGGTACATTTCGAACAAATCGTTTGTAAAAAAAAATTAAACGCGCAATACGCAAAAATTAATCGAGAATAGGTATAAAACATCCGTAAGTTTACGTTAAAAAAAAATGTTTATATTAGTTAGTCTAGATAAACAGCGATAAGTTTTCTTGTATATAAATAATACAATAAAGTTTGATACATCGCTACTACAATCCTCGATTAGTTATGAATTTTATGATAGGGAAATTAGCAGACCCAATCGAATGAGAACGGGATCGTCCTCAGCAAAACCTTATGTGTTAATAATAACACAATGTAGGTATGTAGTAAAATAGTGAAGTTTACGTTACGTGCAAATACATATAAGAAAAGTGGCATTCCCCTAAAGAGCCCGCCTGGGAGCGCAGCGTGGCCCAAAGCTCTCTGCATACAAAAGTAGCCCGTGAAAGAACCGACGAGCGCATCTGTTACTTATTCAGAAGAGTCCCGCGGGCCCAGACTGAACTGTTGCATTGAAGGCCGTTTCTGTCGTTGGCAAAGTCACTGTAATAATGGTGCGTTGATTTAAACCCGCAGCCAGGTTTTATTGAGTACTGGATGAGGTGGCAACATTTTCTATTGAAATATATATTTATAAGCTATTATTATTATTAAATATATTTATAGTTTTACTTGTTACCTATTGTTCGCAATATAAGTACATATATCTATGATATCCTTAAGTGACAATTATCTGTCGTTTAACAATTAACGAATAATCAAAAACAATTACTAGATTACTATATTACCTTTTGAAATTAGCAACAAAACTCGATTTTTGGGTTTAAGCAACCCTAACCGTTGAATGTTTCGATGAGCTATTTCGAAAACCAAACTATGCGGATGTTTCATTTTTTAATTTTATACTAACTTTTGCCTGAGACTCTTTGTCTGCATGGAGTTAGTAATCCACTCCCCTTTTTTACCGCCTTAAACCCCCCCCCCCCCCTTTTGACTCCCTTTACAAACAAATATGGTTTCAATGTCAGCGTATACACATAAATTTATATACTATTTTAATAAAAATATTTGTTAATTACTTTTATTAGGTAAACGTTAAAACTAATTTCTTTAATAATATTTATTTTGTCATTTCTCAAATGCTTTTTTCCCTAGAAGTTCAGTTGTCAGTCCGCCATATTTTTCTACCTTATTTCTATTTTCTATTGACGACGAATATATTTAATTTACCCTGATAGATTGTCATAATGAATTATAAGTCGTACATGAAGGTCGTCATCGTGGTCTGAAAACTCCAGTCCTACCAAAACCATTTAATAAAAACCATTGATGTAGGTATATAGGTATCTGAAATACGACTATGGTATGTAGTGCATGTATATATTTTATTCAGAAGACTTGTTACGCGATATTTAAAAAAAGGTTTTTGTAAATTATTTTTTAACCCTATTTGTTTAGTCTCTATCAACCAGTTTTACGCGATGGTTTTGTTTGGTTTACTTGCTGTATGTCAGTTTATATTTGTTATTATATACTTATTATATCTAGTAATATTGTTGTCAATAAATATCATCGATCATATCGGGTGATGTACCTACGTAGTTCGCTTAACAAGTGTGAAATGTCAAGTGAGTTATACTTTCTTTAACTGTGCCAGAAGAGATAGCGGTACTAAGTAACTAAGTATTACTTCATTTACGATAATTGCCGCGTTATCGTTTATTAATTATTTTATAGGGTAAAGCCCTTAATAGGTAACTCATTACTTCCTGCTGGTATATGTGAAGTTAAAGTCGATATTAGTGCCTTATTATTTCAATTATCAAGGTAAAGTTGTAGCGAACTAAGACTAAGCAAGATTTGTACTATAGGTACTAGAAGAAGATGTAGCAAAAAATATCTACAACTCTAGAATAGATAAATGCCCTCACCGGGATTTAAAAACCGTGAATTATTATTTTATAATTATGGAGTATTATTTACAAAGCTATGCATTTCATGTGGTTACAGTATGAATTTGCGTGGACTATGGCCGAGTGAAGGGCAGTCGAAAATTGCAGGTTGCCGCTCGAACGAGAGGATCTTGCGACAGCTTATGAAAACTATTCGGACACGCTCGCTTGACCAACACTAACATTTAATCTAAAAGCATTGTCACTGAATACTCGTAAAATGCTCAAGTAATATTTCTAATATTGTAAAGTAAAAAAAAATCTTACATTTTCTAAGATAGTCTGTTTGGTTTTTTACTGCAACGGTAATTAGCAAAACCACCATAAAAACTTTAAAAGAAGCGGGGTCAAGTAGAAATGAACTAATTAAACCATTCAAGTTCCCTCAACCTTGACACTTAAACTCTCCCCGGAAATCGAGTCTTCGCATTTTTAACGGAACCTAACTTAGGTACCAATTAGCGCACAAACAGCCTCAAAGTTTCAAGGGCAGCACGGGTCGCGACAGTTCGATTAATCCACTATACTCTGTCAAAATGACCCTGACATTACAAAATCTCCCCGGAAGTAAGGAAGTGATCCACTTCCGCTGTCCTGCGGCCGCGGCCCTGCTAACACCAACCGGTTCTTCCTACACACTGGTCGCCATTGAATTGTCCGCGAGAAATTGACCTACGTGCTTTGATAAACAAATGAACTTTGAGGAAATAGATTAAGCAAATACGTCTTGTCGCAGACGAAAGATAAACAAGTTTTTTTAACTTATCTTGCAATGTTATCAGCTTAACATGAACATGGATTAGCTGTGTTGGTAATTACTGCAATTAGAGTGTGATGTTTATGTTTTTACTGCTGCTCAAGAACTGTTTTCGTCATTTGTTAAAAGTACCCTGATAAAAATGGGTTTTTTATCAAAAAATATCTATTATTCTCGTGGATTGAATCCAATCTTAAAATTTATGCAGATAAATTGAATAAAAATACTTATGTGGTCACTAAAAGTATTATTTTTTTATCTTTTTATTACTATACAATTTTGCTAACTAATTGTAACTAAATAACTAACCGAAGTGTTACCGCTATAGAATAAATAAATACTCGTACTATAAAACTTATGCGTTTAGGGTAATTTTTGCGTTGTGCTTTAGAAGAAATCTTAGATAATTACGTTTCATGTTAAATTCCTATAGCACTCAACTGAGCAATAAATGTAAATGCGATCCTTTGATTCTTCCCATCATCATCATCATTATCATCAAATTCATCAATAAGGTATCGTTCTGCCTTTATTCTTGACGTGTAGGGGTGATTTCTCCAAAAAACACCTTTTCCCCTATATAAAAGTGTTAAGAATAGGTACTTTGGCAATTAATATACATAACTTATCAGGTAAAAATCGATATTTACTTGCTCATATACACCATTGACCATCGATTATAAAACCACATTAACATCGATAATTATTACTGTGTAAACTCTATGAAACTTTAATGAATATTAATGTAAGTATGTTTAATGATACCTTGGAATATTTATCCATTTTGTGGCTTTGCTCTAATGAATTCTCAAAACTTTGGTCAATAATAAAAGTGCTGGAACGAGCTGCGGTTAATGCGAGGTAATCCCATATCAATCTGCACTAAATCAACGGAGATTAACTTATTTCATCATTTATTACCACTTGGTAATACTTATTTGATGTGCGATAGAGTCTTGCATCCTCATTGACTGATAAAACTACTTCAACTAGCAGATTGATCTCGTTGGCTTTGTTTTCCACTTTCGAAAATAACAGTTTACGGAGATAAAATAAATATATATATTTTTTAATACCTAAATAAAAGTTATGAGACAATCTTACACAAATCAACCTATAATAGTACATATGAGGCTTGTGTTGTGGGAACTAGGCGACGATATACTGGGTGTACCTAAATAAAATACTGGTGATCCGTCTAAGAGCACAGTTAGCATCGTAATAGTAGGTAAAATGGGACACGTAGTCCCACCCAGCCCGGCAACCCCCCATACAAATACAATATTTATTTCGAGCCAAAACAATTTTTTTCTTAGTTTTTAGGGAATAGAAAATATCCATAACTCAGGAACATTTAAATTTCTGTTAAACACACAAATAAATGCCCTGACCAGGATTAGAACGTGACCTCCTGCTTCATAGGCAGAGTGACTAGCTCACTACCAACTAGGCTAGGCCGTTAATACACCGTGTTTTCTTTTTATTTGCTTTAATTGCAAGATTTGCAATTAAAGATTTGCAATTTGATTCCTGAGCTTAAATTAAGTATAAGTATTTTTTAAAGACACCAGTGTCCTAATTAGCTCCAGTCCTGACATAATCGATAATTATTTGTATGTTTAAGATTGTGTAAACTTTCATTAAATTATTTTTGTGCTCTGAGACACCGCAACTGTATCACGGAGTATTAATGTTCGAAATTATATTGACGTGTCATAATTTTCAATGGTTTGGTTGAGTTATTCATAATACCCTAATAGGTACCCTAGTTACATTAGTGACCGGTATAACAATTATGGCAGGTTTTTTTAAATTAATTATCCCAATTCGTTTTCCTAGTCGTACCTAACCATATGTTAATTTGTTTAATAAAAAAAACACGTTGTATAAAGAACGTTAAGATGATTTACGACGAAAGGGTATAAAGGCACCAAACAGATAGTACGAATTAACGTTCATTAATTTCATTCATACAATCATCATATACGTAAATTTGTATGACCAACTTAAATAGAAACTCCACGGAGAGAAAAATTTTACTACAAATAAGTAAAAAATAGTAATTCCTAGGACAAGTAAACGTTTACTAAAAACAAGGAAACTTTTACCAAAAACAAGTAAACGTTTACTAAAAACAAGTAAACTTTACTAAAAACAAGGAAACGCGTACATGTTTTTAGTAAACGTTTACTTGTTTTAAGTAAATTGTTTACTTGTCCTTGGAATTACTATTTTTTACTTGTTTCTAGTAAAAATTTCTCTCCGTGTCTACTTATTAGAATATGTATTACCAAAACTCGTAGATAATGTATAAAATTTTACGATGTATTTAAAAAAAATCACTATAGTATTGCCAACTTGCCATAAGGTGAATGGGTTGTGTTACAAAATTATAAGTTTTTATAGTTGCAGTTTTGTCAGCCAGACGAATTTAAGTATTATGTTCAATGTCAGAACGATAAAAACTAAATAATACGTATACCAATAGATATATCAAGAATAGCTTCTTCCTAGTGAACCATGCTTTCTTGCTAGGTATATATTATATCTATTGTATTGGTGGTATAACTAGGTAGATAGATGAATATATATTTTGTCAAACGAAATATAATAAAATCTCACATTTGACTTGAAGTGAGAAAGACTCTGGTCAAATTTTTGTTACAGTTTTTTAAGGAGCAGAAAGAAATGGCATCATATAAAAAAGGAAAATAATGGATCAAAGGTTAACAGCACAAGTGTGAGTAGCGACAATACTAATGCATATGTGGATTTATAAAACAACTTTTTATTGTGTAAGTAAAAATATAAAAAGGTACAATTACGAGAATGGCCTAAACTCGCCAAACCTTATCAAAATTTTCAATCTCTATTGCTTGAAATGCAACATTAGATTACTTTTTTTTCAGACTAGAAAAATTGCTTGAAATGCAACATTAGATAACTTTTTTTCAGACTAGAAAAATCGTGCGATTTTTCGGAAAACTTTTTCAAAATTTGCCATTTTGCATCTTATTGGCTTAAAAGTATCACTAATACTGGATAAAAGTAGTCTCATTTTTATTTTGCCCAGATTTGGCAGAAAAAAAAAAGATAAATTGTCGAAATCGATCGTTATTTTTCTAATCTGAAAAAAAACTAGGTATAACTAGATGAACTGTTTATCACCTCTTAACTTTATATACCAAATTTTATTACATAATTCAACATGTGTCATCATCCCTATTAGGCCTTAAAACACTCGTGTGATCTTATTATGAATCTCGCCGGTGGCTCGTTTCATAAAAATACACTCGTATTTTAAGTACCCTTATTACTTAATAGTTACATAAACTACTATTATATTGTTTAATTTATTATAATCCTAAATACATGTTCACATACTACATTGAATCTATAAAACTTAAACTAGTCCGGGGCATCGTCTCCAGCACACTAGCCGCATTCCCCAGCTGGATGGCTAAGCTCAGCCTTTGGGCGAAGTAGGAACCTGCCCGTAGATCGCCAGACTTTATATACTAGCTATCTATGCAATTCAAATATTAACCGTATAAAAGACTCACTAAGTTGAAGTCGACGAAAGCTCATGAAAGTAATGCGTTTTGTTTCTAAATTGTTGCGCTAACTAAACTAACCAATCTAGTTAACTGCTGCTGCTAGGCTAGGTAGATGCAATGCTGCAACTAGTCTGGGTGGAAAAGCCGGCGTGCCTTATCGCTCGGAAGCCGCGCAGATTGGCTCAAACCTCTGCACTCGTGGCGCTGACCTGTGATTAGCGTCGTTTTTTGTCATCGAGACTAGTTTATTTTCTATATTCTGACGATGCAACGATGTTCTACATCTACACGATGCAACGTTTGAAATTCTACTTTTACAAGCAGTATTATATTATGTTGTTTGTATTGTACATAAAAATACAGTAACAATACAAACATGAGAAAAGAAAAACAACGTACAAATGCGAGCCGTATGTTGTACCGTAAAGTAACATTTACTTAAATCGGCTGTATTTTCATGTTCCATGATGCCAAAGATAATGCTCATCATTCATAGTGCCATAATATGCTTAACTCTAAGAGGATCGATTCATTTTATTAGGTACTAAACATTTTGAAACACATACGTATTATTTTTGACCAAATTCTTATAAAAAAATTGCGAAAACTATATTTCAAGGGAATATTCTATTGTGAGTTAATACTAAACCCATTTAATCGCCTTTCTATAGTTTCTATACAACCATTAGAGCTGATTGAGCAAGCACTGGATTGCATACCGAAATGCATCGCCAGTACATTCAGAGATAATTTCCCACAAACGAAGGACGATGGCAATTACCATGTTGCAATGCTTCTATGTTAGTGTAAAAATATCAAATGGAACACACACACGAGTTTTATTGTTTAAATCATTTTGGTTGGGTAATTTGGGTAGTCATTAACACAGCTAGACGTTCTAAATAGATTATTAAATTTATCTTTAACTTACGAGATTTGGGGATTTATCAAAAAATAATAATGGGTAAGGCCACTGCGACTTCGAGACAATACAGAATCAATCTCGAACCGAGATTATCAATTCAGGATCGTGCGGACGAGATTCAATCTCCAAAATTCACTTGAGATCTCGCAGTTTCGCGATCTCACGTTACAAGATCGAGATTAAGAGTCCGGTAAACTTTTTTTCGATTTTGCTCAACTTTTTGACGCTATTTTGCAGTAACTAACATAAACTCTATAATTTTGTGTACATATTATGAAAGATCGTTTCTTTTTGGATGGAATAAATACAACGATTTTATAATTTTATGCTTCATTTATTAATAATTCACCCTAATCTAACACCAGTTTCGCGATTTTTGCTTGGAGAGGTGAAAAGAGTAAGGTTTTTATTGATTAAAATTAAGTTATAGAAGTACTTAAAATATGTAAATACATTGGAAAATGAGTTGCCTGAGGAATAAATGTAACAGTTTCTTTCATTTTCATATATATTTTTTAAGAGAGAGTATGTTTTGCTAGAGCAATTTTGCTAAAAATTGCCGAAGTTTAGGTGATATTTTTGGGAACATATTAGTAAGAATCGAGTTTTAAGGTATTAAATATTAATATATATCGACCTAAAGTACTTTTTTGCAATAACAAGACTTCAAGCTATCTTACCAAATGCAATTCATGTGCATAATGTCATTATTAGCGATTTTCGTTTTCAAATCGTTACCGGACTCTTAAATTGATTCCCCAGTTAAACATGAGATAAGTGTAGATTTAATTCAATACTGATTATGCTCTTTTAAAGTACTGCTGATTAATACAAGTTTCCCGAATTATTTTATAAACTTACTCCTAGTTCTAAATACACGACATCATATTCCTCCGCAACATCAATTTTAATCTAAGATTTGTTCGTAAGAGGCGTAATATTAAGGGCTATTCCGAGTTGTAAACAAACGTGTAAATGAAAAGTAGGAGCATTGTGGTGCTGCATCGATGCATGCGACGCGCAGATTGTGCCCCCGCACCCGCGCTCACGGGGCCCGCTCGACCAGCGAATTGAAAATTTCAATTTGTGTTGTGCGAAAAATAAAATACAACATCATGCGATAAACTAGATATTTGCTTATATTAAGTAGACTGAAGAAGAGAAACAACATTAACGTGGACTGAAGAAACAGAGGTTTTGTTATGTTTTTAAGTTATTTGTTTAGGCTGTCAGCTCCAATAGCTTGGTAGATTTTAGGTAATAGGTATGGTGTTCATTTTGGATATATTATAGATGCATGTATTAGACTTTTCCTAAAAAAAATGCAGCCTCAATTGTTAGTGATTTATCTGACGATTTTCTTATAATAATATAACGATTTACAGTTAACATTGAGTAATTTGGATTTTCATTTTTAACTTTGTAAAGCCAGTTAAAAACGTTTAAACAAATCACATTTTGTATGCATAATGTATGCTTCATTGCTAAGATAATAGAAAAAGATGTTTAAAATTCAATGTCACTTTATTACTACAGTAAAGAAACGCATTTTCCTAATAAGTAGTTATTTTACTTATCGGTCTCACAAAACAATAAAAAATAACCGTTTTGCACAAGTATTTAATAGGTACGCCATATTCAGTTGATCATTAATAATAACGATATTTGTTGCTGATTTTCTACTAGAGTAATGACTAATAGGTACGACGTCTTTATTTGACATCTCTCCTTAAATATTATTAAAGTATGAGGTATGTCCCTTTAGATCATGCCACATCCATGCCCACAAGTGCTTTGATTTCATCACAAAATTGCACCTAAACACCAAAATTTTATGTGTTTGCGTTTTGCGTATCCCGTCAGCTTAAACACAAAAAGAGATACTAAGGAGTTCTGAATGCATTAAATACACTTCAGAAAATTTAAGAATGCATGAAGAACTATTGGCTTGTTATGGTGTTCTCCATTGACATTTGTACGTTGTTTAAATTAGTACTAATTTTGTTATGAAGTAATATATAAATTTAATCCAATAAAAGTACAGATACATCAAACAAAAACTCTTAACTCAAGACTAACTTAAGTCTAATAAATTATTTGAATTAAGTAATATATTATTTAAATTAAGTACTAATGTTGTACTGCGAAATATGAAAGACTTCGATATCTGACCCTGTTAATCAGTCAGTTAATGGACGAGATAATCACAAACTAAGATTTCCATATGACATAAGTATGAGTAATTCATTTTGCGCATGCGAAGATAACCTCGGGATCGGCCGATCTACTTGCGTATTGATGCATTGCAGAGGAAGCGGAAGTATGACTTATTTTATTTATTACATTTGAGATAATACATTATAGAGATACCTATCTAGCCATTCTAGCCCCGGCAGTACACAATGTTTTATCGAGCTTCTGATTTCTGATATGTCGTAAGAAGAATCTCTTCTTGGCCCTCGTAGAAAATGTACGCAACGTAATGTGTAACGCACCCGTACGAAAAAGGTAATAAAAATAAAGTTCAATCGTCGGTCAAAGTCATGAAACATGAAAAACGTTAATATTTCGAAAAGTTACACATAGAGAATATTTTTATATGTTTGCGCTTCGGTGGTACTTACTCTTAAACAGACCCATTTTGAAACACTTTCTCATAATGTCCGGAAAACTGTTAACTTTTACTTCGCCCATAGGTAAGTTTCAGTTTTTCACGGTATATGCAAAAAAATATTTAATTATTGGATTTTTCCACAGCGCTACACGTCGATTGTTTTTTTTAGTTTTCACTATTGTTCATTTTTAATTGGATATCATTAAAAAATGTGTCTTTAAATCCCGCGCGTTGTGGTATTAATTTAGCCAGTATAGCACCGAACCGCTTCGAGCTGATAGATTAGACTGACACCCGGGCTGCGCGCGCGCCGGTCGGCGGCGCCCGCGCTCCGCCAGACCATTGCCACACTCCGTGGAAATCACATACAAGGAGAACCGATTATCTCATTACGCTCATTGTCACATCTCTCCATATCTCGCATATCAGTCAGCTTAACAACAAATTACCAGACGAGATAAGAAAAAAAATCGGCGTCGGGCCATGCTAAATGTAAGGTTCCGTATTGTATTACTTTACTACTGCCATCCCGCCACAACCTACACAGCTTAAAAGAGGGAGGGATCTTTCTCTTTACAGGAGATATTGCGGCAGTGACGTCCTTTTCATAAAATTAGTATAATTTTTGCGATAACTCTAAAACGGCTGATGAGTTGATCACCCAATTAATCTTTTTCCTACGTACAGCCAGTAGCAGAAGAAGTAGTTAAGCGGGTAGGGTATTCAAAATGATCTACACACGCGCTTATTCTTTTAAAAATAAAGTCGTGTCCAGCTCATTTTGAACACCCTACCTGCTTAGCTACTTTTGCTGCTATTCATACCAAATTTTTTCATACCAGCTTCAGGCAGACAGATGGACGAATAGAAGGACATAGAAAACTAAAGGATTCCTAGTTAACTACGAAATAGTACGGAACCCTGAAAACAAATATCTAAAAGAAATTACACTGAAACTCATTTTAAAATAAGTATTCTTTAATGACAACAATAAAAATGTGTTTGCAAAATTTATTTTAATTACTTTACTGCAAGGTCAAGAAAATATGTCTGTTGCAGTGAGCTACCTACAAACATAGAAAATTTTAATATACATATATTTTAATGCTTGTTTTCAAAGTGGTGTGGCGGATCTGGGAAAAACTAAATATTTCGGTAAAATGCGGAAAATTAATTAACGAAGCTGTAAGTATGTGGTACCTATAGTAAGATTTTTTAAGATGTCCAAATTGTAGGTAGAAATCTCTGGTAAGATTCGGACATTTAAAAAAATTACTATCATAGCTTTAAGTGCCTTACAGTCTTAATTATACCTTGTGCAACGTAAGAAGCGGTTTTTGACAGGTGTCAAAAACCGCTTCTTAGGTCGCACAAGGTATACATCATGTATCTCGTAGTAAATAAATAGGGTCGTAGGAAACGATACAGCAAATTTCAGTTTCAAATTTATAACAGTTAGACGAACTCAGTGGATTGGATCTTATTGATATCTGGTTATTTTAACCCTAATGTGTAGGTACTGTGTGTATTACCTACACTACATAAAGTGTACCTACGGCATCCTTTTTTTCAATATCGATGCTCTGAGCTTTTATACAGCTTAATAAATATACTTTAATTCATAATGGTGTTGCAGTAGTGCGTACATACAATGTTCATCAACTAATTAATAGCCAAAATTTTTGATTAGTCATTAAGTGAAATGCAAATCCATTTAGTAGATGATTCATGAATGTAATTACGATAATGTGGTTAAATAAAGTAGACTAAATGTTTGTATAAAATTCCACCATTACTTTATAGATCCACCAGTGTAGTTTGTGCACCAGCATTGAAATTTAAAAAGGAAAATTATATAATTTAGGCGAAAATACTAAATAAGTATTACAACGCAATGTAAGTACTTTTATTTTTATCGTAAATTTAAAGTGTGAATAATATTTTTTCCCTAATTTACCACACGTGCCATTAATGATTTGTTTTTTTTTTTTGTTCATATTTATAAGATACTGAGTTTGTGAGTATGTTGTGAAAGAACAACACATTTAATAAAAGTATACTTTATAACTTTTGGTTGTCACATTACGATGTAACTTTAAAATCCTTTACTTATCTTAAATATTTGTTCAAAAATATTTGATCAGATAATCAGACATTCGAGTTCAGTATTTAGTTTTATGCTAGCTCTACACATAGGCGGACGCGTCCGCGGATGGTATCTGCGTCTCGTTCTTACTCGTTAACGAGAGAACGCCTCCTATGTGTAGAGCAAGCATTATGTCTTCTCATATACCTCTTGTATCATTTCAGATGTGCCGACTAACTCTTCTTGCAGTTACCATAGCAAGTGTAGTTCTCCAGTGCTATGCCGCATCCACGTCAAAACCAGACTCACCCACCTCCATAATAAGCAGGTTCCTGAAAGTTCAGGACTTTGATGACCACGATGACTATAAAGACACCATCGGCATCGACGAGGCGGCCGAGGATCTACATAAAAAAGATTTAGATCAACTTGGGTCCCTTGCTTACGCTTTTAGACACCAGTTTAGAGAGGCTATTGAAGAACTTGCATTCCAGGCGTTATCGTATTTAAGATCCATTTTTGACGATCTTAAGATCAGACTGTTGAAAAGACTTGGCAAATATACTATCTCTGATTTGTTTCACGCTACGTTTGACGGGGTAACAGATTTTGTGAAAAATGCTTCTGCAGACTCGTCCTTGGATGTCGAGGAGGAACATGCCAGGCCCAGCTATGACTATGGGCAATATCCATATTTTCATAATCCATACGCTATGCGATCAAATTCGGGTTAGAGAAAAAGGATTACTTAGTGTATTATAATTAAGACTGCAAAATATTTATTGTGAAAGTACTTAAGTGCGTTATGATAAATAAAATAAGGTTCATGTATTTGCTTGCTGCATTTATTAGTTTTATTGCCTGCCATATGTGAAAAGCACATTATTTAAATAATTCAAGTTTTCGGTTTGATCCAAAGGTTGACTGGTAGAGAATACCTTAAGGCATAGTCCGCCTCTTGTACACCTTTTATTTGAGCAATAAAGTTTAAATAAATAAATAAGGTCCCTGGTCTAAAACATATGTATCTTTGTGGGTACTGTACGTAATACTAAAAATGTGTTTTTTTTTATTTCTTCACTTCTTGCTTCATATACCTTTATATAAAGCATGCAAAGTTAGTGTCGGTTACTCGTACACCATTTATAACTCATGAACGGCTCGGCTGGAATGAGTTATAATTTTTTGGATTTATTTCTACCCCGAATAGCGCTATATGTATTAAAATATTGGATCTTTATTTATTTGTTTAAACCTTATTGCACAAAAGAAATCCACTATCGTACAACAGGCGGACTTAATGATGTAAAGCATTATCTACCAGCTTTTTATTGCTTAGCTTTAGAATTTTATTGGAGAAATATTTTTTACATGGAAATGAAGTAAGAGTCATTGAGAGAAGGTTGGTAGTCAATAATAGGAGTGAGCGAAAACAATGGGACTAATGGGAGTGGGGTAGGAGACGGTGAGTGAGTGGCAATGGGGGGGGGGGGGGGGGAAGACAATGAAACTGAAGTAGGACTCTGTGGAAGAAGGGTGCAACAGCGTAGGAAAGAGGTGGGATAGTGATAATATGGTAGGACTGGCGTACGAGTTACTTGCCGTTACGAAGTTTGCCGGGCTAGCTAGTAATTATATACTATTGAAGATACATATGTTACTATTTACCCTGGTATGGTCGTCGCTTGCTCCGACCTCGGACCGTCCCAAAGTTTGATGGAAACTAAATTCGGCGCCTGCTTTCTAAACATGGCAACAAACTATTTATAGGCCGTTACGCTTACAACTACATGTTGAACTCTCAGCCCGTTACAAGACGACAAGTAAACAGTCACAGTGTGATAATCAAACAGAAAAAATATAAAGGTAGGTGTTTCCAAATTTTAAAGTTTTCAGTAGGTCTAATAGTTAGTTGCCAACTTTTTAGCGCGGATTTTCCACACCATTATAACAGGAGTTCGATTTTTGAATCTCACCGGTGACTTTTTTTTCACCTCACTAGCTCGGAAAGCCCTTTTTGTTTGTTTAATATCTATTGTGAAAATCGCTTTTTATCCACATGTGGTGAAAGAGTTTTGACATAAGTGACAAGTGGCTTAAGTGACATTTGACAGCTAACAAAACGTAAAACGTTAAAAGTGCAGAATTTTTAACATCGCAATTAATGAATTGCATCGAGTAAAAACACTTAATACAGTCTTACAACTTTATTTTAATTCATAAATATCAGCATTCAACATTAATCTTCATTCTTTTTGTAAAAACGGATAAATTGTTCTGACAGCCGAATAAGTCTACGTACGAACAAAACGCATCTGACATTTAATAAAACCTTTTACGTCAAAACTTTTCATTTCAATTCATCCATCATATCAACAACGTTAAATATTCGCATGTTTTTCTAGGTTGTTTTGTTAAAAATTAGTGATTCGAGTGATGAAGAAGTATTAAACACCTGAGGAATTACGGGAAACCGAGCAAAATGCATCCTTTTTCTTATTTTCCTCGCTGTAGTGAGGTGAAAAGTTTTGTGTTATACACGGGTGAAAGTTATTTTACGTCTCGTGTATTAAAGCACTCGCTACGCTCAGGATTCTATTTTTGAACCACTCGCTTCGCTCGTGGTCAATAATAGAATCCTTTCGCTAGCTCGTGTTTCAAATAACACTCGCACGTAAAATACAACTTTCACCACTTGTATAACAAATAACTATTGTATGCAGCCGATGACTATTTAGTACGAAATAAGTCACCCGGTGAGATTCAAAAATCGAACTCCAGGTCATATTATCTATTATGTTTATTTGTATAAAAATTTACCAATTACAGCTAGGGATACACGCACAGATGTGTCCGCCGGATTTGTCCGACGGATATGCCCGGCGGACAGATCCGTACAGCTAGGGATACACGCACAGATGTGTCCGCCGGATTTGTCCGACGGATATGCCCGGCGGACAGATCCGTTCGTGTATGGCGCTATTCAGATGTGTCCACAGACAATTCGGTGTCCAATTCGCGACATACACGCACGGATTTGTTCGCCGGGCACATCCGTCGGACAAATCTAGCGGACATATCTGTGCGTGTATCCCTAGCTATTCTTCTTTAGTATAACATTGGTGACGTTTTTAAGCGAAATGTAACTACGTTTTCGCTTCGTACCTTGTTTGTCGATTATTTTTAATTGTTGCCTTATTAACAACTGACATTACCTTATATTTATTTTAAAAACAGCAAAGCTACAAGAAATAATTTAAAATCTCCATCCTTGCGTAGTCAATAGCAGAGGCACGGATCTAAATGAAACAATTGCTTGAGCATTATTACGTAGGTCATAAAATCCTTTTACTTGCAAAACGTGACAGAAACAAGACATTTTAATAACTACGCAATAGGTATACTAGGCAGTGTAGGCCGAACGTAAGTGTAATTGAAAATTAAAAAATTCAGATTAAAATAAAACTCGTCAGTAAAAATTGAACACTAACAGTTCAATGCAAATTGATTTCAATTCTAATTCACTCATCAATCTGTTACAAATTAATTGAAAATAATTAATCTTAATCTTTTCCAACACATTGAAAATTAGTGAATAAATAGTTTTTAGTGTACATTGGATCGATAGTTGATATTAATAATTTACCCAGTGCGGATATGAAGTCGAATGTTAGGAATGGTTTTATTTGAAGTTCTTTATTATTTTACTAGTAGTCCGCCTCGAACTGAGAACTCAAATGACCAATATAACAAGACCCATATGATGATTTTTTCGAGCCTTCTAGCTCCATGACACCTTGATCGATCCTGCTCATATACGAACTCTCAAATAATATGTATCTCTGCTACAAGCCCAACAAATTTCATAAAGATCAAGAAAACGCTGCTCAAGTTATCGTCGAACAAACTGTCAAAGTCAAAAAGCCATCGAAATGCCGAGACGTCCAAGTAGCCAGAAGTTGTTTGTAAGAACTCGCTTCGCTTACGCTCAGCTCGTTCAATTACTTTTAATATTGTAGATTTGTTTTTGTTTTAATCGATTTATTAATTATAAATGAAACTTAAGTTATAGTATATATATTTTTCTTTATGTACATATATATTTAAATAAATAAAAACATATACAAATAAAATTAATGAATAATTAAAAAAATAATATATAAAAATTATTTCATTTATTTGAATTTTTTTTATCTTATTTTATTATTATGCTCTTTATTTATTTTTGTTCTTAAATTAGGTTTTTATAATATTTTTACAAAAGTAAAATACAAAAATACATCAAAAACATACAAAAACAATAAAAACATTATAAAAAACCTAATCTAGGGTGCCGCCGGCAACAGGGCAGGGTCCAGGAAATCGAAAAAAAGTTTACTGGTCTCTTAGGGAACGGGTAATTTCCAAAATAGTGAGATAATTTCGAAAGAAGGTACGTACTGCAAAAATGGTTTTAAGCAATATTTATTTGAGGTTAACTTTCTATTTTATTCTTATAAAAATCTTGTTGAATTATGGCTTAGCACAGACGAGCAATAATTGTTTAATTTTTCAGTTAACTAATTAATCGAATAAAAAAATCATTCATTCGCCATTGGGAATATTCTCATGAATCTCATGATGTGGAACTTGTGACAATACAAACTTGGCCTTTATTTATAGGTTTGTATTTCATTTAGCCTATAGGTATCAACGTTTTAACCAACTGCAACTAAAACAGGAACAAGGGTAATGGTGTAAAAACGTTAAAAAAAATGCAATATTTTACAAGAATCAGTACGTTTTAAGAAAAAGTCGACTGACTTATTTAAACTTATGTCCAAGGTAGAACAGTTTCACTTACCTATAAGTACCGGTTAACTTCTTTAAAAGAGATTGCTGTTTATATTGTTACAGGCAAATTATAGTCATTGACTAAAGTACTTTAGCAGATTTAGGTGATTTAATATTAAATTATCCGTAAAATAAAAAACATTTGTCTGCTATTGAAAGTTGTATATATACCGAAATTACATTGATTGCTTTGTTTTTTAAGGTTTCATCAAGTAGCATTTTTAATACTTGATGTTAGAATAATTATTTAACTAAAATATTTGTTTATCTCGGATAGCATCATAAAGAGGCAACGTCATCTGTTTTAAAAATGAGGATGAACATTATTTATTGATCTAAGTACTTATCTCTGGTACCTATTAATAAAGTAGGTACTACTTAGTTCCTAGATTCCTACGATGTCTCTCCGAACGACGAATAATGTAGTCAGGACACGTTACACGCTCGTGTAAGACTAAACTACATTTCTATTGCAAATTCAATTTCGTATTTTATTTACTAGTAGAACTTCTAGAAGGTTCGAATGGTTCGATAGTTCGATACATACTTTTGCCAGTAAAATATGACGGTGCATTGGCGCCTACACAAAAAGTAATTTAATAAGCAGATAAAAATCATGTTGCTATTATAAAACGTAAGGAGCTCTTAGGTAATTCATTTAAGTAAGTATACCGAAGTAATTGTACGTTCAAATAAGTACGTAATAATTTGATAATATCTACATATGAATGCAGTATTACAGTACGTGTTTATATTGGGTCAGTACAGTAAGTATATATGTCGACGGCCGATCGTAAGATCAGGCATATCGTGAAATTCCTAGGCATATCATAAAACGTGAAAATCTTTGACTTGACTCTGAAAAATTGTTTTAGAAAACCCATATTTTTATTAAAAGACCTATCTAATATATTATTAGGGGTGGAGTAAAAAAATAATTTACTTCATGTGTTCGTACCCTAAAAATAATATTTTTTTCAGATTATGTTTTAAAACTTTGTCGGCGTGTTTCAAACACATACCTACTGATACGAAATTTAACTATTCTAGTACTAACCATCACTGAGCAGGTTGAAGAGGTTTTTTATGCCACGACGGTGGCAAACAAGCATACGGCCCGTCTGTTGGTAAGCAGTTCCCGTAGCCTATAGACGCCTGCAATCAACTTCCTTTCGCTGTCCGTTTGTCCCCGTCTCTTTGCTCAGTGATGATTAGTACTAGGAAAATTATATGTCGTATGAGTATCCGTTTAAGATAAGGTAAAGTATGAGGATCCGTTTAAGGATGCCCTTAAACGGATGGGTATCGTATTGTGAGTAAGAAAAAGTAGTAAAAAACATTTTTGGACGTGATTAAATATTTGTAATGGACTCGTCGTCTCAGCTGGCTAACCCTCCATACAAAACCCATTTTTTCCGGAAGATTCCTTTTTCATAGTTTTTTTATGATGAAAATACGATACCAATTATGCTCTTAAAAGGATTACTAACATTTTTGTTACACCTGGTATATACCGCAACAAAAAATTGCCTTGAACATGTTGAACACTGACCACCGTGGTTGGGTTAGTAAGGCTACGCTGTTTACTGGGTCCTAACCTATAGGAAAAACATTATTTTTGCAGACCGCGTAATACTTAGTAATGTATGATAACAATTACTGCGACAATCTTGTCTCTTGACGTAGCTACGTAATGAAATGTTAGGTCTATTAGCTACCAGTACTTATTTATCAATGCCAGTATTCTAAAGTAATACCATTGATAATGCGTAGGTTCTTGCTTTGATAAATGGGAGTATGTTATAAACAAGAACTTACGATTGAAAAACAACATAAAATTCCATGTAACTAGTACATATAAATATAAATACTTACGGCTGAATTAACGAGCCAGTTCTTGTTCTTTGGAAATGCGATATCAATGCTTCAAATTAACAGAATTTGGACGCTTTGTAAGGACTGAAAAGAAAAGTTCTAAGAAGACGTAGCTCAAATCGATGCCCTCTGATAAGTCGTTATTATTGGAAAATCAAGAAAAGGGTAATAAATAGCTTGTTTACGAGTATCAATATCAGGGACCGATTAAATAAATAGGACTCACATTGACCATATTTGCATACTACGTACGTACTATATGTAGGTATAGTGAATTCATCCTACATTTGTTATCACGTAAATACCTAAACGTCTTTACCTCGTAATGTATTTTTTTAGGTTATTCATACGTTACTTCGATTATTAAACACAACACATATGATAAGGCAAGTAAGTATGAATTAGCTATATGAGGTTTCTTCAGGCTAATCCTAGACAGCGTGTCATACATTCGGGGTTCCTAGCGCCTAGCATGAGTTTTTTTAGGGAGAAGGGAGAACGGCCAGATATAAAAATTAACAGAGAGCGCGAATTTGTATAGAAACAGTCCTCTTAATTTATATGTCTAAGAAAAAAACATTGGGACGTCTGGGACGAAGCGGATTTGAGATATGCTATAGGGGCTGGATGAGACGTGCTAATCCAGGGGAAAATATATTAAGCTATAAAATAATAGTCAGAGTACACTAATCAATATCGTCTTTCTTAGCTTGCCAGTTTATCTATATATCCGTTACTTGGTTTTCTTTAGGACCAGGGCTGTAATAATTAAAATGTTTTAATTTACTGTATACGTACCTAATTGTAGGTAGTATTTGCAGTACTTAGAGGATTAAACCAACCGGACTGGCCATGTCTGTCATTTTCTATACACAAAAAGTCTGCCGATTTTGCAGGCGAGGGAAACTTCAAATGTATACGTAACGTCAGAATAGCCACGTCAGATTTACGTCAGGCCTTACAATAAGTATGACCACTGGTCATATATTTTCGGCAGAGGGGAACGCCTATCAATTGCCACGCCGGTTGGTTTAATCCTCTAAGTGGCAGTACGATAATGTGGCAGTTGACGTTCCATTGACGTATTTGTAATAAGAATGTCATAACTCCGATGTGTGTACAGTCGAGGTCAAAAATATGTTTACATTTTTACCCTTACTCCTTTGTATTAAGGTGCAAATTTGTAAACATATATTTGACGTCGACTGTACAACTGTACACGAATGTACCATTCCTCTCTCGAAGATCAAGTATCTGTCCATGCTAAAGCACTTATTTTAATAGGTTTTACCTTTAAATTTACATTTGTAGCAATCAACCACCCACACAAGACGTCTAATTACTCGGCAAATAATTGGAGTTGGTCTGGGCAGGGCATAAGCTTTTAATTTGCATACTTGTGATAATTAATTGTAAATGTAGCAGCTATATAGTACATTAAATTTTATAAAAAATGGATTACTAGAAAAATAAAGCGCTAGTAGAACCAACTGACCAACTGCTGATCGATCAACCGTGTATTTGCTATACCTATCAACTAATTATAATTACCTACGCAAAAACAACAGGCAAACATTTGTAAGCGATTTTAGTGAAACGGATCACGTTGTCAATTTACAAGGACACTTCATTCTTTCACTAATAGATAGTGTATATTGTATAGTTTCAGAAAGTACTAGCACAGAAACTTAAAGATATAGTAGACGGCCATAGTGTAAGACCTTTTTGAGGCTCCAAGTATTTAGCGCCATCTAGTTCAGAGCGACCTAAACAGAGCCAAAATGCATGAGGTAAAATCAGCGCCACCTAGTACTGTACTACTAGTACGTTATTCGTTACTCGGTGGCGCTAATTTTACCTCATGCATTTTGGCTCTGTTTAGGTCGCTCTGAACTAGATGGCGCTAAATACTTGGAGCCTCAAAAAGTTTTTAGACTATGGCCGTCTACTATATCTGTATTAAGTCTATGGTACTAGTAACTCCTTATCGAAAAAGCGGTCCCTTTTTCCCTGGACTGGCAGCTTATTTACAAAAGCTATGCTATTAGAGTTCAGGTGCAAACTGGACTAGATTAGCTTTTGTTCCTGCAAATTAATTGAAAATATCTAGTCTATCTCAGTTACGAATGTCACTCAAATAGATTAGCTTTTTGCCGGCATATTTATAGAGATTATGTATCAACAATACCTAGTTGAGTTGAGTTCTGGCGACAGTTTACATTGCAGAAAATAAATTATGCATTAAGTATAAGTAGGTAGCAAATTTATTGGTTCTGCTAAAAAGTGGGTTAGGTTAGGTTAGAACTGCGACCCTTAACCACATCAAACAGCTGCTCAAAAAGTGGGTTAGGTTAGGTTAGAACTGTGATCCTTAACCAAATCAAACATCTGCTCACAAAGTGGGTTAGGTTAGATTAGAACTGCGGCCCTTAACCAAATCAAACAGCTGCTGAAAAAGTGGGTTAGGTTTAGGTTAGAACTGTGACCCTTACCCAAATCAAACAGCTGCTCAAAAAGTGGGTTAGGTTAGGTTAGAACTGTGACCCCAAACAAACCCAAACAGCTACAAAAAAGTGAGTAAGGTTAAATCTAACTACTCATTAGGTAATGTACTGTCGATATTAATAAATAAAAAAAAGATATCTTATTTATTTGCGGAAGAACAGTAATTTGTGCTTAGTTATTATGCAACACAAACTTATTACAAAAAAAGTTATGCCACATGGGAACCTAATCGGAGTCTTTAATAGCTTTTTCTTAAGATCATAACAATCTAGCTTTTGTAGCTGCAATATCAGTATGAATTTTATTCACAAAGTCTTCGCGATTTCAGTCAATTTCAGAACTGTAATAGATGACAACTTTTTTGCAAAATAAAAGCTAATCTAGTTCAGTTCGCATCTGAACTCTAAGTGCGCTTTCACATTATCCGATCCGATATCGGATGTAGGACCGATAAATAATGTCGGACGACATCCTACATCCTACATCCGACACCCTGCATCCGATAAATAATGTCGGACGACACGGAGGTCCTATAGACGTTACAATTTATCAGGCCTCTACAGACGACAGCGATATGACGAGGCAACAAAGTGAGATGGAACTATAATAAAGGTACGAGTAGAATGAGACAAAAGTTCTCAAACAATTTGCCTCTCATAATGTCATAATATGTAGTGGGTGGTAAATTTATGCTCAGTCTTATCAAATTATTAAAAGTACTTTTGGTTCAACATTACTTCAATACTTTTTACTAGTACAGTCAGCTGCAGAGAAAAGGACCCCCCTGCATACAAAGTTTGTATGGCAGTGGGGGCCTTTTTCATTGCTACTGACCGTACCTATGTAAAGCCAGTTTGGCGTGAAACCTCTTTGTAAGTAAACAGGATGGATTTTCTTTTTGGGTCAGTAAGGGCAGTTACCAGATACCGTGCTGCTACGTGAAAATGGTCTTAGAAGACCTTTCCTCGATTTCAAATTAATGATTCGCGTTTACAAATTTTGGAAAAATCATATACAGGTTGCGAGAAAAAAAGTTTTTGACAAACTTTTTTTGATGCCGTTCGATCCCATTCCTATACACGATCAAAAGCTTGTATGAGACCAAAAAATTATAAAAGTGAGACCTGGGTCGCGTTTTATAAAGTTACAATTTACGATTTCGCTGTTTGCCTCTCTTTCTAGCACACATATTGGATAGAAAGAAAGGCAAACGCGACCCTGGTACCTTCAATAAAAACTATATTGAATAAAATGACGGTTAAAAGCAAAATGAAAGGACGTAAGTGCCGGCGAGTAAAATTACTTACGCAAAATATTCCGTAATTATGGACCTTTTGAACGAATGTATTGTACCGGCCGGCAACTAAGGAACCCTACACTGAGCATGGCCCGACATGCTCTTGGCCGGTGTTTTGATATTTTGAATGCTTTTACTGTAATGTCCTCATACAGTATTATGGACCTTAAATGTAACAGAACTGATTGGCGCGATAAATAAATATAAATAAAATTACTGTAGAAAAAGTTTTCTTTAATATGTCGCTTTTTAGTACTCTACCGCGTAAATTGACCTCTAGGAAACTATATAGAAATGGGAACGATAAGCAAAAAAAATAGAATGTAAAAATAAGTTTTAATTTTCATACAAAATTTATGAGAAAAGTTTTCCTCGATTTGTGACTTTTCTAGCCAGATTTTTTTTTGGTCCTATATAAGCTTTTGATCCTGAATAGGAATAGGGTCGACTAGCATTAAAAAATAAAGTTTGTCAAATATCCTATAATAACATATTACTCGCATAATGTATGTTTTGAAAAAAATACCGTAAACGCAAATCTTCATTAATTTGAAATCGAGGGAAGGTCTTCTAAGACCATTTTGCACGGGTCTGGTAGCTGACTTACTGACCCAAAAAGAAAATCCATCCTGTATATGCGAAAACAATTATATACTATATTCATGTATGTTATTATTCTTGAACTACCTACACCTACGTTGTTTATTTCTACCGAATTATGTTTACTTCCTTGGCCGTTTGTGTATTAAATAAATTAAAAAAAAACGTTAAAGAATTTGGAGTTCAATTGTTTCGAGCATTCGAAATTTAAAATCCGCGCTAGCGTCGTCACGCACACTACAGCAAAACTGTACCTACACATGCACGCACACAAACAAAGTTTATCGTCCGACAGCCATCGGGGCTCCGACATGTTATATCTCTATCGGAAGTGCGTCGCCGATATCGGATGTCGGAAGGCCCCAAGTAGAAAGGTAGCTGTTAGAGAGTACCTTGTGGCGCAAAGTCCGCCTTTTTTGCGTGAACGCATTATTTTAGTCATAGAGATTAGTTAAATGAATGAAAAAATACAAAAGTACGCATATTTACTTCAGTATAGACCCTTCCGTCATCCGATATCGGGTAGGATAATGTGAAAACGCTCTTAATAGAATAGATTTTGTAAAAACGCGGACTGGCACATTTTATAACTCATGTAGTTTAGAGATAGAGAGACATAGAGATCTTTATTTGCAACCAAAATAACCAATCAAGTACAAGACAAAGATTAGCACAATGGACCCTGATAGGGTAAAGCAATATTTCTTAAAACTATTTTTATGTAACTAATACAGGAACTTTGTAACAGTATGAAATTATAAACATTTAAGTAAACATTTAAGTAAAAATAACAATGAAGTTTAACACAATAATATCTAAAACTAGTGCAATCACCATTTAGTACCTACTCTAAATACTTATAAACTACATTTTGGTTGTTGCATATTACAATTTATCTTCCATATACTCGTCTACGGAGTAATAACATTTATTGACCAGCATTCTTTTAAAACGATTTATAAAAATCGCGTTTGTTTTTGCATCTTTTAAACAGGTTGGGATATGATTGTATATTGTTATGGCTCTGTAATAGGGACTGTTTTTGTACATTTCTGATTTTGGTTCGGGTAATTCAAGATATTGCTGACGTCGAGCATTTCGGCAATATTTAAACAGGTGTATATTTTTACGGACAAAAATGGAGATTTCTAGAATGTAAAGACAGGGTTTAGTGCAGCAACTGAGTTGATCCTAGTAAGGCTAAGGTGAATCGGATCAGGTTAAGGGGACGGCAACAGCTAAATTTCATCCCTATCTTTTTCAGCGCGAGTGAAAGAGAAACACTGCGTTACAATTAGTAAGGAAAATCATTGAAAATTTTGCAAAATGTTAATTACAAAAAAAACTACGCGTTAATTGAGAAATATAAAACAATAAAGTTTTCACTTATAATTCGTCTAAATTCGTATAAGTCGTCAAGTTTTTCAGGAAAAATCACTCGCGCTTCGCGCTCGTGATTTTTTAACCTGAAAATCTTGACTCCTTCATTTGTTTGCAACGAACCTATCGGGAAATACCCGATAATTTTGAAGCTCGTGTGGTATTCGGGGGATTATTTTTCCGTCCCAAATGTCGGCCAATAGAATTGCACCATGAGATGAAATGAACAGTTAACAAATAAACATTTCCTTTGACTTTTTGATCGATGGTGGACAGAGAACAAACTCCAAATCGACTCATTTTCATGCAAAATCTCCAATTTTCACAATTGAATTCAACCTGTCAGTTTGACGTGTGACTACCAGAGAAAATATTCAAAAAATTATCAGTATAATACCATGTAGGTTGTACCACGTGACGTCGAATGGTGCAATTCTATTGGTCGATATTTGGGTCGGAAAAATAATCAGTATTATTTTGGTGGAATATTGTCCTTAATTACAAACGTATAAGTCAAGAAACTAAAGACATACAACTATTTAAAACTAATTTTAAGATGTAACTTTGGAATTATTTTCTATCCAGCCGATTTCGTCCAATCCAATCGTGTATTAATAAAGTTCTTCCAAATATAATGATTATTAACTTAATATTTTTTTTTACTTTAATAAAACAAGTATTTATATTATAGCTATATGACTGTTTAAGTAAAGTCAATTTGAAGGTCATCGGGTGTTGCCAGTCTCTTAAGAGGATGACAACAGCTAAATTCCATCCTTATCTTTTTTAGCGCGAGTGAAAGAGAAACACTGCGTTGCGATTAGTATGCAATGGCAAATTATGCAAAATGATGAAATTAAAAAAAAAAACTACGCATTAATTGTCAAAAATAAGGCAATGAAGTTTTTAGTATTAGTATGGTCAAATTTTGTTCTTAATTACAAATGTATAAGTTAAGACACTAAAGACGTTACAACTGTTTAAGGGTCACAACAGACCTAGCGGAATTCCTCGCGGAATTAGCGGAAGTAGCGGAAATTTGTCTATGGTAGCGGAAATTTGTCTATGGCTTCCATACAAAAAATCTGCTACCATAGACAAATTTTCGCTACTTCCGCTAATTCCGCGAGGAATTCCGCTGGGTGTGTTGTCACCCTAAAGCTAATTTTAAGATGTAAATAAATTTTGTCCAATCGTGTATCGGAATTAACAATATTCTTCGAAATATAATGAGTATTAACATATTTTTTTTTGACTTCCCCGAAACAAGTAGTTATAGCTAAGTAGTATGATTGTTTAAGTAAAGTCAATTTGAAGGTCATCGGGCGGCTTTTTTGTCAAATTCATAAGATCGCGGGTAGCTACGGATAGCAAATCAGCATCATGCGTTGGCCTTGACCTTGGCGCGGTAGCAGCCTCTGCCATGACATAACAAAAATGCATAACTTGATCTGTTTCGCCCTGCGATCCGATTCGCTTTGGTCTACTCTAGGTATTCAAATTGTCATTAAAATCTTCCTTCTCACCGCCGCAAGTCGAAGAGGAAAACCACAATTAAGAGGATAGTTTCACGTTAACATTTCCCTACTTGCAAAGATTCGTAACCTGTTTGATGATCGTAAACCGCTTACCTGTAGGAAAGTCTAGACAAAAACTTGACTTTTTTTGCAAGAAACTGAGTTTTGTGTGTAATGTTTTTGACTTAAAATTGCGGCGTAGTATTTCACAATACTACGCCACACAGTAGTAGGTTCACACCTACTTAAGCTGTCTAATGATATAACCAGGAGGCGTGCTATATATATTACCATTGGTACATTAATCCTTAATTTAGGTACCTACATGTTGGCTCATATTAGGTATACTCATACATTGTAGCTAAGTTTTATAATTTGAGTAATCAGAGGGGGTCTCCATACAATAATCAAGTTATTGTTTTTTTTTTGCATGAATTAACAGTTAACTCAAATAAACTAAAATTGAGTTCAAATTTAAACTTTAAGAAATGAAAAATTCAAGTAAAATATACAACGCAAGCCGCATCATTAGGTGCCAAGACTAGCAAGTGAGTAGCAAGTGCCAATATGACGATACCGTGACTGCGTGTAGCCAAACAAAACCATCACACTACACTATATCCAATCCAGGTAGGTTGGTCTGTGATCTGTGTATCACGTCAACTACAGGGAGCTTGCGAGGAAACCACATCATTTTGCCAGCGTATTCCTGAGGTCATAAGGAGTAATAAATGTTTTATGAATTTAAGTCGATTCCGCAAAAAAAATATTTTTTTTTGCTTTATTTGGATTTTTTAAATGCTGTTGAACAAAAACAAAATCATATTATTGGTAAAACTATCGACTAAAATAAATTGGTACATTTTTATTCGTAATAAATGGTTTACGCAAACTATTCCTTGGCATTTGATATCTGTCAATAAGGATGTCTAGCTAGACTAGCCCCTATAAAGAGTAAGATCACCATCATAAAAGCATTTTGCACTGAGTTACAATAAAACATTTTTTTTTATTTCATTGGCAGTAACTGTACTGTAGTAAGTGAAACTAGGCGAAACCCAGAAAAGTTTATACGACATTTTAGTCCCCAATTACGATCAGGAATACGCTGGCAAAATGATGCGGTTTCCTCGCGAGCATTCTGTATAGTCACTATAGATAAATTAGTAAATGACTAATTAGCGCCACGCTTAAATAAATAAGTACCTAATAAATTCACTAACCAAGGCAAGCTTCATGCAATTTAGCCAACCTTCACATAATTAAAAATTAGGCGCCCCCGATATGGCCCAGGTGTTGATCTGAGTAAAAACTATTACGATGAATATTCAATATCTTGACTTAGACGATCTCAATTAAGATATGTTTGTTTAAAATATTTAAATTAAGGAATTATTTAGACTTAAAGTGGCACACAAACTTAGACTATTCAACCAACCGGACCGGCCATGTCTGTCGTTTTATATACAAAAAAAGTCTGCCGTTTTTTTGCGGGGGAGGGGAACGTCAAATGTATTCGAAACGTCAAAATAGCGACGCCAGATAAACATCAGTCCATACAATGAGTATGACCACTGGCCATATATTTTTGGCAGAGGGGAATGCCTGTCAATGGCCACTCCGGTTGGTTATATGCTCTAAGCACACAAACAACTTCATCTATACTCGAGCGGGTAATTAGAACCCTGTGTATAATAATCGTTATTTGCTGAATGGATAAAGTAACGAGTGGGCATGGACAGGAAGTAAATGCGAGGGGACACGGGGCCAATAAAAAAAAACTGAAATATTTTTATAAGGTGTGATCGGTTTGTGAACATTTTGAATACTTAGTTAGTTAGTTAGAAAAACTTAGTCAAGCAACCCCGCAGGAAACATGAGGGAAAAGTGGTTTCAGTCAAATCTCACGACAGTTTAGTACGATAAATAGATTCAATTCTCCCGATTATTATTTTTAACCGACTTCAAAAAACGAGGAGGTTCTCAATTCGACTGATTTTTTTTTATCATTTTTTTTGTATGTATGTTACTCCATATCTCCGTGAATCGTGAACCGTTTTCAAATTTTTTTTTAGTCGAACAGGTATAACCCCTAGATGGTCCCATTTTCAACAAGTCGGGATCTGATTATGGGATCCTGGAGAAATCGAGGGAACTCTTCAACTATTATAGGGACACCTATAGTGATTTCACTATTTTTTACAGCAACTCGGCCACTTCCTCTTGGAATAGCGGATCCTAAGTGAAGTCGGTTCTTTTTTTGTTTAAAATTATTTATAATCGTAAACTCTGTCAGAAGTATACTTTCCAGCCTTCTGCAGGCCGCACCCTTTTAATAAATTACAGGAGACTTGAGTCTACATTTTACTAAAATTTCATGAGTTTTGTCTGGAACCCCTTTTTCCCATGTTTGCTGCGGGGTGCTTCTAAAAACTAGAACCACAAACTTAGTTTTAACCTTTCCCGACACTATTCAATTGGCTTCTAATACGCGTTCCCAGGTAGGTATTAAATTTAAATACAAACAGAGGAGTACCAGGCTGCCTTTAGTGTTAAATTATGGTAATGTGTTTAGCTTGTTTCAAAGGTGAACCCTGCATAATGATTTTATGTCTCAAATTGTGTACCTATCTAAGTATATTATAGTAATGATAGTAATGAAGATGATGCCGGCAGGCCGGAAACAAATGCTGTTTGTACCGCTGCATGTGCATATGGAGCGTAAGCCAGGAACACATGACCAATCGCGTCCCAGGCGATAACTTGTGAAGAGGGTAAGGGCGATGTATGGATGTAACTACGCCTAAACCGATAATGTTCAAAATAATTTTCATTGAAAGAATATTTAAAGGTGTATCTTCATGAGTTTTTCCATAATTTTTGGACTTACGGTTCAAAGTTTACGGGTGGGGGGGGGGGGGGACACAATTTTTTAGACTTTCGGAGCCATTATTTCTGAATATATCCACATAATCAAAAAATGTTTACAACAACCTCAATGTTATTTTTAAAGACCTATCTATTGATGTGCATCATGATGATATTTGGTAAAATATATTTTTTAACAATTACTTGAATGTATGGAGTTTTTTTTCCCACCCAACAATTTTTTTCAGAAATTTCACTACATAACTAAGTAGCGGCTTACACACAATACACTTTATGTAAAAAATTGATAATAATACGTTTTATAGTTTCCGAGTAAAATGGCTGTGACATACGGACGGACAGACAGACAGATAGACATGACGAATATAAGGGTTCCGTTTTTTGCCATTTGGCTACAGAACCCTTAAAACGATAATCGTGTCCCGACTGAAAATTGTCGCGTAATGCTTCTGGATGTTTTATAAAAGTTAGGATACTTTTCGGCTCCTGACAGCACATTGTCTGTAGTTATAGTTAAGGATATGAGTATTATAAGGTATTACATAATGTCCTTAAAATCAACGTCAGGTCTTAAAGGGCTGAATAGAACAGCTACCAAACAGAAACTGGCAAGTAAATTAACAATGGAATCTAAATAATTAATGAAACGTGCCAGTATAATGCTACCCTTTCATTTAGGCTTTGTTGAGCGCCGGTAATATCCAAGCAGAGCTTAACAAACCTGTATTATAATTGAAAGCATTTTCCTTACTAAGCAAATTTTGTCTGAATACCTAGGGGTAGATGGTATACCTAAATATATAAAATACTATTATAATTAAGGCAATGTAGTTTCAAGGTGAATAATTAAACTGATTTATATTACTCATACTCACATGATCAAAGACCAAAGAGATTGAAGAAATAGAAAATAATGAATGATCGTAAATCTCTTTAATGCAGAATGCAGTGGCGGGGAGTTCATACAACTCGATTCCCGCCCACTTGCCTAAGATTCATACAATACAGCACACTTCCGACAGCTGATGAAGAAAAGGAAACTCCTCGCCAATTTGGTAATTCCGTCATATATGTATGTGGTCAAGGTAAATAAAATGTAAAACTTGAACTTATGAAAACAAAAGTACCAGAGCACAAAAATTTCTTATTCTGTGCCTGTCCACTGTCACCTGTTTATATACGCTTACTCGTAAATCTCAGAATCGTTTAAGATAAAATGACTTAAGACAATTGTTTGAGTCCCAGAAAAAATATAAGACAACTTTTATCAAATTCTCTCGTACAGTGCCCACCCATTATCAGTCGGCCTGACGATATTGGCCCGTCAGTTGTTCGAAGCTGTCACATTTTTGTTCAAACTGACAGGCCGACATCGTCAGGCGGACTGATAGTCGGTGGGCCCCCTTAAGGGAGTGAAAATTGGAGAAGAGATTATTATAAAAGTGCTCAAACAAACTCGTAGGCAGAAACTAGTCTACTCTAAACAACGCCGTACTCATACGCAGCGTTGCACAATTACGCGATTAGCATGAGATACTACGCGCGTGTGACATTGGATTTACGCAGATTTAAATGCTCGAGCAGTTCACATTATTGACCACATCGAATTAGAATTTTATAAATATGATACAATTCTTGTTTGGAATCGCATACCGACTATATTTAGCTTTGCAAAAACAAGATACTATTGCGTTTTGGAAGCTGGAAGGACATTTTTCTTCAAGGATCGCAATTAGTCCGATACACGAGTTATTATAACAATTGACCTCATTGTTGAATGTATCACGATCACGTAGTTCTCGTTTATTTAGAATTGTCTTGCTTGTGTAACAGTAGGTACTGCATGTTTTGTGACGTTCATCTGTATATTTCTTAGTCATTTACTCTTTAAACTAGTTTCATGACTATAAGGCCACTGAAATGTAAACACAATGATGTCTTTTGCGAGTGCTGTTTGTTTTCCGGAAATTGAATACATTTCACGTTCAAGCTAAGGAGCGGTTTATCTGGCTGTTAATGTTATTAAAGCGTTTTCTGTCTGCAATACATTTTCTAACCGAATATTTAATTCAGCCAAATATTCGGGTCGCTAAGATCTGCACCGCACATTCTGCCCGTATTAGGCAAAGTTCATATTCAGTCCATCTCAATCCAACCCAATTTGTATCCAAACCATTTTTTGATTAAAATTACACCAAAATCTCTTTCACTTAGTTCCAATATTAGCACCACGAGATTTGAGTGGCATGGTGTGTTCGGGTTATTTTGAAATAATACAAAAATTCATTCATATTCAAATCTCATATACAAATTGTTTATTTACTTATACATTGGTATTTACCTCGATCATTTTACATATCATATCAGTCATATCATATGGATATAGCTAGATGGATGATCCATTACTGTTGATGTTTATGAGTGTGTGTGTGTACCTAATCCAAGTAAGTGAGCACTTGTATTAAATTAACCACGAGTTAAACACATTTATCACTGATGAATGATTTACTGGGCAATGATTTTTTCCTGTGAATATTTATTACATGATTACAAATAATAAAACAATAAGTAAAAAGAATAAGTACAATTTGAGGTCGGCGAAACCAGAACTTAAACGTCGTTTTAATAATTGAACAATATTTAGGTCACTGGAATATTGACATTAACTAATGTTATAGTAACATTTCAGTTGTATGAATTATATAATTTTGTATGGACGGATGGATTGGATTATTATTGGTGGATAAACGTAGGTTGACCGGAAGTAGATGTTTTGTAATAAAGGTATATTATATTAGGCACTTTTATGCATTCCTATTCGTACTCATATAAATCCATATGTAAATGTAAAAATGCTATAGTTACTTGATCACTTTAATTGAGTTTCCGCAACTACTGTGATATAACTATGTATAGATACGGTAGGTAGGTATTATGTAGGTATCTCCTTTCCATACTTTTTTCAGATCACATCTAACAGTTTCCGATAAAAGTATCCGTGATTGATTAAACGCCAATCATTTGATAAGTTTCATTGGGATTTTTAGATTTTTCAAAATGGCTGTCTTGAAAGCCTAGCAATACATATGTACCTATAGCAATTTATGGACGACATTAAATTTATAAATCAATGGGTATTTGGCAGTTTATTCGCACACCGCGACGTACTTAGAGGAGTGCAAAAAGTTGTGTTGATAATATATTCTCACGTCGTGCCTGTCTCAACCTTAAAGTAGAACCACACCTCATGAATAATATCTAAGATTAATTCGTTAAATAAAAAGGTAACATGTTATTATACGGTGGGCCATTTATCAAAAATCCTAATCCTTTGTCATAATAATTAAGGTCCCAAAACAGGCACCCGGTGCTGTTGGACAAGTTTTTCTCACCGGCTCGTGACTTATTTTTTAATAACCTTCAGTGAGCGTTGCATTAATTTGTGTAGCATTAATCCTTTGATAAACGTAGGCACCCTGGCACCGTTCACATAATTTTGTTTCCGGATTTTGCTATCAGTGACAGTAGATTTGAGGAAACGTTGTTATAATTATGTGTAGTTATTTATAATAGTTCAAGTACTTCAAGTCTCATTGTCGTCACCTAGTTATATTACGTGTTTTAGTTTATTATTTTATTTTATATGTATGCCAGGTGTTCATATATGGGCCCCTAGTTGCCTGATAAATGAAGTTGTCATTCTCATTCATTCAAAAGCGTAAGCATATCTTTTACATATAATGTAGCCTACCACGATTCGAGCTCAAACCTCATACATGCATACATATAAACTAGGAATGTCACTTTTCAATATCATCAAATGTTCTTTGGAAACATTTGATCTTCAATCATTTGCATTCAAAGATTTTTTTGTTATTGATTTTGGAAGTAAATTGACGCAGTGACAGTCGCAGGCGCAGTCTGTATATCTTCAATACCGTGGTACAAAATAACATACAAGGTCTAATTAACTATTGGATTTATTGCTCATGTTATCTATATCAATCACTGGCCAGTCTCTACAAAGTTCATCAATCAATTACTAAAGTTTTTTTTATAGATATTTTATGGAATTACTCTTGAATATCTGTCATCAGATCAAACACAGAATACCGAACGGGATACGAGTACTGGCTACGAGACTAATTGAGTAACTTACAAGAGTTTGTAAGTGTTTAAAAGAAGTACAAACAAAACAGGTAATAATTTTAAAAAACAAAAAATAACCGACTTCACTTAGGATCCGCTATTACAAGAGGAAGTGGACGAGTTTCTGTAAAAAATTGTGAAATCACTATAGGTGTGCCTATAATAGTTGAAGAGTTCCATCGATTTCTCCAGGATCCCATCATCAGACCCCGACTTGTTGACAATGGGACCATCTAGGGGTTATAAAAAAATTTTGAAAATCGGTTCACGATTCACGGAGGTATCGAGTAACATACATACAAAAAATTAATAAAAAACATAATAATAATAATAAAAAGTCAGTCGAATTGAGAACCTCCTCATTTTTTGAAGTCGGTTAAAAAGTGGATTTATGTTAAAAATTCCAGCTGTTACAGAAGTGTTGCTAATAGTTCATTGCAAGCTCTACATTTTAATACAAAATTCTCATTTTACGAAAAAAGGGACTAGAGAACTTGAGAACATCCTCCTTTTTTGAAGGTTAAAAAAGGTACATTAGCAAATTAAAATATTTATCCATTAAAAATTCCTGACATTTTTGTATTTCGGCCCCATTCCTGACAAATGGGTAAAATTCCTGATATGCCAGGAAAATTCCGGACGTCTGGTAACCCTACACGGGATACACCTTTGCCCAGGCAGTACACGGAAAAAATAGTGTGTTAGCAAAGTACCAATTTGGCTCGGTTAAAATATTTTTGGTTATATACAACCAAGTCTTATTTAAATCACGCAATTAAGCTTTGTTAATTACAAACAAGCAATTATTGCTAACTATTCTTGGTTATTTTTACCAAGCACTTATTTAAATCCAAATAAGTGTCCTAGTAAATATAACCCTTCCCTGATTCCCTTATTTATTTTTAACTAATTTAATGGTGTAGTTTCACATACGTAAGTTAGCCAAGTTGACTTCTTTGATTTAAGCAACGAACTTTGCAGGCTCCATGCGAAGCGAGTCACTCGGTTGTAAATAGCAAAAACTTATTTATTTCTAGCCGTTTCATTTTCTCAGTGTAGGACACAATTACAGGGTAATAAAACTAGTAGTCAGCCTCGAACTGAGAAGTCGCGATTTACTTGCAAACGAGTTCACCAATATAACAAGACCCTTAATGAAGATTTTTTCCGCCTTCTAGCTCCATAACCCCTTGATAAATCCTACTCATATACGAACTCTCAAATGATATGTTATTTCTCCTACAACCTCATTAAATTTCATAAAGATCGGAAAAACGGTACACAAATTATCGCGGAACAAACTCTCAAAATCAAAAAGCCATCGAAATGCCGAGAAGTTCCAGTAGCTAGAAGTTGTTTGTATGAATCCGCTTCGCTTACGCTGCGCTCGTTCGAAAAAAGGTGAATTTTAATTTAGCGAAGTAATCTGCCAGCTCCTGACATACAAAGTGGTTTTGCAAATGTATGTAAAGCCATTTGTCCCTTACGACATATGTTTCCAGTGTTGATAAACGTATTGTTTTTTGGCAAAGCGAATATTTTTCAACCGACTTCAAGATTTTGAAGGAGGAGGTTCTCAATTCGTCGGGATCTTTGTTTTTTTTATGTACGATATGTACACCGATTATTCGAAGACGGCTGGACCGATTTGGAAATTTATGTTTTTGTTCACAGTTGGTCCCATTGTCACCAGGTCCGGATCTGATGATGGGATCCTGGAGAAATCGAAGAAACTCTTCAACTATTATAGGCACACCGCACACCTATAGTGATTTCACTATTTTTTACAGCAATTCGGGCATTTCCTCTTGGAAAAGCAGAGCCTACGTGAATTCGGTTCTTTTTTTGTTTAAAATTATTATTATTTCAACTAATCTAACTCAAACTTCGTATCCTATAGGTATGTTAGTGAAGTAGCTCAGTTCAAATAGTAAAAGGTATACCCAGCAATACCTAACGTCTTTACTTACAGGATAAATGTGAAAATTACGTAGGAATTCATAACTGCGGTCGATCCTTCACGCAAATTCCATTGCAAGTATTCATTCATCATAATTGTTGTTTTGTTAATAATCATCTAGTAAGAATGTCCCCGCAAAAGTATTGACCTATTAAACTGAAGGCACAATTACCAAGAAAACGGAACCTTGATCAGTTAAACCACGGTTTTGAGTCTGGGAAAAGCTAAAGTTATAGGTAAGTACTTCAATTCAATGCATTGTTAATGATTATGTAGCCGTGTGAAGCGACCGCAACAAATGCTTTTTAAACTGCTTCTGATGCCTTGAAGATGGTTTTGAAGGATATCGGATTGTCCTAGTTTGATTAAGATTAAAGTGCTTTGGGTTATGGTAGGATCGGAAGAAGACAAATTATCCGATCTAGAAAACTAGCTGTTATTTTCAAATGCAGACAATACACCTTATAACACAATTATTTGACTTCCAATTAAATTCCTCTTAAATACATTTTCCGGCAGTTCTTCAACTCTCACTGATCATAGCTTAGGCTATAAGAATATATACGTGTTTTATATAAATAAGAGATGAAATTTAAAATTAATATACCGATTCTTCCATTGGGTCCCTGGAGGCTGCACACGGCTCCGAGGCCAGGAACGTTTGGTCTATAACCTGCCCGAACACCGACCTACCTGACCATCCCTGCTCGCAGAGGCAATGGGACGAGCCGCTCTGTCGACTAGTACGGAAAAATCTATTAGTTCGACAGACCGCGCTCGTCTCCTCGCTACCGCAGAGAGGGAGTCGGGTCAGTGGCTGACAGCACTACCGTCTCCCAATATTGGCACACTGTTAGACAATACCACCTTCCGCCTCGCAACTTGCTTACGTTTAGGGGCACCAACGAATCACCCGCATCGCTGTCAATGTGGTGTCATGGTGAACAACCTTGGCCACCAACGTCTTTCATGCGTCCGAAGCGCTGGAAGGATCCCCCGCCATGCCAGCATTAACGACGTCATCCGAAGGGCCCTTGTCAGCGCCAAACTGCCGGCAGTCCTGGAGCCTAGCGGTCTGGCCAGGGACGACGGCAAGAGGCCCGACGGCATGACACTGGTGCCTTGGAGTATGGGACGGCCGCTAGTTTGGGACGCTACTTGCGTTGATACCTTGGCACCGTCCCATATTCCAGACACCAAAAATAATGCTGGCGCTGCGGCATCCTCGGCCGAAGACCTCAAGCGCCGCAAGTATGTTGCTCTAGGAAGTAGCTACATATTTGCGGCGTTCGGGGTTGAAACTTGGGGCCGTGGGGGCCAAGCGCGCGCCGCGCCGGCTGTACAAAGACCTATCGGCGCGTCTAATAGAGGCCTCTGGTGATCAGAGGGAGGGCTGGCTACTATTTTGCGCAACGAATAGCCATTGCGATTCAGCGTGGCAATACGGCCAGCATTCTGGGCACCCTGCCCGTTGACAGTGATCTGGGCCAAATTTTTGATCTCTAGTTTTAAGTAGTTTAGATTGTCAGGGTAGGGAATTTGTTTATAATGTTTTTATTTAATTTACTGTTATTTTACTTCAATAAAACTCCAATTAAAATGGTATCCATACAAAATAATTCGGCCCGCAATGTAATGCAAACACACTCGCGTTAAACGCTCGTTGACAGTTACATTCAATACCATGTTTACAGTACATTGTTGCTGATAAAATTTAAAAAAAATATTATTATTGGGTTACAGTTAAGTGTAACTTAAAAAAAAACATCTTAATTAATGATTACACTATTGATTGAGTTCTATGTCTGGTTTACTTTATGGCTCGTATTAGATTTACGTACTGTATATGGAACTAAAGTACTTTTTTGTTATAAGTAGCAAAACTTCAAACTATCTTACCAAATGCTATTCATGTGCATACTGTATTAGCGATGCTCGTTTTCAAATCGTTACCGGACTCTTAATTTCTTTTAAAGTATATACCTACATAGTATCATATTCATATAAGATCTCGTAAATATAGAGTATGGCCTTTTTCAACGTACGTTTCTTCAAGTCCTCGCTATTCATCAAGTTCTTTCACCCCTCTGCAAGTCTGCACTCTGACTATACAACATTGCATCTTTTTCTTGAAATAATTCCTTGCCTTGAGCGATTTGAAAGCGATTTCTATACAAAACTCGTACGCGGCGAACTCGCGGCGTGTTCGCTCCCATACAAAAGTCGCTCGCAAATCGCAAGTGTGATAACGCTCTTAGATTAGGTAAACTTATTTAGAAAGAGTTATATCTTTTACACTATCTTAATTTTTTAAACATGTAAATATACAGACAGGTTGTAACAAAAATACTGGTGATCCGTTTAAGGGCATTGGTATCGTATTGTGACTAAAAAAAGTAGGAGAACAAATTTTTGGACACGAAAAAAAAATGTTTTGCTATGGGACAGATGGTGGGACTCACCATCACACCATGTACATATAATAGATACCTTTTTCTATAAGTAATAACTTTTTAGATCTTATTTTAAGCTTTTATTTAGTTTCACGTTTCATTTGTCCTGGTATGTGTAATCAAATCTTGCAAGTTTAATTTTACCTAGGTACTTCCCGGTTTCCAATTGAGCTGAAATTTTGCGCGCATATGTTATCGCAATATTTTGATGACTTGGTACTAATCTGATGATGGAGCTGGAAGGAGGCCATAGGAACTCCTCAACTAGGTACTCAACATTGCATTCGCCTTGGTGCGTGAGCAGCTAGGGATTGTATAAAGAAAAGTACAGTTAACAATAAATGCTTATCACAAAAATGAAAATTTTCAAGAAAACTTAGTATGTTTTATGTGATGTAATCAGTGCCGGTTTTAGGGGTGGGCGAAGGGGGCGGTCGCCCAGGGACGCCGGGGCCACATGCCATTTTTTTTATAGTCTAAATTTTGCCTGGGGGACGTCGCGGCGGGGCACCCAAAGTAGTTTGCCAAGGGCCCTGTATAATGTATATGCGTGAGTCCACTGTCATATCATAACTATGTCAACAATTGCTAAGTGTTTTACTGCGCACTTTTATTAGACACTTTTTACATATTTAGCTTGCCGTCGTATATTTATGTGCTTCAATCTTGTAAGTTAAATTTCAACCACTTTGCGGTGCACGGTGTCTGGTTGAGCTGAAATTTGGTATAAGTACTTCCGTGACTTACACGACAATGCTATCAACTAAGTACAGTCAGCAACAAAAGTGTGTACGAAAAACAATAGTTACATGAAACGGTTCTTATATTTTATTAATTTGTGAATATAAAAAGTTACTTACCTATACAGTGCATGCAAGTAAGTAGATAACACAATTGTTAATCCGGCCAATCATACCTATACGACTGACTTGAACAATAAACATGAATTTTCAAACTAGGATCCTATTAAAATTTATAGCCTATATATCTGGTTTTCTGATGTTATTAAGGCTCTTAGAGGTAGTGTGCATGTCACCCTTATGTCCTAAGCTAAGCGCTGAAATCGGCACAGCTGGTCAAAGGTAAGTAAGGGTATACTTTTGCATAGATAGATACCTAGGTACACTAGTACATTATTTACGTACATACGTAGGACAAGTGACAGTGACATGACATGTATTACTATCATATGATGACGTTAACACTGACAGATATATTACTACAATGATAATTTATAGGTTATTGTATGTATATCATACAGAACATTACTTTACTGCCTATTAGATGCTTATAATTTACTAATCACGTGCTCTGTTGTAACGACAAAGACAAGACTTTAAGTACGAGTACCTACATTTAATGTTTGACTTTAGTTCACGTTTAGTTATTCTCAAAATACTGGTTTTACTGGTTTACTTCATTAAAAGTATAATAAATTTTGTATTCGAGCCTAACGCCGGTCAGGTCCAGCGCTTGGTATATGTAGGTATCTGTACATTCCACGATATTTATGTGCTTGATTGCATACATAAAATATAGGTGCCCGATGTTAGAGGCGAGAACTGTCAAAATGTGTGTGAACTCCTACTATAAATAATTTCCCATAAAAAAAACATAAAAATACCAGTTCTGACTGGCAAGAGAAGTCACTGGACATTATCAAATCAAGGATTTTGAATAATTAACGGCTATGTTACTCGTACCTGCTCAATAATAATTTTGACAAATAATAGAGACTCTGTTTTAGTTATGCACGCTTTACGTCTTACGTCCAAATCTAATCCGGCGTGACGGAGTTCTTTACATACGTTTCTCTTAGAATATTTACAAACATTGTCGACGGATTTAAAGAAAAGTAAAAAAAACTGTCTTACTTGTCGCGCGTTTCCGATCGGACAGGAGAGGCAGGCTGCCCGGCTTCTGGAGGAGCTCCTGCAGCTCAGGCTGGGGCACCGGGTTCTCGCTGCGGCCCTTCATCTTGTAGTCTTTCACTAACACTAGTTATTTAAATCACTGATAGTTAATTATTCGAAGATGTGAGTGTAGAGTAAAAAGCGTAAAAGTGCAACCGGGATGTGCTCATAAGTCGCGTTTCGGCGAGTATCAGCGATCGCTGTCAAAGGGTCGCTCATGGCTCTGAACTGTAGTGACCGCGGGGTGGACCGGCTTTATAGCTGACGGTGGTGAGCCCAGACACGAGGATGCTGACCGAGAGTCGCGCGGCGACTGACGGCCGGTCAAGGGTATGCCGACACCTCTAACACGGACGCAGCCTCAACAGACGTCGCCTTCGAGATTTGCTGCAACTATTTTTAATAACGGTATTGTTTACCAATCAAGGCCCATAATTAAATTGATTATGGAAAAGTAGATTAAATGTTTAAAAAAGTCACTTAATAACCGTCAATTACATTCAAAGTTACTACGTATTTCTTCCTGATTATTTGCTAATTGACATCGTAGTGGGTACGTTATTGTGTAAATAAGATCACACTGCGTACTCGTAGTACCTACCTGTGAAGTGACGTATGCAAATTATAAATGTATTCGGCTAATTTAATATTTACATACATAATTGTGTAAAACACGCTCTATTTATTTACTATTACCTACAGGATGATCTCGGTTTTCCCCAGGAGTGTGGGCTGTGTGGGTGACTCTTAATTATTCTTGCTTTTTCTTTTTTTAGGGTTCCGTAGCCAAAATGGCAAAAACGGAACCCTTATAGTTTCGCCATGTCCGTCCGTCCGTCCGTCCGTCCGTCCGTCCGCGGTCTAGCTCAGTGACCGTTAGCACTAGAAAGCTGAAATTTGGTTTGAATATGTGCATTAACCAAGCCGACAAAACGGTAGAATAAAAACGCGAAAAATATATTTTGGTAGGGTACCTCCCGTACACGTGAAGTGGGGGGCGAAATTTTTTTTCGTTCCAACCAAGTTGTGTGGGGTATCGTTGGATAGGTATTTTAAAGAGAAGTAGGGTCTTCTAAAACAGTTTTTGGATAAAACTAATACTTTCGGAAATAATAGGTCCGAAAGTTTAAAACAGGGCGTCCCCCCATCTAACTTTTGAATCGTGGGTCCTAAAATTTTGAAAAAAAAACATGAAACTGAGGCCTAATGAGTACCTTCAATGAAAACTATATTGAAATAAATCGGTTGAGCCGTTTTTGAGTTATCATTCAAAAACCCATAGTGAAAGGACGTAAGTAAAAATGACGTAAGCGCCGCCAAATTTCCCGTAAGAAACGACCTTTTGAATTAATGGTCTCAGTTTACGGAACCCTACACTGAGCATGGCCCGACATGCTCTTGGCCGGTTTTTTTTTGTGTATGTTCACAGAGTAGGTTTTCGAACCCGGCTGAACGGATTTGGAGTTTTTTTTAGTAGTTTGTAGTAGTATTGTTTGTTTACAGGCATTCTATATTTGAATCAGCACACAAAGAGGCACAACACGGTACAACCACTACATATACAATTCCACGCTCTCGATAATTCAACTATACAATTAAAATAAGAATTTTTTTAGGGTTCCGTAGTCAACTAAGGAAACCTTATACATAGTTTCGCTATGTCCGTATGTCCGCGGCCTAGCCTTGCAATGCACAAGTTGCAGGGGGGTGATTTTTGAGATTCAAGCACTCGAAAGTGACATTTACAACTCAGAATAAAACGATGAAATTATGTTTTAAAAATAACAACAATAGGAATTTTAAATCATGAGTATTGAAACTATTAATTTCATGCGAAAAAAATAGCGGTAAGCTTTTGTGTGCGATTATTTTCGAGCTTAAACTTTTATAATTCGGGCGCTCGAAAGTCAAAAATTGGCCCCCAGAGGCCCGTTTTATAAAACTACAAGTTACAATTTACAAGCGGAACTCTCTTTCTAACCCTATGTGTTAGAAAGAGACTTCCGCTTGTAAATTGTAACTTGTAGCTTTATAAAACTGGCCTCAGGACGTTCTTAAAAATTCAGTAACATTCTCGGAAATTTCGGAAAACTTACACGAGAATTTAAATTAAATTTCCTATGAGAACATTTCCTATGGGAATTATCAAAAAATATATTCTTAGTATTAAATGATTTATATTGTTCGTACTCGTAAAATTTCAAGTTCAAGGTCAGTTCGTGAAGTTCTGAGAACATTACGTCTGGAAAATTTCGCAACATTGGAAACTAAGCTCCTTGGTGTTGCTAGCCTAGCTCAGTGATGACAATGAGCACTTGAACACTGTGGTATAAGTATGGTATGTGATTTAATCACGCCAACAAGTGGTAAAACAACATCTGAAAAAAATGTAGTTTCGATGAAAACTATATTGAATGAAATCAGTTCAGCCGTTTATATGTTATCGCAAAAACTTATCCTTTCTTGGGTACAAGGATCGACGAACCACCGCCATAATATAAAAACGCCCGTTTGAGTGGCTGTATTGTGACGGGGTGGCAACTTACGGACGGAACCCTACGTTGAGCATGGCCTGACATTACATCAACCGGTTGTTTTACTCTTAGTAGGAGAAATACAAATTTTCCGCATGCCGTAGTAGCCTCTAAAATCCGTTTAAATTATTTAATAAGACGGCCATCATTTTTAATGCTAACACAAGGAGGAACCCTATAATCATGATAACACTAACCAGTATCATATTATGATTAAGAATAAGTGAAAACACACATTTTTTATTATAGTAAGTATATTTCATGTTTAACATTTTCCTGCTCCTATCGTTGATTTCTTCGATTAGGGAGATTGTCTATAGCTGACAATTGACAACAACTTAGACTCGCCCTCGCCAGGACATTCCATTCATTATATTATTACCTTGCAGTGCACGCCTTACTGCGATCGTATCTTTTAACTGCCCATTTCGACATGCACAGCCTTTATCTGATAGGCTAACTTGGTCTATGTATTAACAATGGCGGACGGCGGTAAGCACACAATTACATGTTGAGATGTTAGCCAGATTTTGTTTACCAATGCGTATGAAAGGTAGTGCCGTCAACCGTCAACTGCTACAACTTTGCCTACGATGCTCATCTTTCTTCTTCTTCTTCAAGTGCCTTCTCCTTTCCGGAGGCTGGCGACCTTATGCCTATATGCCACTCTATCTGCAGTCATGCGTATTAGTTTTTCTGTACTGTCCACGTCTAACCAGTCTCTTACGTTCCTTGTCCATGATATTCTCCTTCTACCACGTCCTCGTTTCCCCTCAATCTTCCCCTCAATTATTAGTTTTAACAAATCGTATTTTGAGTTTCTATATATATGTCCGAAATATGCTGCTTTCCTTTCTTTAATAGTCGTTACGACTTCCACCTTTTTTTTCATTAATAACAAAACTTTTTCGTTACTAACTCTGTCGGTCCATTTTAGCCTCAGCATTCTACGATAGAGCCACATTTCAAACGCCTGTAATTTACTAATCAGCTTTTTTCTTAGCGTCCAGCTTTCGGAGCCATACATGAGGATTGGAAGAATATAGCATTTCGCCATTCGCCACCTTAAGTCTAATTTGATCTTCCTGTTTGTCAACAGTTTCTTCATATTTTGAAAGGCACTCTTGGCAATACCAATTCTAGTTTTAATTTCCTGTTCAGGGTCCCACGTTTCATTAAGCCAGCAGCCGAGGTATTTGTATTTACTAACCCTTTCCAAATGATTTGAACCTAGTCTTAAAGGGGAAGTTTGTGTACTTGTTTTACTAACAACCATGTATTTTGTCTTTTTAGTGTTGATTTTTAGTCCATACTGTTGAAGTGCATCATTTAATTTTTCGAGTATAATTTGAAGGTCATCGAGGTTTTCAGCCAGAAGAACAGTATCATCGGCATAGCGTATGTTATTTATAAGTTTGCCATTCACACGAATGCCCACGTCAAGATCCTCGAGTGCTATTTTGAAAATGGTTTCCGAATAAATGTTAAATAAACAGGGTGAGAGAATGCAGCCCTGTCTTACACCCTTTTCTATCTTCACTTCTTTAGATATCTTTTTGTTCACTTTTATCTTTGCTTTTTGGTCATCTTTGCCTGACTTGAAAAACATGGTGTTCTTCACAGCTATTTATATCTTATTCCTGAGATGGCCGCCATTCTCCCGTCTCAGAAATAAGATATAAATAGCTGTTTGGTGAAGGAGACTACGTTTTTCAAGCCAGGCAAAGTTGTACATCGTAGGCAAAGTTGTAGCAGTTGACGGTACCAACCTTTTTCATGAGTTCTTCAAGGTTCTAACAGATCTTAACAAAATCGTATCGATTCTATCGATCGATCGGATTCCATGGAATATATTTATTTTTTTTGCTAGCTATCTCCAACGTGATCGGAGGTTTATTACGGTTCTCTTTCATACTAGTTCTCGCTTTTGCTACCGCTCGTACTTTCATTCCGCATTCTGGTTCTTTCTTTCATTCATCATCTTATACTTCTTTTCTGGGTGGGATTTCCCAGCTAGTCTACTTTCTAGCTAATATTCTTTTATTTTTATAGGGGATTTAGGGCAACACAGGTTTCATTTTATTTAAGATTTACATTTTAGCCATTCTGTTTTATCAAGACAGTTTTATCTTACTCTATTTTACATTTGCTATTTCCCTTTATTTTAACACAGTTTGTGGCACAGTGGATGTCATAGCTTGTTTTACATTGGGTGGATTTTCTTATATCTATTACAGGTTATTTACTTATGTTCTAATTGTACATGTAGTTGTGTTATGTTTAGTCTTGATGTAACATTGTGTTTTCTACTATTTCACATAATTTTCATTTCTTAGTTCTAATTTTACATGATATAGCACTTATTCTATTGGTTTTAACAGCATAAATTGTATCAATTTAACACAGCTTGTTTTTACAATATTGTTTTATGCTGTTTTTAAATATATTTACTATATTGTAACAGCATAACTTTACCTAGTCTTATTTCTATTATTTACAGTTTTAATTATTTTTGAACAGTAGTTTATAAATTTATTTCTATTTTTACTTATTATTAGTTCATGTGCATTGTCTTTACTCATCCTAATGTCCATTTCTATTTCTAAATTTAATCGTTCCAGTTCGTGGATTGGGCATTCAAAAATAAGGTGTGGGACCGTCTCCGAGATATTCGGATCGCAGACGCGTTAACTTATAAGCGTTTCCGAATTCTAGCTTTAATTAATTATTTCATAACGTTGTTATTTGTTAATCTAGATACCTAGTAGGTACAAATACAACGGGGTCTAGAGGCATATTCACTTTTTTTTAAATATGTTTGGACAAAAATTGCATCATTTTAATTATTTTTTTTTACTTATGTACGATCAAACCGGGATTACAATGAAATTAGTATTTGATTTTAAAACTCTGAATATATATACTTTCTTTCCCAGCCTTGAGCACCGGAGACCTATAGGTCACTTTTTCCTTTGTATATGACAGATTTAAGATTCACTATCTTCACTAGATTTAAGATTAGTTTAATACTATTAAGCTTGTTTATTGCATGTTAGGCATTAAGTTATGTCTTATGTAATACCTATAGGTTGGCATGTTTAGTTTAGCTGTTAGTGCTGACCAAAATAAAGAAATAAAAAAAATATAAATAAATAAATAAATTTACACTTCCTTTCTTCGCTTATAAGTAGAGCATGCTACTGGACATTGTAGGTCTAACACTTAACACAAAACAAAACATGCGTCATGCCAGGGGCAAACCTGAAAAACTGCCATTACCGGCTTTCCTCGCCTTGAAAATATCAGATCATGCTGCTGCTTTGTTTGGTTATGATTAAGATTTATGAGTCCTCTCATTGCGTTTAGAGTAAATATACAAATACATACTTAGAATATAAATTATTTATCTCATTAATTTAGTCCCGTAGGTATAACTACCAAATACTGTTATTGGTAAGGACAATTAAGTACTATCATTTCCGATTTTTTTAAATATTTACTGATTTTAATATATTATATATCTATAATCAGAGACTATCTATAAGGCTGGCTCATTCCTCGGGCAGAAAATATAATATAACGAAGTAAGGGCACACTTCCGCAGGGAACAGACCTGGGGGACTTAGCTTAGGGTTATTTTTTTAGGTAGGTATATTTTTTATCTATTATTAATATTTAATTTTCATATAAGTAGTTTAAGTATGGGTATATAATAAGTTTTAAGTAGTTTTATCTTGTATTGTAACTTTCGATTTAAATATTTAATGATCTTTCAGGCTGAAAATGGCAATTGCAGATAACTATAGGTTACAACAAAAATCCGATAGGTACCTCGTCACCTAAAAACAAATTGAGTCATGATAAAAGCTTACGTATGTAATTTGCATACTTACAAGGAAAATTTACTTATAAACTCTATCACAGGTGAATTACCGGGGCCAGCACAGCCCAAGGAATATCTACAAACCTCATAAATTATTGAAACTTGGTCAGATACTTAGAATTTGTTAAAGCGTGCCTAAATAATTTTATTGTACTAGGTAGGTAGTAGGGAATGCAACCCGGGTACCCGAAAACCCGGGTACCCGGGTACCCGTCTATATTTGGAGTCGGGTAAAACCCGGGTTTTTAACTCATAACCCGGGTTTTACCCGTAATTTAGAAATCGGTAGAAAAATAGGGAAAACGTGAATAAACTTAAAACAAAATGTTCTATTACTTCTGTAACTGTATCCCTACCTTACTGTGTGTGTTATAAACTATTAAATTAAAATTAAAAGGCATAGCATAAATGGTCCGAACATATTTTACACTTCAATTCTAACTATCGCTTGATAGCTTTAATCAATCATTCCAGTAAAATTTTACTGCACAACCTAAATGAGAGACAAAAGGCGTATATCAGCAAATAAATCGCACCAGAATAAGCCGGATTTGTTAGAGGAAAAGAAACTAGAGAACAGATTCTCATATTGCGCCAGATAATAGAGAAAGCCAGAGAGTTCGACAGACCAACGTACATATGTTTTGTTGACTTTCAGAAGGCATTTCACTCAGTTAAATGGCCGCTGCTGTGGGATGTTCTCTTACGAATGGGCGCTCCCAACAATCTCGTCCATATATTAAGAGGGCTGTATGAGAACAACTCCGCGTCAGTAAAAGTGGACAATACAATGTCAAAGCCACTCCATCCTTCGGCTGGGGTACGTCAAGGGTGCATACTATCGCCCTTGCTCTTTTCTGTAATCTATACTGAGCACATAACGCTTGAAGGCTGGACGGATGGTGTTCCAATAGGTGGGAAGAATATCTCCAATCTGCATTACGCTGACGACATCGACACCACACTCACAGCAACAAGCGAAGATTGTTTAGCAGCGCTATTGCGTCGCGTTGAAACAGTTAGTCTCGAATTCGGTTTGAAAGAAGAAGAAGATCTATTGTTACATTTGAATATTCCATATTTCCCGTTAACTTTGATATTTCTGAGTAATAAACAGAAAGATTAAGTATACCTAACCTAACGTCTTATGCTCTCTAAATTAATATTGTGATTTACAGCTGTTTTAATAGTATAAGTCGTTAAATTTATATATTTCATGTAGGAAATCATTGTTTGTCAATTAATAAATGCAAACTCAGCAATCAAAAGTGCATTTTATTACTAAATTCCCGTAAAACCGATGAAAACCAATAATTAATAAAAAAAATTGTTCAAAACCGGGTATTACCCGGGTACCCGGGTTTTTGAAAATCAAAGTCGGGTAATACCCGGGTACCAAAAATGGCCGGGTATTGCATTCCCTAGTAGGTAGTACCTAACATGATATAAAAATCTGTGAATCAACGTTGTCTCTTATAAGTATCTCCTGCAGAGCTCGAATTTGTAAAAATTGTGCGCATCGAGAAAAAGTTGTGAATTTTTGACCATGGATAGAATGGCCCACGATAAATATTTTTTAGTATGGGAAGTCCGTAAACTTTTTGGACCTTCACGTCAAAATCAGGGGTCCTGTGAAATACGTTATTACTCTATGGTTAAGGCTGCTAGGGGTTGTGTGGTATCATTTCCGTGTAAAACAGACATGCGGAATTCATTTGTGATATTAAAAATGAAAAATTTCTTTTAAAAAAAAAGTTATGTGGCGAGGAAAAACACAATTTTTTATTTTTTTTTAGAACGTCATATAACTAATATATATCATTTTTTTTCTAATATTAAAAAAATATTATAAAGGAGAATATTTAATGTAGTTTCTAAATATATACAATTTTTAGGCTTATAGTATGCAAAAACTACGCGAAAAAAAATGTTTGCTTCGTGGTGTATATGTTTTCTCCATAGTAAGTATCGATAATCAATGTGAACGTGAACATCCGTAGCGTATTGACCTTAAAATGCATGTATTGCTTGTTATTAGTAAATTTTATTCATAATAACTTCACAAAATGCAGAAATAAAAAAATACAATAAATAAAATAGTAGATTGTACAACAAGTGCATAAAACGCACCATATTACGCGAGGCGTTTATCCATACGAGCGAGCTTGCGAGCGAGGATGGATATAAAGTACGAGCGTAAAATGGGTTTTATGGACGAGTTATACACTCTACTTTTTACTTCGATTGTGAGGAAATAAAAAGAATAGGAATTTCTTTCATAAGAAGTTTCACTTTATGCTGGGTATAGGCGGACTAAAACTCTATTTTATGCACAAGTGCATAAAAAATTGACTTCTTCTAAGGCTATTTTGACAATGGCAATTTTTTATGCACTTGTGCATAAAATTGAGTTTTAGTCCGCCTATACCCAGCATAAAGTGAAACTTTACGAGCATGAGAAGTAAAAAACATATTTTTCCTCCTTAACTTTAACATAAACCGTCACAATTCAAACGACGCGACGTCTGTTTTCCGTTACTCAACTTAGGTAAAAAAAAACCAGAAGTTTTTTGTATTAAAGGTGTATAAAATGTATATGTTTCTATAATCTATATTAAATATGCTTCTTTATAATATTTTTTATTATTTGAAATAAAGGATATATATATTAGTTATATGACGTTCTAAAAAAATAAAAATAAAATTGTGATTTTCCTCGCGGCACAACTTTTTTTTAAATACGAAATTTAACATTTTTAATATCAGAAATGAATTCTGCATGTCTGTTTTACACGGAAACGATACCAAACAACCCCTAGCAGTCTTAACCAGAGAGTAATAACATATTGCACGGGACCCCTGATTTTGACGTGAAGGTCCAAAAAATTTACAGACCGCCTATACTAAAAAATATTCATCTTTGGTCACTCACTCAAAAATTCACAACTTTTTCTCGATGCGCACAATTTTTTTCGCATTTGTACTGAGACAAAACCCTACTATCATACTTTTCGAGCTAAGGTTAATCCTACTAGAACTCGGCGAGTAGAAAGGTAAGTAGGTACCTACGTTTTATGAACTTTATAATATTTACCCGAGATTTTTATATCATTAAGTGAAGCTTGAAATGCCGATTTGTCTAAACGTAGTTATTACGACTGTTTAATTACTTATAAAACACAAGGTCCTGTTTATACAGAGTGCTCGCGAGGAAACCGCATAATTTCTGTATTTTACGTCACTCTGGGCGGTAAGTGAGATTTGACGCCCACGGGCGCAGCGGCAAATCTCACTTCACACCCAGGAGAAGACGTAAAATTGTGTACGCACCACGGGCGGTAATAAAGAAGGCCTCAAATCGCTTGTCTATGGCCCTTACCTTCGGTTTGGGCCACAAATATCCGCGATCTGAGCCGTTCTTTATTTTACCGCCCTAGGTGCGTAATGTACTATTAGTACCTACTTGGTAGCCTGAGAAGTCGTTTTGGTTAAAAAATAGGGTATTTTTTTGCTGACTGTACAAAATGCTCCAAGTGTAGAAAGAAACAATATGTACGAGCGGTAAACAAGCGAGAAATGATGCAAGTGAAATAGATAAAGCTAAGGCTCCGACCAATGTTGGAGATAGGAAAAACAAAAAACCGGCCAAGAGCATGTCGGGCCATGCTCAGTGTAGGGTTCCGTAAACTGAGACCATTAATTCAAAAGGTCGTTTCTTACGGGAAATTTGGCGGCGCTTACGTCATTTTTACTTACGTCCTTTCACTATGTGTTTTTGAATGTTAACTCAAAAACGGCTTAACCGAATTATTTCAATATAGTTTTCATTGAAGGTACTCATTAGGCCTCAGTTTCATGAATTTTTTCAAAATTTTAGGACCCACGATTCAAAAGTTAGATGGGGGGGACGCCCTGTTTTAAACTTTCGGAGCTATTATTTCCGAAAGTATTAGTTTTATCCAAAAACTGTTGTAAAAGACCCTAATTTTTTTTAAAAGACCTATCCAACGATACCCCACACTACTTGGTTGGAACGAAAAAAAATATTCGCCTCCCACTTCACGTGTACCCGGGACTCGGGAGGTACCCTAACAAAATATATTTTTTAATACAGTTGCTCAAAAAAGTGCTTTTCTTGTAGTGGTTTAGCGTGCGGAAAGTTTGATATCGCGCACTAGTGCTTTTTACTTTTCCAGCCAATCACAGCTAATGACAGTGACAGACAGCCAATCACAGCGCCGCACCGCACCGCGCGGAGCGTTCGGATCGGATACATGTACTAAAGTAACCTCAAAGTGAATAATTGACAATTTTATAATTTTTTCGCAACTGTATTAAAAAACGTCGTTCGATACTCGTGCGTAAATGTCATTCTTCACTCGTCCCGATATCTCGGTACTCGTGAGGTAATGACACTAATGACATACTTTCCGCACTAATATCGAAATGTACTATTTCGCGTTCTACCGTTTTGTCGGCTTGGTTAATTAAACCAAATTGGATTGGAATTGGATATTAAAACCAAATTTCAGCTTTCTAGTGCTAACGGTCACTGAGCTAGACCGCGGACGGACGGACGGACGGACGGACGGACATGGCGAAACTATAAGGGTTCCGTTTTTGCCATTTTGGCTACGGAACTCTAAAAAAGGCTAAAGCGCCGCTCACTATGGATGGTAAATATGGATGGATATATCTTCACAGAGTATACTCGTTTACAAACCGTTTAACACGTACCATAGGGGTTTGCACCGCACTCAGGCACCTTACCGTGCCATGCAAATACCGGTCCGACACCTGCAAAATATTCTCGACATGAATGCTGGACGCAGTGGCGTAGCTAGGTGACCAAGGGCCCCGGGGCAAAATAAACTGGGACCCCTGACCTATACACACACACTGTTCTTTATGTTTAATAAGAGGTTTGTTAATCAGGTTTTGGGGGCCCCTTAAGTTTGGGGGCCTCGGGGCAGTGCCCAGTCTATATAGCCCTTTGGTAGCTACGCCAATGGCTGGACGGTCTGGTCATGGCACGTTGCGGTTACAGTGCACGGTTGTCTGTGCCGGAACGGTCTAGTGGAAGCCTGTAGTGTGCAATCACACTTCTACGTAACCTTTACTATAATATGTAAATACTTGTATTATACCATGCGACACAATATACCTACCTTATGTCTCATTAGCTAACAGTTGTTTCCTTCAACACCCAACATCACATGGCGATCCTGTCCCATAATACTTTTTTTGCATGTGTCAGTACGAGCACGGTCATTGTTTAGACGGAATAGTGTGGGCGCAGACCTTAATTAGGTACCCCGTTTATATCTACATATGCGTAATTGGGGGTCACATATTTACTTACTTAAGTAGTTCGCCCGAAGCGATGACTCGGTAGGTAAGTGATTAGACTATAGACCCGGCAATTTGTCAACTATCGGTTGAGTATTTAATGATAGCTAGGTCTATTAATATACAAGTGGGTATTGCCTGAGATCTAGTTAATAACTGTGATAACATGGTGTAAGTCGTAACTAATCGATCGAACAACTATGCAGTCTTTTGTACTTACAAATAATTTAATCTTTACTATATTTGTGTATTTGTTTTAACGTGCGAGATAAATTATATTTTCACCTCACTAGCTCGGAAAGCCCTTTTTGTTTGTTTAATATCTATTGTGAAAATCGCTTTTTATCCACATGTGGTGAAAGAGTTTTGACATAAGTGACAAGTGGCTTAAGTGACATTTGACAGCTAACAAAACGTAAAACGTTAAAAGTGCAGAATTTTTAACATCGCAATTAATGAATTGCATCGAGTAAAAACACTTAATACAGTCTTACAACTTTATTTTAATTCATAAATATCAGCATTCAACATTAATCTTCATTCTTTTTGTAAAAACGGATAAATTGTTCTGACAGCCGAATAAGTCTACGTACGAACAAAACGCATCTGACATTTAATAAAACCTTTTACGTCAAAACTTTTCATTTCAATTCATCCATCATATCATATCAACGTTAAATATTCGCATGTTTTTCTAGGTTGTTTTGGTAAAAATTAGTGATTCGAGTGATGAAGAAGTATTAAACACCTGAGGAATTACGGGAAACCGAGCAAAATGCACCCTTTTTCTTATTTTCCTCGCTGTAGTGAGGTGAAAAGTTTTGTGTTATACACGGGTGAAAGTTATTTTACGTCTCGTGTATTAAAGCACTCGCTACGCTCAGGATTCTATTTTTGAACCACTCGCTTCGCTCGTGGTCAATATTAGAATCCTTTCGCTAGCTCGTGTTTCAAATAACACTCGCACGTAAAATACAACTTTCACCACTTGTATAACAAATAACTATTTAAATGTTGTTTACTACCACACCATGACAGATAGATATTTATCAATTGCCACTCCCAACAAATCATATGAATATTAAATATGAGTATATGAACATCGATTATTTGGGACTTTATAAAAACAATTGCTCGTTAAATTGATTAAGTGTTTGACTTGAACTGTTTTTTAGGGTACCGTGCCCCAAAAAGCGAAAAAAAGTAACCCTTATACCTAGGGTTTTTTGGAACACATTACAGACTTATCTATAGCGATGACCCAATTTGACCATTACCTACTAAGTAGTTATTAATTAGCGATTTTAGTTTTCATAGCGAGGACTCTTTAAACACTCCTTTTTTTAGAGAAGTCGTGTAAGTAAATGTTTATTTTCGGATGCGCAGGCGGCGGGCTTTGTGGTCAAGAATGTCAAGATCATTAGGTAAGTCACGAAACACTGGCTCGGACTCGCTCTAGAACTTGACATGCCACAGCCAATATGAATACACGTTAAGCCTGAGTACGGTCAGTAACCCATCCCTGAGCTTCGCCTTTACTCGTAAAAGGGTAGGTATACTTACCGACCCAGAGGTATGCCTCGTTATTTATAGCAGAGGCCTTTCGAGAAATCGAGAGTATGTAGGTACACCGGTTTCGATTAAAGTAGGTAGGTATGTGTTGCGTTTATTTACCCAGGTTCTTCTTGCATATGCATATCACCAATACGCCGGGAAAATAAGAATATAAATACATGAGTATATGTAATTTAACTACCGATAAAATAAAGTTATACGAAATACAGAAATAAAGGAAAAGTAGAAGAATCCACTGCCTTAGGCGAGGCATAAACTCGCGACTCCAGGATACATGCCCACCGCTCTAACCAACTAGGCTAACATAGATCTAAATCTAAGTAGGTACCTGTTGGCTACGAATTATATGACATTTGCCGTAGAAGTCTTACACTTGTGGCACTGTGGAATGTTAGTATTAGTACCTACAGGTGAGATGTTCAAAATAACCTTCACGCGCTCTTATTCTCTTAACAATAAAGTCGTGTTAAGGTCATTTTGAACACCTCATCCGATTAGCTACTTCTGCTGCTGGCTGTACCTACAAATTGATTTTCACCTCACTAGCTCGGAAAGCCCTTTTTGTTTGTTTAATATCTATTGTGAAAATCGCTTTTTATCCACATGTGGTGAAAGAGTTTTGACATAAGTGACATTTGACAGCTAACAAAACGTAAAACGTTAAAAGTGCAGAATTTTTAACATCGCAATTAATGAATTGCATCGAGTAAAAACACTTAATACAGTCTTACAACTTTATTTTAATTCATAAATATCAGCATTCAACATTAATCTTCACTCTTTTTGTAAAAACGGATAAATTGTTCTGACAGCCAAATAAGTCTACGTACGAACAAAACGCATCTGACATTTAATAAAACCTTTTACGTCAAAACTTTTCATTTCAATTCATCCATCATATCAACTCAACGTTAAATATTCGCATTAGTGCTAGCGGTACACGCCGAAATTCAGTATAATGCTGCAAATGGTGTTAAAAGCATAAAAATCGGACCGATTGATCTTTAGGCCAAATGAATCGATTCGGCCCGTAGCAGTAAAAAAAAAAAAAAACAGAGTGCAGTTATGACGTCATCTTTTTTTTGTATGGAAAAAAAAAATTTTTGTTCTGAAACCTATCGTGTGTGGTATCAAATGAAAGGGCTTTCTGAGCTAATTCCAAAAATATGTCACATCATTACATTTCAGTCACATGTTTGAAATAAACATAAAAAACATTTTCAAAACATACCAAGTTTGGGCTCCTCGAGATACGACACCAAGCAATATTTTTTTGTAAAATATATCTCAAATGATACCTAATATCCTCATATCTAACCCCAAGAATGCAATTTTGAAAATAATTACATTAAGTATTTTTTTCTGATTTTCAATGTTTACAAAGTGCGTCGTATTACTCAATACGAGTACGAGTACCGTAATATCCTCCAACTTTGCCCCCAGGCGAAACTTTGCCCAACATTTTGAACAAATTCATTAATTTACGTAATTTTATAGTATGTATGTATATATGTATGTACTTTATTGCACATAAACAAGTTTAACAATATTACAACAGTAAAATAAAAAATAAAAAAGATATGCACAAAGGCGAGCTTATCCCTAAAAGGGATCTCTTCCAGCCAACCCATAGTATAGTATTCTGGTGCGGGCAAGTGTTGATGTGAATCTCACAAAATGGGAAAGCATGGTGAGTAAAACCCATACGTATACTTATACCTGTATATAATAAGGCAATGGGGAAAGCCAGTGAAACCTTATTGTAGAGGGTGCTCTTTTAGATTCCATACAATGAGGAAAAGAAACAAAAGATGAATGGTCCTTAACAATGTACGGGAACTATGTACAGTTAAAAGGCTTTTCTTATGCAATTGTTTCCCTATACCTTTTTGCTTCAGCATTTTCATTTTAGAGTATTGTGACAGTTGCCATTACTCTAGATTGTTTATATCGTAATTCGATTTCAAAAGGATAATGAATGAAGAAGTCTTGATGTGGGCAATGTTACGTTGTAATGTAACAACTAGTGATGGCCAACTTTGCCCAAGACAAAAAAAAATCTTAGGGCTATCGGCTTTTTGTATTAACCACTCGGCACAAAAAAAGGTGATTATTGTTTTTGAAATATATATATGACGTTTTGGAACTGTTTCTTTATTTTTTTAATGTAATTGTTAATGTGAAACCATAGTATTCAATATATACATAATTTTCTTTGGTCTGCCGATTTATTTGTAAACATTACTAAGATAGGTTCGTTATGATTTGTTTCTATTATAAATAATGAAATATAACTCATTTAATTATGTTTTGTTTAATATACATACTAATGCCTGAAAAATAAAAACATGACTAAATTAAAAAAATTAAGTCAAATGAGACAACCCTTGTACTTTGGAATGCTTGTATGCACCTTGTACCGTAAAGATCAAAAACGCGTACCTATCATTGCCCACCTAATTTGTACAAAAGTTCACGTACTTATCGCTGAACTATTTAAAGGGAATGATAGGATTACCCTAGAGATTTGCTGTAATTCTTGTTTCAATACTATAATCGCATTATTTAAGCGCAAATCGACTTGAGCAATGTTGGGTAAAACTCGATATTACTTTACCCACCCTCAAGTTCGCAAAAAATGGGATAAACTTAATTCGCTTTAAGTAAGAAAAATCCTGATATGTGCAACCCGGGTTCCTCGAGCTCACCTATCACGTTATATCAAAAGAACGTGTAAACAGAGTTTCATTACTCCGAGAATTATTAGATCCCACATTCGTAATAATGAAAAATTAAAAAAAAATACTTAGTGAAATTATTTTCAAAATTGCTTTCTTGGGGTTTGAAATGAGGATATCAGGTATCATTTAAGGTATGTTTTACAAAAAAATATTCAACCGTATCGTATTTGTAGGAGCCCAAACTTGGTATGTTTTGAAAATTATTTTTATTTTCATTTGAAACAAGTGACATAAATATAATGATATGATATATTTTTAGAATAGGCTCAAAAAGCCCTTTCATTTGATACCACACACGATAGGTTTCAGAACAAAATTTATTTATTTTCCATACAAAAAAAAGATGACGTCATAACTGCACTCTGTTTTTTTTTTTTTTTTACTGCTTCGGGCCAAATCAATTAATTTGGCCTAAAGATCAATCGTTCCAATTTTCATGCTTTTAACACCATTTGCAGCATGTTTAAGGCGTACCGCTAGTACTACATGTTTTTCTAGGTTGTTTTGTTAAAAATTAGTGATTCGAGTGATGAAGAAGTATTAAACACCTGAGGAATTACGGGAAACCGAGCAAAATGCACCCTTTTTCTTATTTTCCTCGCTGTAGTGAGGTGAAAAGTTTTGTGTTATACACGGGTGAAAGTTATTTTACGTCTCGTGTATTAAAGCACTCGCTACGCTCAGGATTCTATTTTTGAACCACTCGCTTCGCTCGTGGTCAATAATAGAATCCTTTCGCTAGCTCGTGTTTCAAATAACACTCGCACGTAAAATACAACTTTCACCCCTTGTATAACAAATAACTATTGATTCCTGCACTTGCCTAGGTTGAGTTAAAAGATAAGTATAGAGGTATTGTTAAAATTATTAAATAATTTAAGTAAGTAAGCAGTACTTAGAAATAAGTATCTACCCATTTCCAACGAGTAGTCCAACTTCGAACAAAAAAACTGAGCGGATCGTGGGCAAAAAAACAACTGACGACGCGCGTAAGGCGACCGAATAAGACATGATTAGACATGACGGCGACATGCTTGGTATAGCTAGGGCTGCCATCTCTAAATTCGCCGAACCCGGACAATAATTTTAAAAACCCGGACATTTGACGTAAATAAAGAATTTTTTATTTGGCATATACACTTAAACAGTAATTTACAATTAAATAGCATAAGTTAATACAATACACCAAAATGGGTGCCGCTCAGCATTTGCCATGACATTTGCCATGGCGCTGGTTTTCAGGGCAACCATGTAAAACAAAACAAAAATAAATAATATTAGGTTGCTTAAACATATATACATATATATATCCATATATAGTACAGTGGCTTCATAAAATAGCTTGGGAACACATGAGGAAGAGAAATAGCCTAGATGATAAAGAGCGGTCAGTGGTCATCTACGAGGAGGCTTTTAACAGACAGTGGTGCTTCAACAATTGGTACTTAGAAAAGACAAAGTGGGAATCTGGACGAAGCCTGCGATGTGGATTTAAATTATCAATGTTAATTTTATTCTGTCTAAATAAATGATATGTGGAAGTGGTAAGTCAAGCAGCAGATAAGACAAGTCACATTTAAAATTAGAGCTACATTATTTGTTGTTCGATAAGATACTTTTTAAGGTTTACTTTGAAGGTGGCTACTGATTTAATATTTCTAATGGGGGGGTGGTAGATTATTCCAGCACTTCGTGGCGGCATAGCGGAAGCTGCCACGAAAAGCAGACGTGTTATGTTGTGTCGAAATAAATTTGAGAGCACCACGCACTGCACTGTTGGAGAATTTGAGTTTGTCGAATAAATATGGTGGTTGTTTTTTATATACAATTCCAAAAAGCAATGAGGCGAAGTGTAAGGTACGTCTAGCGGCCATATTTAAAAATTTATACTTATTTAAAAAGGGAGTGACATGAGAACGGGGGGAGATGGTAAAACAAAAACGTGCGCAGGCATTTTGAACTCGCTGTATGAGAGAAGAAGTAAATCGCATTTTTTCCCCGGACGTTTCCAAATCAATAATGGCACTAAATAATTAAATTCAAATGGAATGTTTCCTGACATAAAAAGTGTCCGGGTTTTCCCAGGACACTTATTGAAAACCCCGGACGGCCTCCAAACTAGGACAAATCCGGCGTCAGAAATTTTAATTAACTATGAACGTGAATTTTTAATTTTTCAAGATGTGTTACTAACAGACCACCTTCCTTGTACTGTAGTGATACTAGTGATAGTTTTATTTGAGTAAGGGCGGCCAATGACTATCAGTCAGCCTGACGATATTGGCCTGTCAGTAGTTCGGAGCCGGCAAATTTTTGTTCTAACTGACAGGCGCGATGGTCAAGCGGACTGCAGGCGGGCTGATAGTCGGTGGCCGCCTTAAGAGTCGCCAGGACGCTCGCGTTCCCATACAAACGTAGTTTAGCTCTCATTTTAAAACGACATGCTTTAGAACCACGAAATTTGGCATGGGCATTCCAGTAGTACAGATCTATGTCGGTAATTCGTTTTCGTTTCGTTTTCAAAGAAAATACAGCCAGATACAGATTTACATACAAAACTTATTTTTGCTATATTTTCTTTGTATTACAATTTTTAGCAACGAAAACGAATTACCGACATAGATCTGTACTGCTAGAATGTCCATGCCAAATTTAGTGGTTCTAAAGCATGTCGTTTTAAAATGAGAGCTGAACTACGTTTGTATGGGGACGCGAGTTCACGCGAGCGTCCTGGCGACTCTTAAGATTTTTCTTTAATTAGTGGTCATAAACGTCAACAGTAAGATATTTAAAATTTTAGATACCTACCGGCTGATGTTTACCTATTGACGATCTGATTCATCACATTAAGTAGGTAAGAATTTAAGCACGTGAATCATTTAAATATTTGTCTTCTTAATACGTTTATGCAAATAAGTATTTAAAATCATATGGGTTTTTGTAAATCATAATCAAACCTGTATCGGAATCACTTATGGTTTCCGGTAGGCGTGTGTTAACGGGGTTTCCCGAAATACCCGCAAAGTATATTCTGTGAACGAATACTAACGTCAAATGTGAAAAAGGTTTTATCCACGGAGTAGGATGGAGATGGCAAGTAGGCGTTCCCGTGTATCCGACAGTAAGTAGCGGCCGACTCAATTTGTGCACAGACTATGATCAGTTGTTTTGTAAACTTCATGCCCGAATGACTTTCACGTCATACGTACGCTCGTGTAACAAAAAATGATTATTAAATTTAAAATTCCGTATTGTGCAATATTAAGCTGCACAAATCATAGTGGTTTAAAATATCTTTCAGGTGGATATATTTCCTATCACCGTTAGGTATTTTTTTAAACATAATCCAAAAAAAACGAAATTACTGTTTGTTTTGCATTATTTGCGAATGTATGTTAAACAAAACTATATTTTATTTGTTAGAACTTAGAGTTCATAATATTTTTTCACTGTTCTTTATGTTTATCTAGAAAATTCGCTATCCTAAATGTCAAATAACTTTCGCTACTCGAGTGCCGCGCAATGTCGATATTTATATCGATAAAGTTAAAGCTAGTCTTACGACTCTTACGACATTTCAAGTTTGATGTTATTATTTTAGATAAGTTTTAAGTTCAATATATAATTTAGCGCATATTTGTATTTATCAAGACGGCGGTTGCCGTTTAACCCCCTAGAGGTGCGTGCAAACCATAATTAAAACAGTAAATAATAAATAAAAGGCGTGAAATGTCCCTAGAGCATAATTACAATAATAATTGATAACGTGACGAAAACCTAAGATCCCACAAGTACAGATCACATCAACATTTACTTCAAATCTCCCACAGTAATATTAAATTTCGCGTCTTTTAAAATGAGAAATTGTTTTATCAGACTACAAAATTCGCTTTTATCTAAGCGTAGAAAATTGTTCAGTTAATATTATATTAGTTGTTTATTCGTCGTTTTCATTTGTACGGTATCAGAAATTAAATTTACATACATCACATCTAGTCCATATCCACACGTACACAGATAAAAGGATATCTTAATCCAAGATATTCATTCTTGTATATAAGGAAAATCGATAATTTCTTAAATCAAGTAAAAAATATCTTGAACCAAGTAAGTTCTATCTTGGATCAACAGAATCATACTTGGTTCAACAAAATCATACTTGGTTCAAGAAATTATTGATTTTCCTTATATACAGTCGCCATCAAATATATCGGAGCAGCCAAGGTACTCAAAAATATCTGAACATGCACTTTATCGCCTTGAGAATAGAGGCGTTGCTCAGATATTTGTGACCACCTTGGCCGCTCCGATATATATGATGGCGACTGTACAAGAATGAAATATCTTGGATTAAGATATCCTTTTATCTGTGTACAAAACTTAATTAGCTATTTTGGATTTGTTAGTGGAAATAACCACGCAAACTAGCATCAAATATTGGAATTTTGCCGCCCCTTTCCTGATTTGATGGTCACAAATTTACAATAAAATCAAGTGGAATCGATCAGCCTTCATATGTATGCATTTACACAAAATTAATTTGACAGCTTAATCGGGTTGTCCCGTCTACACTGGCCTTAAATGCGTACTACATGTTGTTTTTCATACAATTACGATTAGCATTACCTAGCACCTTACCTATATTATAAAAATTATAATCTTAAGTAAGGTGTAAATGGTGTAATATAATTGTTTTAAGTTATATATATAAATAAAGTGTGATCCCATTATTTTATCGATATTTTTGTGTTCGGATAGGTATTTAAATGCATATTTTATCACCTAACCTAATACCTAACCGAACACACAAATATCGATAAAATACTCGGATCACACTTTCCCCTTCCTATATCGAATGGCAAATAGTCATATCATTATAAGAAGTTCACAGTCACATGGGACGTTTTGTTTTTGGATGTTATGGGTATGCAAAAAAAGTTCCCAACCTTTAGCTACTCGCAGGCAGGCACAGATCTCGAATATACCAGTATAACGTGACCGTAAGATCCGTAACAAATTATGCATAGTGAGACCTTACATACACTGGTTTCTTTAGCCCTTTTCTCGCCTGTAATAAGAAAGTGATTTTAACTTTTAAATTTATTTAAAATAGTGCCATCCAGTGTTAAGTAGTAGTATTAAGTGAATGTTGAGCGAGATTTTGTAAGATAATTAAATAGTCATATGTCTCATAATTTTGACATTATATTTTAGATTGTGGCTCATGTAGCCTACAGTTGAGATTCGTTCGAGAAATATCAATCAGTAACAGCCTATCGGTATGGAAAGTTGCTACGAATCAAAGCATTTTTGTAATTGTGTGACGTATTTTAACGTACCTATGAATGTCTGAGTTTGGCGACACTGGTTTACATACTAAATAGCAGTCATTTCACATCCACTAGTTTATTAATTCGTGGTTTTATCCTAAACAATATTATTCTGCGGTCCTCTCTAGCTACTATTCGCTGTGTGCATGATTGTGGCGCCATCTCTTGGGCAGGTGGTCAATCTCTTTTTTTTTCCTTTTTTATAAATAGGTTGTATTCCTTGCTTATATGAAATGTAACTGGCTGATTCACTATTTTGACAGCAGACAGGGGATTTGCAGTTTCATTTCTTGTCACATTGAGCACTGCGATCGTTCTCGTTACCCCCACCATGCACTTCGCACCTAGCGAATACTCCATTCATCCTTACTATTATCGTGTAGGTAAACAAACGTGTGTCAATGTAGACATTAATGTCAGTTATTTTGGCGGTTATTCGTTCATTACTTATATTATTGAATATTTTTTTATTAGAAATGATATATTTCGTTGGTTACTTGGTTGAATTCAATACTTTGCGAGTATCTTTAAGTCACTATCTGTGCTTAAGTATAATAACAACGTCTTAACTGATAATCCCAGAGATAGGTGTGATAATGTTTTTGAGAAGTGTTTGTTTACATAGGAAAAGTACTAAGGATGAATAGAGTAGGTACCTATCAGTGGCGGCGCGTCCATATAGAACACGATTCCCGTCAGCTTGCCTAAGTTCCAGCACGCCTAGCACATGAGTGACGCGACAGTATCTCGCGCGCGAAATAAACTACCCGTCTCTTTACCCCGATACTGTCGCGTCACTCATGTGCTAGGCGTGCAGGCATTGAAAGCCTTTCACTATTTAAGTTTTTGTTTTTATAAAAAACTTTAGTTACCACAAAACTTCCAATGAAGAATAAGTAAGTATGTCCTTCAAACACATTCACTGCTATGCTACGCGCGTAGCGCTACGCCGTAGTCGATAACATGGGTTTCCCGCTATGTAGCGAAAATGCTTCGTAAAGCCATGACGACGTGTATATAAATTCACTATCAAATTAAGACTAGCAATGTTACTCCGTCATACAAAATAGTATGGGCAACTAGGAAAACATCGACCTAGCAAGAAAGGCATTCAATGTTAAAATAGGTACCTATTGACTAATGAAATGACAGGCTATGACCACAAAACAAAACACATCCGACCACAATTTTCGTGACTAATAATTACTAATAAATCTCATAATTTGAAAACAATAACACCTTATAGCTATAGGTATAGGTACTTTGAAATTCATTGTATGTAGGTAATAATGGGGAATATTTTGTTCATGGTTAGTCTTGTGTCTTGTACGAGCCCCGAATTCCCGATGCAATGAAATTCGTCTAGTGCGAAGAGTTTTTCACATTTACCGGAATAATTCTTACATGTTTACTTTTAATGATTAATTATTGGTGCCAATAATAGTAGTGTTTAATGTAGTTTATTTTAACCCTTTGACCGCCAAAGCCGTCATATCACGCGCACGGAAAGTCGTGCCGTGAGCGCCAGGACGTGATGTCACGTCCAAAATATAACCAGTTTGCCTTGCGCGCTCTCGCGCGCTGGCGCTGAGGGCACGATTTTTTCGTCCGATGCTTGGCGTTCAAAAGGTTAACTGTACAATGGAAACACCAAGACTTTAATTGTTGAAAAAATGAATTTTTGAAAACATTTTCCAAGTAAAGTTGTGCTCTTCTCTTGCACATTTGATGTCGTAGGCTCAAAACTGAACGTTCAATATATAGCTATGCCGTGTTGCTTTCCCGAGGAATAACCCTTATCTCACCCTTTGTTTTTGTAATAATAATATTTGGCGTACAAAAATCATATATTTTTTACCATTTTCAGAATGGTATTTGGTGTACTTTCATTGCATTAGTGTAGGATATTTTCATGAAAAATCCAAATATTATAAGATTATTATAAAAAGATGTTGAATTTTAGCCTACAACTACTTTTCTGTACAAATCGGAGACCCTAAGAAAATGGTATAAATAGACGAAAACATGCATCGGAGCTCGTATGTGATTAATAAATTATTATTATTATTATTCCTTTATTTCATTTCTTTCTTAGGTTAGGTTATTTTATAATATTTTTACAAAAGTAAAATACAAAAATACATCAAAAATATACAAAAACAATAAAAACATTATAAAAAAACCTATCCTAGGGTGCCGCCGGCAACGGAGCAAGGCCCAGGCTGCCGGTGGTCAGGGCCGCAGAGAGAGGAACCTTCGGACTATGCGCGCCGTGTCCAGAATTACCGCCTTCTGTATCTGACCCTTGATCCAACTACAACCCCGTAGCGAAAGCCTCTCAAGATGTTGGTCGAGACTCTTCGCTATGAGACCGTTCGCAGAAACAACTATCGGCACAATGATCGCCGAATCAACCTCCCACATGGCGGTTACCTCGTGAGCTAAGTCTAGGTACTTGCTGGACTTGTCCTTCTCAGCCTTCACGAGGTTCACGTCACATGGGACGGTGATGTCGACGAGCATGGCCCGGCGTTGCGGTCGATCTATTACCACGATATCAGGTTTATTGGCTACAATAGTCCTGTCCGTGATTATAGATCGATCCCAATAAAGCGTGGCACGACCATTTTCGAGAACTGGCGCAGGGGTGTACTTGTAGTACGGCACTTCGTGGGCCACAAGACCGTATAGGAGAGCAAGCTGCTGGTGTATAATCCTGGCTACGAGGTTATGTCTGTGCAAGTACTCGCCGTTAGCAAGATGAGAACAACCGGAGATGATATGCCTGAGTGACTCTCCGGGACGGCGGCATGCCCGACAAATGTCGACCGTACCGTCCTTCAGGATATATCTCCGGTAGTTATTCGTCATGATAACTTCGTCCGCAATTGCACAGGCAAAACCTTCGGTTTCTCCAAAGAGGTCCCCGAATCGTAACCAGTTCACCGACGCGAGCAGGTCTACGTCGGGTCCCGTGAGGGCCCCGTAGAACCGCCCGTGTAGCTCCTTGCTCTTCCATACCGCCTTGCGATCCTCGGTGCTTAGCACCACAGGTTAATGGTAGGTTATTATTATTATTATTATATTAGCCTATTTGAGTGTCCCACTGCTGGGCAAAGGCCTCTCCCCTGGATCTCCATATCTCCCGATTTTGCGCCTCTTCCGCCCAGTTGTTAAGGAAGGTATCTAAATCATCCCGCCATCTCCGTTTGGCCTAATTCTAGATTATTTATTAATAGCTAGTAATTAAATCCTTTAAGGTGATTTAAGAAAACAACCTAAAATATACAATCATCTACTTTAATAATCATACTTCCATAGGCTGTTGATTCGCCATTTTCTTGGCTTGCTTTTTCTTCATAAGCATTTGCTTTCTTTCCTCCGGACTCTTCTTCAGTCCCTTCATCTTGCGAGTCTGGAGACGGTTGATGTCTTGCTTGCCCATGTGGATACGACCCAGCTTGGACCCAAAAGCATCTCTTGAAATATTCTTCTTCGTAAGAGTCTTGGCTTCTCTAGGAACTCGGCACGCTTCTTTGTATAAATCGTCAGCAGCGAGCTTAGTCCTTCTCAGCTTGAAGTCTATTGAAGGACCTGAAAGCCGATGGCAATATTAATGCTTAATCCTTTGGTTAATTCAATAGAGGAACTGTTATGGTATGGTACTTTCCTTAACAAGTGACCAGTTTTCATTGCTTAGTTGTAATTTTACTTAAAAATGGATATAGCAATAATGATCCATCATCATCATTTTGCCATTGAAACAATTGACTTAGGTACCATCGCCAACACTGTTAAGTGACCATTTGTAATACCTATTGCAACAGCATAAGCTCTATCGATGGTCAGTATAGTGTGTTGCTGTTTATACAGTCGACGTCAAAAATCGTCACAGACATCGACGTCGACCGTACATACATTCTTGAAATATAGTCTTAACTTTATTGGTAGATCTATTATAAGGATTTGAAGAAAATCTGTTTCCCTTCAATTCAAGAGACTTACACTTAACACTTAACTACTATTCCAGGTTTATAAACCCGAGGCAAAAACATAGCTCTCAATAACTGGGTGAACTGATTTGAATTCAGATTTTTATTTTAAAGCAAGTTTTTAGTTTGAAAGCAGGTTTTCTAGCTATGCTTCTTTGATTATTAATCAAAATCAATTTAACCAATTCTGGTTTGGGGTCTTGGGATATATTAGTTTTTAATATACCTATTTCCTCCAGTTCAATCCTGGGTGTACGCTGGCCACTCTTCTTGAGCAGTATCCTGTAGGAGCGCACGTAGATGTTGCCCTCGTCAGTGGCTGTGAAGCTGAGGGTGTGTTCCAAACCCTGCAGCCTTATGGACTCAACCTGGAAATTGCAATGATGAAAATAAAATTACTATGCCTTTAAGATTTGTAACCATTCATGTGTTATACACCTATTTTCTTGTTGTTGAATGTAGTCAACATTTTATTTGGTTGACTAAGGCTCAATTCGCCTCGCGTGGTGCAGCGAGAAGTTTTAGTGTGATATAATTTTAATTAAACTTTATCTACATACTTAAAAGACCAGTGTTGGTCAAATAGCTCGAAAAGGTCGTGCGGCAGCCTATTGCTGACTTGTCGGCGTGACTGACTGTAGCGCTCCCTGCGCTTTAAAAAACTGGTCGAGAAGAGACTACGCGAGTGGAGACAGGAGGCGGCGTGCCATGAATTGAGCCTAAGGGTGTATGACACCATGTACAGTCAGCATCAAAAATATGTATACATTTCGGCACTTATGTCTGTGGGATAAGACTCAAATTCGTATACATATTATTGATGCTGACTGTACAACAAAATAACCGATTAACGTAAAATATGGCGGCAGAATCAATCCATAGAGAACTTCAATGATAATGATGATTTTAACAGAGATTCTGTTGTCAATCTGTGAATAAGAGTGGCGGTGCCTCAAAATTATTTGTGGGGAAGCCAGAAAAAAATTGGCTTTACTTTAGCTTGAGTAAAAGTACTCAACTGTTAGAAAATCAGGCAATCCAGTGCAAAGTTCTATGTATGCTACGCCACTGGTGAATACTAAACCACATTAAATTTAATAGCCATCCTTTGGCAGTTAAAGCAGCAGTAAAAATTACCAAATAAAACTTAGTGATTCCTACCTTTTCCCTGTGAAAGAAGTCTGTTAACAAAGACTTTAATCTTTTAAGGTCATTATTGAGTTCCCACGCCGGTCCATTGAACAGCAAGCATGGTTTGAGCCCGGCCAGTACTTTCATGTTATGGAATTCTGACATGGCTTTGAAGTTCTCGGCACCAAGTTCTATCATGTCCAGTATTCCGTAGTCAAATGTTCTGCCCAGAATGATGTTGTGAGGACGCTTCTTGTTGTGTGACCCGACACCAAACAACGATGCCTCCTTCTTGTAGCACATTCTGTAAAACGCATTTGGAAAATAGTTTAATAATAGTATTTGTGCAGTTTCTTCAAAAATAATAATTTATGATGACTATTGTGATATTCTTTGTTACACAAGGAAATAGGTGCATCCAATTTTACGTGCATACTAAATGGTAAAGCATGTTCATACAATCTTAACTCCCGTGGAGTGGAGGCAGCTTGGCCAGTGCTACCAGTGTGGACGTACCTAATTAATTTTGTCAATTTGTTTGTTTCAATACAGGAATAATAGTTGAAACTTTGTCTCGTCTTTTTATCCATAAAATACACTTAAAATTATGATGATATTCTGTACACTTACTTTTCAATGACAGTAGCGTCTTCAAACGGAACGAAATCATTCTTGCGTCGAAGATAAGCACCATCTGGTTTTTTCAAATCGTAGATATCTTTCAATAGCTGCTTAGTACGCTCCGAGGGATTCCTTCCCTGCAGGAAAATACACTGTTTGGGACCTTCAGTGGGTTTTGGTTCCTTTGATTGTAAAACCTTCTTGCCTTTCCGTGTCGTTGGTTTTCTGAAATAGCACAAAAATAAAACTAAATAAAACTCACAAACAAGATGATAACCGAGCACGTTCTCTTAATCTAAATAAATCTTACTTTATTCTTTGCATAACAGCCATTTTAATGCAAAATTTTATAATTTAATTCCATCCACCACAAGTAAACACGTGGGAATTGGGAAACAGAGAAATGACATGACATTGACATTTCTGACATTGACAAGAAGAAAGCGTGCGCAGGGTACATTCCGAAATCATTAAAATATCACATCACAACACATTAGAAAACTCGCTCACGTAGAATACACAAACAATTTATAGTGTAAAAAAATATATCTATGTAATAATGATTAAGGATAAATAATTATTGATTAGTCATAAAATTTTCTTGCAAGAATATCAATTACACAAATACCTATTACAATATCACTACATAACATTGTTTTTGAAAGTACCCTTAAGCAATGTTGGGCACTCAAAAATAAAATCATTATCGGAATAAAAATTATTAAGAATAATCATAGAGTAAGATATATATCTAGAGGATTTATCCCATGTAAAAAATTGCGACCGCCTAATATACATTCAGCACTAGATGGCGCTACTGAAAATTCACTGATTACATCGACCGACCAGAGATAGCGTTACACGTCAAAGCGAAGTTGTAGTACTCCTAACGACATCTGTTAGTCCTGATTTAAAAGTTTTGTAGAGACGTAGGTATATATGTCAACTAACATTACGATTAACTAGTCAATAGATGTCGTCTTACAGTAGGAATATTTTAGTATTTTTTTATAATATGAAATAAACTTACTTTTTTTAATTTGTGTCTTATATTATTTTTTAAATTAGTTTTTTTAATTATTCGTAAATCGATATATTTAAACCATGATAATAAGTTATCGTAGATAAAAAAAATTGTAGCGACACCATAACTAGCTGCAGCTTAGAGCTTTAAACCAAGGGGAGTAGCCATTGACAGGCGTTCCCCTCTGTCGAATGAGTATGACCAGTGGTCATATTCATTGTATGGACTGACGTTTATTTGACGTGGTTAATTTGACGTTTCGCATACATTTGACGTTCCCCTCCCCCGCAAAAAATGGCAGACTTTTTCCGAGAGAAATGAGAGCGCGTCTCGCATCCGGTTGGTTTAATAATCAAAGAGCTGCAGAGAAAAAGAACCCCCTACCCCCTGCAAAGTTTGTATGTAGCGGGGGGGGGGGGGGGGCTTTTTCGTTGCAGCTGACCGTACCGCCGGCTGTACATTCTCGGTCGAGAGCACTCGGGGTAGATTTTTCTTCTGGAAGCAAAGCGAGTGCACCCCTGTACACTCTCGCGCTCGGCCTGTCTCGGTTTGTCTCGAGAGTGTACAGCCCGCATACTATTTATGCTCGCTCACTCGGATGGATAAACATCTCGTGTAAAATGGTGGGTTCTATGTACTTGTTGTACATACAATCTACTATTATTTACTAGGTACTTAATTTTAGGGAGCGTACTTAGTTTCGAAGACAGTCGCTATGCTGCCAATAACGCCCGTCACAGACGTAGACGGAGCTATAATATATATTATAGCTTATAGCTCGATATATTTTGGGTATATTGCCTTCTTTGTTTGGCGTGACGTACAACCGATATATCTGTCTCTCTTTTGATAGCTTTCCCGTGTGGAGTGCCGAGCTATACGATAATATATATCTCGGTATCTTACGGTATATTAATATATATTAGAGCTCCGTCTGTGACGGGCTTAAGGTGCAGAAAGCGGATGAAATTCTCTGATTGTCACTGTAGCAATATAGGTACAGTCGTCATCAGATATATCGGAGCGGCCAAGGTGGTCATAAATATCTGAACAACGCCTCTATTGTCAAGGCGATAAAGTGCATGTTCAGATATTATTGAGTACCTTGGCCGCTCCGATATATTTGATGGCGACTGTACGAGGTTATAATGTCTTTGATTTTGGGCGCATGTCACCACGGCATTACAACTGCATGCAATGACGGTGTGCTACACCGTTCGCTCACCGCCGTCGAATTTCAGTTGTCCATAGCACGGTATATGTGAAAGAATTTGATTTATGAGCTTAGCAACATAAACAACCATGCCGCAGCAAAGTTCATGTAGAGTTAAGGTGGTAGAACAGCCAAAGCCTAAAAATGACGTGCACGGAAAGTTGTGCCATCAGCGCCAGCACGTGATATCACGTCCAAAATACAACCGGTTTGCCTTGCGAGCGCGTGCGTACTGGCGCTGGGAGCACGATTTGTCTGTCGGATGCTCGGCGGTCAAAAGGACCGCCTCCGGAAAGCGAAAAGGAAAGGCGGAAGGGAAGGAGGAGGTTAACTCTTTGACCGCCGAGCATCGGACGGAACAATCGTGCCCCCAGAGCGCGCAAGCGCATGAGGCAACTTTCAAGAATGTTTTGTTCGAAAATGAAGTATGTAGTAAATAAACAAAAACCATGTTATCTATGTCATTTATTTTGTAGTAATCTTATTTTTTGTTTGTGTTGAATTAGATTCCTTTTATGAGACTTGCATTGAAAGTGTATTTTTGTTTCAACTAATTTCTGTAAAACATAATTTAAATGTTTTGCGCAGAATTCAGTTGTCGTTGATTCAAAATTATTTTTTAACAGGCATTTCAAACTATTTACAATATTTTTTTTAACTTTTAGTACTTGTTTTATTGTTTCAAATATTGTCTCATAATTTGTGAGACAAACGTCAACAGTTTTGTAAAAGTTATCGCTCGGGCATTTCAATTTAGAGCTGTGAACTGGCCCGTACGTTTTTTCTAGTATGAAAAGTTGTTTTTTGTCATCTAAATCGATGTTTTTGGTCATTGATTTAAGGCACTTTTCACACTTGAATTTGTCGGCACATGTTTTTGCCAACCACCCTGCAAAATATGTTACTGAGCATTGCTCAAGCGTGGGAGGTGTTTCTCTGCAGTCGGCGTGGTCGACTGGAGCATCTTCAGGGGCGCCGGCCAAGCCAGCATCATCAGGGGCGCGGGATGGAGCGGGCGTCGGAGCCACGACCTCTACGAGCCGAGGGCACGGCTCGACCATGTGGTCGGCATCCGAATCGCTCAGCTCGGTATCCTCACGGTGCCATAGCTGCGTCAGCTCGCAGATCGACGCGTCCGTCTCCGTCTGCTCACAGTTTTGCTTTCCAGGCAGCTTTACGAGCATTTCTGTAAGGTAGCTGCGAAAAACTGACCTTAATGTTTTCGCAGTTGGGTTTTTGTTGTTTCCACCCTTTAATCTATAGAGGGAAAACAAATTTTCCAACACATCTTGGTTAAACCTATTTGTCAATAGGTATTCGATGCCCTCTGTGTTTTCTTCTTTGAGCAACTGCAATATACCTTCACAACTTTGTTGCAACCCCGTAAAACAATAGGGAGTGGTCTTTTTTTCTAAATTTCCATCGATGGCGAGTTTTCCCAAATTTTCTACAATTTTTAAACCTTTTGTTATCGCTTCTCTTGGAGCATTATCGTTCATCAGCCCACATTTTTTCGGATTTTTATTGTATCTTTTTTTGCTATTTAGGGCGTCAAACAAATCGTTCATAGCGAATATAAACTCGGCGGTGTTTTCAGCAGTAGTACTTACTAGTTCCTTCGTTTTTATAGCAGTTTTCATAGCAGCTCCAACCGAATGCGAAAATATCTGCGTTGCCAATTTCACTTTCATTTTTTGAAATGGATTGGGGCACAAATGGCTCGGCGTAATTTTCAGAAGAGTCCGGCTTTTATTATTTTTGTCTATTTCATATGTTCTGATAACATCTTTAAATGAGACTTCTTTGTTTTGATATGCGTAATTGTTGTTCAACCAATTGTTTCTCAGATTTTTGAAACAATGTGGAACATCAAAAATTGCAAACAGCTTGCGACCATTGACATAAAAGTATGGATTATCCTTCGATGCACCAAGTTCTTTTAGAGCGCTTTGGTTGGTGCTGCACTGATCGCAAACTGTTGCTTTTGGTAGCAGACCCGAATCAAAAAGCTTGTTTACAATTTTTTTTATTAATACTTGTAGTTTGTCTTTTTTTACATTTGTATTAGACAAAAAATAGCATAGTGGTAATTTCCAGTTTGAATAAATACCTCGTGCCAGGAATACCAAAACGTACTTTGCAATCTTTTGGGTTCTCTCTCCTTGTCCAAAATCCTCGAACCCTTCGATAAAATCGAATTTATTGTTGTATTCCAAGCATGTCATGATTGTCATTTCGTCGAAGGTCAACACGCAGGCTTTTTCCATGAGTGTAGCATTCTCAAATTTAAGCTTGATTTGCTGAAAGGTTTCGTTTGTTACTCCTGGGAAACAGTTATTCTTAGATAACCACCTCTTGACGCTCGACACCGAAGGTAGCACAACTCCTTGATCTCTTAAAAATTTGTAGCAGCCAGGTGATTTATAAAATAATGCCAGGGAAAATCGTTTTTCTTCCTTGGTCCACCTGCTCTTTTTCTTTCTCATTTGCATTGTTGCCACAAGTTTTGAATTTGTGCTTGGAAACTTTTGCTGCTGAAGCAATTTTTTAGACTCCAGTTTCGTTTTTAGTCTTTTTATTTGAGCGTTTTTATTTTTAAGTGCAACTTGTGCAGCATGCAGCATTTTTTTTATCTTTATGCACTCCTCTCTCTTGCATGAATTGTCACGCTTAATTTTTTTTGGGCTGGGCATATTCATCTCATGGTCAAATTGGGATGAAATTGATGAGCTTCCTGTTTCTTGATCTTCTAAAATATGGAATGTACGTTTACCGTATACATTTTTTGGGGTCATAACCTTTAATTTTTTAGGTGATGTTTCTGGCGTCACTTCAAGTCCGGTTCCTGAAAACAGACAATGGTATATTGTATTACAAGGGAGCAAAATGACTTATTTCGGTCGTGGGTAGCGTGTTGAATCCCGAACGAAGCGAAGGATTCCAGAATAGAATCCCCAGCGTAGCAAGGGATTCTAACGTGGAATCCTGAGCGTAGTGAGGGATTCAAGTGACCCGAGATCTAAATAATTTTGCTACCGCGTACACTCTACTTTTCACTCCTTCTATGAGAAAAACGAAAACAAAGGTACTAAACTAGCTAACTGCTAGAAAGAGAAGTTATATAATGTTGTCTCATTTTAATCGGTTGCAAAGACAAGGAAAATTTAAAAAAACGCAGAGGGATCAAAAGTCACTTTTGCTACCTGCAAATGGGCAACAAATTACCCTTTTTCGAATAGTAGGGGTGAAAAATGATTTTTTACAACATAGGCAAATTATAACATTTAATTTATTCCAATACAGGTGGATTTTCTTTTTGGGCAGCTACCAGACCCCGTGCAAATGGTCTTAGAAGACCTTCCCTCGATTTCAAATTAATGAAGGATTGCATTTACAGATTTTGAAAAAAAGTGAAAAAAAAAATACAAGGTGCGAGAAAAAAGTAATTTTTGTCAAAAAAAATGTATGCCATTCGATCCCATTCCTACCCAGAATCAAAAGCTTGTATAGGACCCATAAGGAATGCAGTGTCACATAAGAGTTTAATTTTAATTTTTTTATTGAAGCGCTGGTAGCTTTGCAGTAAGATGTCCGACTTTCAATTCACAGGTGTTGGGTTCACACCCTGGCTTATACCACTGAGTTATATGGAACTTATGAATAAAATATCATTTGATATCATTATGAGGAAACCGGACCTTATCCGATAAAGGCTTAGTTTCCCCTCTATGTCAAAAGGTAATAGTTTTCGACATACAGTAATAGTCTTTAATTCTACTTTGAACCAAAGTCTAGAAATCTTACCGCCGCGCTACTAGCGCTTCTAAACCTAAACACACAATAGTACTAATATTTTTTTACCTTCCGATGGACGCTTGCATACTGGAACTGAACTAATCACATCAATTGATTCATCTTCACAGTGGTGATGTCTAGGAATTGCTGTCCCGACCAATCTTTTCTGTTTCTCGTTTTGATTCTTGTAGCATGGGTCAAAATGCACTTCACAGAGATATCGGTACTTTAACTCGTCAGGTGTCAAAGATGTGAGTTTTATATTGCCTGAAATATATTAGCAAGTATGTATTGGTCACAGTAAAATAAGTTTCTACATAAAATGGAATTTTCAATAATACACTCTTACTACCATTTCTTCTTTAATAATATCGAACCGGACTAATCAAATGAATCTCGCGAGAATAATGAGCCCAAATCCAAAGGCTGCAGGTAGTTGAGCTCTTGGACTAAGAGCTGGCCACGTCAGATATGACACACTATTGAGAGCAATGAAACCTGTCTATTTAGATTGCATTACCATCCTTAATGCTAGATCCGGGCATCTGGCAGTTTGTAATGGATGGAAATCAGAGTAATCAATAATCAACCAACAAAGTTTTTGAGTTTGAAAAAAGTATTACCAAAATAGGTAAAAAATGCGGAAGTAGAGTCATTTAAAGAGAACAGGGCCTAAATTTTGACATTAGAACAAAAACAGTAGGTGAGTAACTAAAAATTGCATAATAATAATAAATTGCATTCTTTGACCTCCACCACTTGCCAGCTGCCAGGTGTCTGGATCTAGAAATGATCTTAGTATAGCAAACTAACTAGAGAGGTTTCGATGCTCTCATTATTGTGCCCTGTCTGACGTGGCTAGCTCTCCGTCTATCTGGCTCAGTCATCAGATGAATTTGATGATGCCAAATTAATCGAACTCGCAGAGCGCAAGCGAAGTGAATTCTTACAAACAACTCCAGACCAAACTGTCACCTGGCTACTGGGACGTATCGGCATTTGGATGGTTTTTTCATTTCAATAGTTTGTCTGACGATAACATTAGTAACGTTTTTCTGATCTTTATGAAATTTCTTGGGGCTGTAGCAGAGATACATAAAATTTGTAAGTTCGTATATGAGCAGTATCGATCAAGTGGTTATGGAGCTAGAAGGAGAAAAAAAAATCTCCTTAGGGTCTTGTTATATTGGTCAACTCGTTTGCAAGTAAATAGGCGTGTCCAGACCAGGCGCACAGCCTCGCGAGGAAATTGCCGCGCGAGGCAAACGACCAATCGACCATTCCTCGCGCGGCAGCGTGTTTGTGTTTGTGTACATTTTTAGTAGGGACGTTTGCCTCGCGAGGAAAGCCCGAGCCAAATTGCTCGGCAAGATGGCGTCCCTCTGTCAGCTGTTCAAAATGGCATCACATGTGTTAACAGCCATGGCATGTGTTACGTTTATTTTGGTTTTTACAGCTATACCACAGAATAATATAATAGTATTTCATACAGAAGTTCATCTTCCCTACAAAATCAGTGACACATGACGTCTCCATACAATTTTATCTTTCGACGTACGACGTAGTCGACGTACTAGTAAAGTACGCAATTAGTATTATTGCTTGACCTGCCCCAATCTGCCTCAATTTTCCTAATCGATCAGTAATTTTAATACAAAACTAGATAAATGTCAAATTTATCACCTTATTTGCCCAATCTAATTATTATTTTAATACAAAACTATAACTTTAGACAATTGCAAAATAACCAAACGGAACAAATAAAAAACCACGCGCATCAAATAAACACGTCCAGACCTGCGCGAGGCAAACGACTGAGGCGCCGAATACCGACACCGAGCCGATCGGCCGCGGCCGCGGCAAACATGCGCGCCGCCTCGGCCGAGGCACGTCCACACTAGGCGGGCTGCCGCGCGCGGCAATTTCCTCGCGAGCCTGTGCGCCTGATGTAGACGCGGCTAATTTCGAGTTCTCAGTTCGAGGCGGACTACTAGTATATCTAGTGGTGTGTTAATATCAAATATCAAGATTTTATAACAATTTGAGTAGGGTAATTGTGTAGTAACAAAATTGGATGAAAATAAACTGTAGAAAGAAAGCAAATGCTTTCTTTCAGCAAATGATGATGGGGTTATATAAACTAGTAGTCCGCCTCGAACTGAGCTCTACGATTTAGGGTCGCCACACACCTAGCGGTTTTCCTCGCGGAATTACCGGAAGTAGAGGAAATTTGTCTATGGTAGCGGAAATTTGTCTATGGTAGCAGATTTTTTGTATGGAAGCCATAGACAAATTACCGGAAGTAGAGGAAATTCATAGACAAAATGCTTAATTTGTCTATGAATTTCCGCTACTTCCGGTAATTCCGCGAGGAAAACCGCTAGGTGTGTGGCGACCCTTACTTGCAAACGAGTTGAACAATATAACAAGGAGAAAAAAATGCCACCTTAGGTCATTTTTTTCTCCTTTTAGCTCCATAAACACTTGATCGATCCTGCCCATATACAAACTTACAAATTTTATGTATCTCTGCTACAGCCCCAAGAAATTTCATAAATCTTTATTTCAAGAATTTTACTTCCTTTATTCAGAAAAACTTTATTTCCTTTATTCAGAAAAACGTTACTAAAGTTATCGTCAGACAAACTATTGAAATCAAAAAGCCATGCAAATGCCTAGCTAGACGTCCCAGTAGCCAGGTGACAGTTCGGTCTGGAGTTGTTTGTAAGAACTCACTTCGCTTACGCTCCGCGAGTTCGATTATTAGACACCTTGCTTTTTAGATGTCTTAGTAGTTTTAGAAAAAAATTATGAAGTTTTCTCAATAAGATAAATGTAAAATAAGATTCCTTTTGTGACATAAACTTCTTTAATCCTAAAAAACTACTTAGGTAGATGATGATGACTTTGAGTAATTGTTAATAAGTACTACCTATGTAAAACTTACCTGAATTGTTAACCCACATTCGTACACGATTTTTATCTTTTACTGGAAAACTGAATAAGGAATGAGTTTCGCTGGTGTTCGGGCAATTAATGTATTGACACCGTCGTAGGGGTGCCATGTTGGTTTAAAAAACAATTTTCGATGTCCGTTGAGCAAGCCTAGTTGTCGTTATCACTGGTTAACAAATCCGTTTCGAGAAGCACTCTTAGGTCCGTGAAAAATGCTAAGGTCAAATTTATGAGTAACAGCAATGAAAAATATCACATGAAACAAGGAACGCGAGTGCAACAAGAAAATGAAAGGCAATGACTATGAAGGCAATTGACAATACAATCAAAAACATCCATTTCTTTCATTTTCTTTCATCATGTCAATTCCACGTTTTGCAATGTTGCCAGTTCAATTTATATGAACCCAAATAAGGTACACCACACACCTGAGCTGAATTAAGAAAATGCATAAACAAAATGCTTAAATTTGTCTATGGTAGCGGAAATTTGTCTATGGCTTGCATACAAAAAATCTGCTACCATAGACAAATTTCCGCTACCATAGACAAATTTAAGCATTTTGTCTATGAATTGGATTAATTCCGCTGTGATTCCGCTAGGTGTGTTTTGACCCTTAAGCACTTTGTCGTTCCTTTTTATGTAGTTTTTATGCGATGTAGAATCTTATTATTTAGGTGAATGATTAAGGCAGAAAATCAACATACATGAAAAAAAAAGCATTCTAATTCAGTAAAAAATATTTATCAATAATTATAATAATGATATAGTACCGTTATACTATTAAGTTTATTCATGTTTATTTGACAATGTTGGACGAAAACAAAGAAACGAAACGTTATGTAAACCGAACCAAAATCACAGCCAAAATTGCTACAAAATTGTGAAGATAGTTTGTATAGTTTGACTCGTGTTGTTGCCAGCTCGGTAAAAAGCTGGCAACGTCGCAACGTAAAACTTGTATTGTATCATAAATAATTGTATGTAGTTTTATACTCGGCGACTGTAATACTCGAATTGAGATTGTGGTGGCAGAACTAGTAGCGCATACTTTTTGATAGAGCTTCTATGGTCGCATATTGTAGCATCCATAACAATGACAGAAAGGATTTCCATACAATATTGTGAAACCGTTGTCGGGCCACGCACTGCGTTCTCTGCATATGAAGCAGGAGGTCCCGAGTTCGAATCCTGGTCAGAGCATTTATTTGTGTGCTAATCACAGATGTTTGTTTTTGAGTTCTGGATGTTTTCTAAGTATTTAAGTATTTATCTATAAGTACCTATCTATTATATAGATCGTCGCTTAGTACCCACAACACAAGCCTTATTGAGCTTACCGTGGGACTAGGTTGATTTGTGTTGGTGTAAGATTGTCGCATGATATTTATAATATTTTAATTATTTCATTTAACTCACAAGTTGCAATTTGATCACAAGTAGTGATAGATGAGTGATGAGTGATAGGATACCTTCATTCAATTATTTGAAGAAAGGTAGCCTCCCAATTGGCGTTTACAGATTTTGAAAGAAATAACAGTTTGCGAGAAAAAGGTCCATTTTTAAACGACTTCAAAAAAGGAGGAGGTTCTCAATTCGACTGATTTTTTTTAATCATTATTTTTTTTAACTTTTTTTTGTATGTATGTTATTCGATATATCCGGGAATCGTGAACCGATTTTCAATTTTTTTTATCGAACAGGGATAACCCCTAGATTTTCCCATTGTCACCAAGTCGGGGTCTTTTCGATATTTATTTTAGTGACATCTATGAGCTATTATCATTAAACAAACGAGCTACACAAAGGGTTTCTCCGAGATTGAGCTAAACCGTAAAATTATGAGAAACTACAATAGATGGCGCTTAAATTAATAATGCGATATTACCTGGATTTATTTTTTTCTTAGGTTTAATCAGATATTTTTGATTACTCTTGTTGTAATCAATTTTGGTAATATAATGACGCAGGTTTAGATAAGTAGCGACTAGATTTCAAGTAACATGAAAAATTATTACGAGCCATTGGTACTTTGAGCGACATCTATTGAAGACCATTGGAACAAAACGAAAGAAGTTCCTAACAATCTCTCTAGGTACTTAATTCTCTTTGGAATAATATATGCTTATGTTGACTTTAATCCCGTTAAAATTGTATTGCTAATCTTCAAACTCGGATAAATCTATCCATCCTCTGCAAAATATCTACCTATTACCTTTTCTTAAATACCAAAAACGCATACCTAATCTGATAAATGGATTTATCCAAGTTTGAAGTTAAGCAACAAAGGCTCATATAAACTAGTAGGTAGTCCGCCTCGAACTGAGAACTCGCGATTTACTTGCAAACGAGTTGACCAATATAACAAGACCCCAAGGAGGATTTTCTTTCTCCTTCTAGCTCCATAACCACTTGATCGATCCTGCTCATATACGAACTTACAAATTTTATGTAGGTACCTATCTTTGCTACAGCTACAGCCCCAAGAAATTTCATAAAGATCAGAAAAACGTTACTAAAGTTATCGTCGGACAAACTATCGAAATCAAAAAGCCATCCAAATGCCGAGACGTCCCAGTAGCCAGGTGACAGTTCGGTTCGGTCTGGAGTTGTTTGTAAGAACTCACTTAGTAGCCCGTTAAACGAAGGAAAACTTAGGGGAAATAATTCGTGTATAGCTGAATTTTGGCATAGTTGTAGATAAAGGTGTCTTACACAGCATACTAAAAGTACTCGTGGTTAGAGGCGCCGCTAACGGGGAGAGGGGGGTGTAAAGGTCCCTTTTTTGGCTTTTCATAAATAACTCAGTAGCGGTGGCTCATACGAAAAAATGTTCTTCTACTTAATAAATCCACAAATAATTTTCTACAAAAAAGGTTCTTTACACTTTTTTGCTGGGATCAATGTATAATGAGATTTCGAGTAAATACGATATTCACTTTTTGAACCTTTCGGAGCTATTATTTACGAAACTATTAATTTTGTCTACACATTGTTTAAGAAAACCCATATTTATATTAAAAGACCTATCCAACAACACCCCACACATCAGGGGTGGATTAAAAAAAAGAATTTAGCCCCCACTTCATGTGTTCGGGAGGTACCCTAAAAAATAATATTTTTTCAGATTTTGTTTTAAAACTTTGTCGGCGTGTACAAAACACATACTCATACGAAGTTTAACTATTCTAGTACTAACCATCACTGAGAAGGTTGAAGAGGGTATTTTTTTACTTTTTATTTTTTATGCCACGAGAGTGGCAAACAAGCATACGACCCGTCTCATGATAAGCAGTTCCCGTAGCCTATGGATGCCTACAATCAACTTCCTACCCTTATAGTTTCGCTGTCCGTTTGTCCCCGTCTGTCCGTTCACGGCTTTGTGCAGTGATAGTTAGTACTAGAATAGTTAAACTTCGTATGAGTATGTGTTTTGAACACGCAGACAAAATTTTAAAACAAAATCTGAAAAAATATTATTTTTCAGGGTACCTCCCGAACACATGAAGTGGGAGGTAAATTCTGTTTTTTAATCCACCCCTAATGTGTGGGGTGTCGTCGGATAGGTCTTTTAATATAAATATGGGTTTTTCAAAACAATTTTTAGACAACACTTATAGTTTCGTAAATAATAGCTCCGAAAGTTTCAAAAAGTGATTATCGTATTTCCTCGAATTCTCATTATACATTGATCCCAGCAAAAAAGTGTGAAGAACCTTTTTTGTAGAAAATTATTTGTGGATTTATTAAGTAGAAGAACATTTTTTCGTATGAGCCACCGCTACTGAGTTATTTATGAAAAGCCAAAAAAGGGACCTTTACACCCCCCTCTCCCCGTTAGCGGCGCCCCTATCCATGGGTACTTTTAGTATGTTGTGTAAGACACCTTTATCTACAACTTCACCAAAATTCAGCTATACACGAATTATTTCCCCTATCGAGCAGTTAGTGGGCTTCCTTCGGTGAGCTATAGCTTACGCTCCGCGAGTTCGATTATTAAAACAATCGCAGATTACAACCATGGCCGAGAAACCCCTAAAGAGAATCATTGAGGAAAATGATTAGAATACTTTACTTACAGATTCAAACGCTCAATTCACAGACGATTACATTACAGAACCATCGTTAGCACTGTTGCCTAACCGTACCTAGATCTTATTACAAGTAGATAAGGCCTACTAATAGTCATGATAATAAAAATTGCGGTTAGCCAATGTGTACCGGTTCAGTACATATCACGTATGTATCCGACACACGATACAGTCGGTATGTACAAAGCGGGACGCGAAATGATTGCAGAAACCCTACTGGTATGGGGAAAATCCCTTCGCCGTATTCATCACTACGTATAACGTAGGAATCTACTTACATTCATGGAATATCTAGATCTAGGTGAACTTTAGCTTTAGAGGCGAGGCGATTGAAAAAAGCGTTTGCGTTATCTACACTGAAGCTTCATGAAACAGGGTCACCTCGAATGAAAAATATATTTTTTACTTCTCATGCTCGTAAAGTTTCACTTTATGCTGGGTATAGGCGGACTAAAACTCAATTTTATGCACAAGTGCATAAAAAATTGTCATTGTCAAAATAGCCTTAGAAGAAGTCAATTTTTTATGCACTTGTGCATAAAATTGAGTTTTAGTCCGCCTATACCCAGCATAAAGTGAAACTTCTTATGAAAGAAATTCCTATTCTTTTTATTTCCTCACAATCGAAGTAAAAAGTAGAGTGTATAACTCGTCCATAAAACCCATTTTACGCTCGTACTTTATATCCATCCTCGCTCGCAAGCTCGCTCGTATGGATAAACGCCTCGCGTAAAATGGTGCGTTTTATGCACTTGTTGTACAATCTACTATTTTAGTCTTACTCCCTTATTCATAAACGTCGCTCAGACCTTAATTAGTTAATTTACCTATGTTTATGTTTTGTCAGTACTGCGTTCCTTTTCTGTTCCTTATCCTTGGCAGTTGTGTTTGTTAGAAACATAAACTAACTAATTGAAGCCTGAGAGACGTTTAATATGAAATAGGGTTAGGTACTATACTATAACCCCCGGGGGTTATAGTATTAAGTAGTAGTAGTAAGTATTTTTTCTGATATTACGATAAGAGAAATGCGAAATTAACTGTTATTTTCCTGACTTAAGTACGTATATTTTGTCAACTAAACAGATAAAAATAACGTAAAAAACTTAGCATTAAAGGGCCCACCCACTATCAGTCCTTCGGACGACAACGCAACGGTCTGTCAGGGTCGCGTTTTATAAAGTTACAATTTACAATTTCGCTGTTTGCCTCTCTTTCTAGCACACATATTGGATAGAAAAAGAAGCAAACAGCGAAATTGTAAATTGTAACTTTATAAAACGCGACCCAGTTGTTCGGAGCTGTCAAATTTTTGTTCTAACTGACAGACCGATAACGTCCGACGGACTGACAGTGGGTGGGCCCTTTAATGCTAAGTTTTTTACGTTATTTTATCTGTTTAGTTGACAAAATATACCGCCACGTGTTGTTTGTAAGGAACAGCTATCACCCTTACATAGAGCAAGGCTGAAACCGAACAACGTTGCCCTTATTTATTTTAATTATTTAACAAATAAAATGTGATTAACGTCGTCAACTTGTCATTGGCAGAATTCCATTGCTCATGTGCAAAGGGAGAAAGCCATTTATATAAAAAAAAAGTGGGTGGGCCTTTAAGGCTAAGTTTTTTACGTTATTTTTATGAAACTTATCCCTTACATGACGCGTATGACGTAAAAAGTATTTACAAAGCTACACCTACTCAGTAGATCATGGTATAGGTACTTAAAAGACCGTATCGTCCTCGTGTGACCCCACCAGTGTTGCAAGCGCTCATAGGCTGCGGTGGCTACTTAACATCAGGTCTGTATTAGTTATTTGCCACCGTAGTGGTATTATAATGAGTTGTCGTTAGACATCTGCATGCAATGAACGGTAGGGCGTTGATATATTTAAAATTTATTTTATTTTCTGCGTCAAATAGTCGCATATTAGACGAACGTAAGGTAAAATCCACAATTCCACGGACTGATTTGACAGCTCCTGGCATACAAAGCGATTGTCAAAAGTATGAAAAGAGCTGTCAAATCAGTCCGCGGATTTATGAATTCTACCTTAGGTAAATACCTCTAGCTACCTATATGAGCTAAGCAATTAAAGCAGTGACGGACGCAGAATTCCCGACCGTCACAACAAAACACAAACGCCTTCTTAATTCTCACATAAGAACAGCTAATTTATAGGACGGGTTTTGACAAATTCGTTGGAGGATATATACGTCGCCGCAGCCGCCGTTTTCTCAATGCGTATAGACACGCCGAGCGGACGGCCTGCGTGACCAAGACTGGCCAGCCGACGTGTATTTTCGCATTTGTGAATTTCTATTTTTGTATCAAAAGTGAAGTGAAAAATAGCAAAAAGTAAGTGTTTTGGGATTATTACCTACTTAGAAACTGATAAACGGTTTGTCTAGTTTATAACTTAGAAAACATTCATTTATGTATATGCATTTAAATAACCGTTTATAAGATGTTATAGGTATAAAAATATAAATATTAAACTACCTAAATACTGTTAGGTATGTGTGTATTAAAATATGTTAAGTAGTTACTTAGGTACCTTATACATATATAATTTAAAGCCCAAAAGCTCCCAATCGTAGATATGTAAAACTAAAAAGAATTAAGGAAATAATACTTAATTATATTGAATTTGTGGACCATAAATAGTTGCAGTTTCAATATTTAAATGCGTCTGCTTGGTACATATAAACTTATTATGGGTTATATAGGTACGTAACTACTACTACACTATAATTCGTTTCACCTATTAGGTAAGTATGCCGCAGGGCTATACAAATGTGAAGTTAAGAGACACACAGCTCCTTTACAAAATTAGTTTATACGTATGTCCAGAAAGTTTGCATTTGTGTGTACCTATCTATGCTGCGTTACCCAAATATTAGGTACCTAATGATATTTATGAATGATCTATTATTTGTATACCGACCTAATTACCGCATTGCTAAGTAACTGTAACATTAGAGATATTAATTTGTCTCCGTGAACACATCCAGCTAATCAACAAAACTCCTTATCAGATGGTACTCGAGGCTGTCGCCTTGCTCTCGTGCCACCGAGTTTCCGCACTCTGTCAGCTATCAATAATGTCACCCTCTGTGTCTAGTAACTAATGTCAGTGCCTTTTTGAGAAGCCGCTCCTTCCTTGTAACATGTCGATAACATACTAATCGAGTGTTTATATGTCGAGGTACTGTATATATGATATGACGGTCATTGATGTATTAAGATTGTTAAGTTTAGCCGTCTTAACTAAACTTAAATTCACAATATAAAGCTCAAGCAAATCACAGGAAATCAAGAAAGAAATTATTTATCATGACATTCATGACGGTCTCTATATATCGGGTGGAACATAACGATGGACTTTTACGAAAATGGGGGATTGTTTAGCTTTAGTAATAACTTTTAAACCAATGAACCATGTTAATATTCCTAACCGTTTTCAAGTTAGAGCTTGTTGAAGTTAGAGTGCAAAATACTGCATGTTACAACCCTAATTAGTAAACAAACAAATTTTACATGGCTGACAAGTAATGTCATCATAGAGTCGTAAGAGTACTAGGGTTGACAATGCAATACCTATAAAAAACGTTATTCTTATTTATTTCTATTTTTTAATTGCGAGGGCTTTTATTATCACAAATCGAATGTAAAATATTAATAAATAACAATACTTTCAGCATAGTTCCCAGTTTTGCACCACCCTGTATAGTCTAATTAGTAGTACCTACTCTGCTATCAATTATCATGAATATATCTAATTAATTGTTCTTATGAGCAGAAACGTCTGCAAACGATATTTCAATTTTATAATTGAAAGGAAAAATGGAAAAATTCACCGCGTCGAGCAAGACTCGAACTTGCGACCTCTCGGAACACCGGTCCGATCGCACTGCCAACTGTGCTATCGACGCTTACTCAACCCCACCGGGTTGGCAAGTTCGAGTCTTGCTCGACGCGGTGAATTTTTCCATTTTTCCTTTCAATTATAAAATATGAATATATCTACTTAGAAATGAGAATGTAAATATACATTGGGCCCACCTAGGAGGACCTGTTGTATGGTATGTAAACAGATCACAGATTATGGCAAATTATAGCTAGGGGTAAGAATAGAATGGAGTTACTTAATTAAGAAATTTAGCAAACAAATAATGAATGCCTGAGTTTGAAAAATAATAGCTTTCTTGATACTTATTGATACTACCTAATAGATAATCATCTCAAGCTTCATCCGGGGAACTTTGTACTGCGCAGTACCTACCGATTTACAGATAAATTTAAATTTTCCTTGTAATATATATTATAAGTTTCATCATTGCATTGACCTTACATTATCGCGTCCCAATAATCCAGTGGAATTTGGATTCACTTTTGTAAAACAGATAGTTAAGTAGGTATTTTAAGAATTGTACCTATGCTGAACTGACCACTTATATTATCTATCGTATCCATCGTTAATGTTCAGTTCTAATTTCTGCATTAAATAATAAATTAATATATTATGTACATTAATTGTCAAATAATAAATATTAAAATACTCAATTTTTGAAAGGTCTTCCAATCATTTACGTAAAATTTACAATTAACAGGTTTGCGAAGATGACAAGTCGCTCCTATAATATTCCGATTATATTGATAGGTTTTAGTCCGTTTTAGGTATATCGTGAAAAAATCGTATAAGGTAGGTAGGTACTAAGTATATACCTAAACAAAAAAAATTGCTTATGGACATTAAAACCGCTAGCTACTTACTACCTATATAATATACATAATCCTACTCTACCCCAGGAGTTTTTCTACAAAATAATTAGGCTACCTACCTATATGATTTAACGGGTTTGCAAAAAAAAATTGTCACCAATACAACCAGTTGGCAAGCAAAAGTCTAGTCCATCAAATTTTTTTGCTGACCAAATTATATATTTAGGCTGACCGTTTAATTACTTCCCATATAATAGGTACATATATTCACTGTAGCACAACTAAATTTGGTATGAGTTAGGTATGTGTAATAATTACGCGGAAAAAGTGATAAAAAAACGAAACAAAACTTTTGAACCGTGAATCGAAAAATTATGAAACAAAATATTAATGTGATGGGGTCCAATAAGTAACCTATTAGTTTCAAAATATCTTACATAAAGGATATACCTATACGTGCCGCAAAACATCGTATAAAAAACGCCCTTTGATTGGATGTTTCGTATTGTACCTATGTATTGGGACGGGCCGCTAACTATGGATGGAACTGAACATTGAGCATGGCCCGACATGCTCTTGGCCGGTTTCTCTTATTTGCGACGCCATCCTAACCGTTTTGATTCATGACATGACTTTGTCATGTTAATAGGTTGCTAACGACTCAATGTTTGTGGCTTCCTGACGTACATTATCTATTACGAGATAGATCCTTAGCCCGAATATTAAGTAATATAATAGTCATTAAAACGACGCGTTGATTACTGGCATGCGTACGAGTACTTGCACTAGTCCTCTTTGTATTATGATCCTTAATTACAAACACACAATGTCAATTAGTATTAATACTAAGGGCAAGGTCTTAAATATTTCCATGACATTTACGACGTTACTCCATACATTTTTGTCTTACTTAAACTAGTTATAGAAATACTAGTAGTCCGCCTCGAACTGAGAACTCGCGATTTACTTACAAACTAGTTGACCAACATAACAAGCCCCTTCGGAGGATTTTATTTTCTCCTTCTAGCTCCATAACCACTTGATCGATCGCGCTCATATATGAACTAACAAATTTTATGTATCTCTTCTACATTCCCAAGAAATTTCATAAAGATCAGAAAAACGTTACTAAAGTTATCATCCGACAAACTATCGAAATCAAAAAGCTATCCAAATGCCGAGCCGTCCCAGTAGCCAGGTGACAGTTCGGTCTGGAGTTGTTTGTAAGGCTGCCTCTACGTGATGGGCCATCATAGGGACGCAGCTATACAACAGAACGAGATCGCAATATCGTTAGCTCCCTCTAACGCATAGCTGCGTCCCTATGATGGCCCATCATGTAGAGGAGCCATAAGAACTCACTTCGCTTACGCTCCGCGAGCTCGATAATTCCTATTCAATATAAAGTATAAATCGTTTCGTATTAAAATAATCGGATGCGTATGGTACGGTTTCAATTCAATCTAATGCTTAGACGAATGCCCAGAAGTGACCGTCCAGTCTAGTGACAATACGAGTAATAATACCTAAGATCTACTTTCCCATGCATCTCAAGGGTGAAAGAACTCTTAATGTACTTTTCCATCAGTCTGACCTCTTGTCGACTTGTGACGTTACGGCGGCGATAGCTATTAAGTTGAATTTCCGATAAACAATTATACCAAGAAGCTATTAAATTAAACTTGCGTCAAAGTAACAACAGTTTAAAAAAAATCTTGTGAGCTTTTTGTGTTTACGCAAAAAAACATTGTTTAAGGAAAATCTGCTCAAAAACTCAAAATTATTTGGGACTCGTTTTATGGTAGGTACCTATTCTGTTTTTTGTGTTTGTGACGTAGTTTAGGCGAGGTTTAATTACGAGTACCCATAACAATTTTACTTTTAATACGATTTTAATTTATACTAATACATGGTTTGGATATTATTATTGTCTAGGATTGTTTCATTGCAGTGGGATAGGTTCAAATACTAATAATATACTTATATTTTCTATAATTTACTTATATTTTCGTCACTATAATAATTATAATAAGAAGTAACGTTAGGAGAGATATTGCAATTTATTAGTAAGGCGCGTTTATACACTGGGTGGATCACGTACCTAGTCTAATGGATTAGTTGAGCTTCCTTCCGACATAACCAATGAAACCCGACCTACGTTCGTCATTATTAGCAATAGTATTGTTGTTCGATGCTATAGGTACACCACGACACGCTTCGCTGGCTCCCTGTGTTGTTGTTGTTGTAGCCGATGTAGGTTTGATTAGGTAGGTAGGTACAGTCCAGTACAGTACAGTACGATACACCTCAGTATAGGAAGATTTTTTTAAGATGTCCGATTTGTAGAAAGAAATCTCTACCATAATCTCGTAGCAAATGGTGAAGGTGACAATATATTTAAGTAGTTATTACCTAAATATCAGAATCGGTGGGTTTTTTTATTTTATACCACGATGGTGGCAAACAAGCATACGGCCCGCCATTCAAAACGTATAAACGTTGTCATAAGATGCAGCAGGTCTATCGTCGAACTCAATCCTTACCGGCTTGCTTATTTTAAGCACGCGTAGAAAAACTATTGTGTACAATAGTGACTGTTGTAATATTAGTGTTTTCTTGTCATTATTATGCCATAAATTATTTCAAACGTAATGCGCATGTGGATGGAATATGGGTGATTGAGGGCATAACCATGAAATGAATAAAACTTAAACATTTTCCGTCAGAATTTACTTGAAATTAGTAGACACGAATGATAAAAATAAAATAAAATAAAACTTCAGTTTATCATTTTACCTACTTGGCCGTGCGTGCTGGTCACTCTGCATTGTAATGATACTGTTTTAAAAGTGGTTTAATTGGGATTTCTAATCATTAAAGGTCATCAGTTGAGTTCTTTGCAGACGGCATTATTACTGATAAAAATATAAGAATCGTAACATACACTCATATTTTATTATCACAAGTGGCCAAATAAATGTTATTGTTTCTTCGTCGGAATTATTTTCATTCACGCTTTTTCAGTCATGTTTGAGGATGAAATCCAAACATGTTTCATAAAATAAATATAAATGAAATTTACTGAAATTAGTCAAACTGCATATGAAGGGTACACGGAAAGAACATGTCTAGTCACTTTGACAACATTTTGAGTTATAGCGGTTTTAAAGTTTGGAATGATTCAATTAACCATACTATTTTCGTAACTAGATGGTTTTTATGAATTAAAAAGTGGATTTATGTAAAAAATTCCAGCTGTTACAGAAGATGTTGCTATAGTTCATTGCAAGCTCTACATTTTGATAAAAAATATCATTTTACGAAAAAAGGGACTAGACATATATGTTCTTTCCGTGTACCTTTCATATTGCCTGCGGAACAAAAATAGAGTATTGGAAGTGATAAGAACGTGAAGAAGTGTTTTTTTTTAATTGTTCAGACCCTAAATTCAGCTACAATACTATTGATTGACATTTAACCAATAAATAATAGAAAATTTGACGGAAAAAATGTTATGGGTAAAAAATCGCTCTTACCTCTGCTCCAGTACCCAGGAATACATATAAGGTCCCTAGATGCATTCGGTACACACATACCCAGAAAGAACTAGTCTAATCTGGAATAGGAGAGGAGATAACAGACTTATATGTAGGTATTATAGTATTGATTAGGTACCTCATTAGTCATTAGACTCATTAGTTTACACATCTGCCACATCGACTCGTGTAACGGTTTATGGAACTCTGGCTCGAGTAAAGATCTCGTCATTGATAATTGCAAAATATCGTATATATCTAAAAAAACAAACTTCTAATAAACACAAATAGAAACAAACACTGTGAGTTAAATAAAAGCTTGTAAATAGATACCTTCTAGATTCCAATAAACATAATGCTTCGTCACTCGTCACATATTAAATATGTTCACGTCGTCGTCGTACCTCTTCATAATCAGAAAGTAGGTTTGGAGCCAGGGCCGGTCCTAGGGTAGAGCGAGTGGAGCGGGCGCTCTAGGCGCCGGATGGCAGGGGGGCGCCAAAATGGCAAAAGAAAAAAAAAGTTTTAAAGCGAGTGTGGCGCGGGCGCAAAATATGTACGTTTGGAGTGGAGTGGTGCGACGGCGGGTGATACCTTTACCTTTTGGTATATAATTTTTGGTATTTTTATTATTTCAACTTGTTTTATCAGACGTGACTCGCTACTTTTAATCTTGAAGGGCGCGAAATAAAGGCGCCAAAAAGATACGTTTTTTATATTTTTCTAAGCGATTTAGTTTAATCAGGATTGCATTATATTATTTATTTCTTTAATCGTTGCTTTTGATCTTGAAAGGCGCGAAATAGAGGCTGATATAGGTGCTGAAAACGCAACGTTCTTTGTAATTTTTTCAAGCAATTTTGAATTTTAGGACTATTTTTTTAATCACTGCTTTTAATCTTGAAAGGCGCGAAATGAAACCTGATAAAGACGCCGAAAAACGGGTTACATTTATTATCTATTTTTTAAATCGCTGTTTTTGATCTCGAAAGGCGGAATATTACAGCTCATAAAGGCGCCGAAAACGTAAAGAAGGCAAAACAAATATAAAGCTTAACGACCCCTAGGAGATGAACATTCGGCCTTAATATTGTATTTTTTTTAATTAAAACTGCAGTACTTTCCCGTTACTGACTTTAAACTTCTAAAATAATAAATTAAGGTTGACTGGTAGAGAATGCCTCTTGGCATTAAGTTCGCCTTTTGTACTATAAGATCTTCTTTTGTGCAATAGAGATTAAATAAATAAATAAATAAAATCCAAGTATGAGGTCGTTTATTTATTATTATTATGAGGTCGTGAGAGCTCGCCAAATCTATACCTCTCGCCAAAATCGCCCTTTGTATGGAAATCTTATTAAGAATGGTTCAAAATTTAAAGATATAATTGCGTATAAATTTATAAACTTTAATGATGAAACTTACATGACTTTGAATGAATAGCATATTTTACTTATGTTATGAAATATTCATTGTTCAAGTCATGGTTCCAATATTTTGTGATTCTTGCAATCGATTAATAGCGTTCAACTTTTGGGCCTGGGTTAGTTTTTTCAAATTCTTACTCTCATAAAAAACATACACCATTTATGTTTAAATTGCTTTTTGTTACTTGATTTTATGACTAAAACAAAACATGAACAAAACTTTTTTTATGTCACTCTATTATCATGGGGATTACTTTAATATGGAAACGTGACTGTTCACCTAACAGAACTATAACTATACTTAAAACTTAAACTACGAGAATTTACTAGTTTATCTTTTAGGCTGCATTCCAAAACATGCAGTTTGAATGATTTTATTACTTCATTTCATGAATATCATGCTCAAAACTTGAACTAACTAAATTTATCTGTTCATGTTTTTTTAGGTAGCAAATTCAAAACTGAACATTTTTAGAGAAATCTTCTACCTATCAGTGGCAGCGCGTCCATAGAACATGATTCCCGGCTGCTTGCCTAATTTTCCGCCTAAGAAAAATTTTGACCCACGGCCACTGCTAATACTATTTTTGAAGGCCCATGGTCCTAATTATAGTGTTTATTAAATTTGAAAAAGATGAAACCATTTTAAATTGAAACAGTTGATTTACCTTTGTTTACTTCAATTGGTGCTCTGCATTTTTGACGAAAATAGCATTGCCGAACTTCACCTGCCAACCAACTTTGCGGAGAAGTTTCATTTGGCCGAATTTCATTTCCCAACTTTACATAATCCAACCTAACCTAACCCAACCTAGTAAGTGATTTCCATTTCCCAACTATGGGGTTGGGAAATGAAATGGTTGCGAGATAATTATTTGGTAAAAGTTATTCGGCCAAATGAAACATCTGCGAAAAGTTGGTTGACAAGTGAAATTCGGCAATACAATTTTCGGCAGCAAGGCAGAATACCACTTCAATTATTGCGCAAAGCTAAATCAATCAAATTTCCTAATTTTGCTGGTATAGGCTTTAGGAGGCCACTGTTCATTTATTGGCGTCAAATCATTAATTTTTGGGTACTTGATTTTGCTTTTGTACTGGTTCATCTTTTGAATCAAACCGTTCATAATCAGGGCACTTTGTTCATCTTCTGGGCGAATTGGCATATTTTGGCACAAACATTCTTATAAAAAATGCTGTAGGGTTCTAAGAGGGTTTGGTCATATTTAAAAAAAAAAACTTGTTGAAAATTGGTTATAAAATAGGTACGTCAAAAAATACTTAAGTTGGGGTAGTCCCTTAATCGTTCATTTATAACATTATGACCTAACCCTATTTCTCTAACGCTTTTGGGTAAAAAGCTTCGACGAGGGGCGCCAAAACCCGATTTCGCTCTACCCTGATCGAGGGCTCGGGCCGGCGCTGTTTGGAGCCGTGATAACTGATAAGTCAAAATAAATCTAAACAAAAGAGTAGGTGCCCAATATTTATTAGGCTTCATATTTTGAAATACTATTTTATCAAAACAAAGATTTATAGGGCCGTGGAGGCTCGGCCCGCTATCTCGAAAGCCGCCGCGACGTGCAGGCTCGACGTCTTGTCGACCTTATCAAAAGGTCATGACCCTTTCCTTTACTGCTACATCATTTATTTTAAGAGCAAAGTTTACTCGATAACACTACCAATCGCATGGCCATTGCCGAATTTGTTAACCTTAATTATAATAACCGTTGGTTTGGTAGTTTAATTTATGTTTAAGATATGATAAGTCAGAGTCAAAGCAAATATTATCCAACCTAGTAACATTCCACGGCTAGACTATCTAAAACTCTACGAGTCCCCCTATCAAGGAACTGAATTGAATACTGGGTGATTCCGGGGTCGTGAGCCAGCGATCAAGGCATAATACACAAGCCCACACTGAACAACTTTTACTATGGGACCAACTCCGAAATCGCGAAAAAAAAATTGGCCTTCCCATAGTAAACGACAACATGTGATCAGCCGAAATGTATGAAATCACCAATTTTTTTTCGCAATTTCGGAGTTGGTCCCATAGTAAAAGTTGTTCAGTATGGGCTTGTGTATCATGCCTTGATCGCTTGCTCCACGACCCCGGAATCACCCAGTATAGAGGTGCTTATAAAAGAGGATGACTCAGGTATTTTAGATAAAGTAGATAAAGTATCACTTTAATTTCACGCTTCTTTTCAATAATGCCAAAGGTTATCTTTGGGTTTAAGTTTTAACGCGAACAAGTATCACTGAAATAATGAATGCCCTCCACATCACATCAGTTTATTGACGTGACGTGTGAATGGCGTTGCACTGCCACCCGGTTTGTAAATATTCCGCGGAACGGAACATCTCCGTCCGATACGTGCAACTGCTCTACTGACCTATATTTTATTGATAGTTAACCAATTAAGCTAATTGCGAGGAGTTGCCTCATTATTACAAAATCTTGCACTAAACAAAGACTTCCTTAAAGGGGCTACTTGGATTTTAAAAAGTTTTAAGATCGTTGTCATAACTCATAACTTTATCATATACAAAAATAGATGCATTGTTTTATAGTGTTAGATTTAAAGCACGTGCTCAGTAGCATAGCACCAAGTGGTCATTATTCAATTTTTGCCAAAGATTATCCAATATAGTGTATGAGGGGGACCCCTGTTAAGAAAACGACGCCGTTCCATTCAGTTCAGTTACTCCCAGAAGCATCAAGCAACACAGTCCCGAGCAGTCGGGCTCAGCTCGGCCTATCGACCGAAATAGAGAGTTTTTATGTAAAGAAAATTCGTATATTAAATCAACATGACATCTAAGACAGAGCCCGAGAAAATAGGTGAAATGAGTAAGTAAATTGCTGACTTTACTTTTTATGAACTGCAAATGTACTAGTCCTACCTATAGCGCCGAGTTTCCCGATACAACACACACCATAAAAAATGTACTAGTACATCACGATTATATACAGTACTAAAATGTGTACATACTTATGTGCTTAAATTAAACCTAAACATTTTAGGTTCTACTCTATTGATAATGATATATATTATTTTCTTGTTTGGTTTCGTCTCCCCAATCGGACGATAACGATAAGCAACAGTTATTTTTTACTAAGTCCAGATGTCGCGTAGTAGATCCGTGTCTATTTTTAATTTTATTTCGGGCTCAAGATATTCGTCAATTCAGTTTAGTAGGTATCTGTTGTCTCTTTTATTTATTCGTAAGTTTACACTTCTCTGACTTGAGAAAAACAATTTTTATTAACAATAATTTACTTATAAATAATGTCCGTGCCAAATGAATTTTAACAATTAGTACCTCTATAAATATAATAATACCTACTAAATATTTTACTGAATTATATCATGTCAACATATTTTTAGACCTGCCACTCGTACGTAACCATATCCATAGTATCTAAATTATCTCAGTAGGTACTTGTTATTTTATTATAATTTAGATTACTAAATCATAAAAACAAGCACACACACAAACACGATAAAACATATCCTTAATTATTAAAAATAATAAAATATAAAAAAAAAAAATTTTTGAGTTTCCAACAGGTTTCCGCTCGTGAAACTCTGTGGTAATTCAAATAATATCTGTCCGCCGGATCTACGTGGCGGATGTCCCTAGCAGCGGGCAGATCCGTCACGTCAATTGAACACGGATGTGACTGCATACAATGTGAACAGATTTGTCTAGCACCATCACCATTCTATTGACGGATCTGTCCGCCGGGCATATCCACCAGAAGGTTCCGGTGACCACACCTGAGGGCTTACAGCGAACTTTGAAAATCGACAATACGTTGGCACTTGGCACTTGGTTTGGTTGGGCTTGGTTGGTTGGCTTGGTTGGTCTCTATCGCTCTTGCATATTCGTATGAGAGTGATGCATATATATAAATATAGACGACTCGACGAACGAAGTGGTTCGCGGTTATCCCTAGCTATTATCCTCATGTGATAATGATAACAGTGGGAACAAACTTTTGTGTACGATTATTTTCGACTAAACAGCTTTTATTAATTTTATTATTGACCAACCCATAACATCACGAAAAATAATTACTGCTTCATAAAATTCAAAAGATCATATGGCCTTTTTTGACAGCAATTTTTTGTCAATTATGGAATAAGGCCAAATAATCCCATGGTAAAAGTTGTTCGGCATGGATTCGGTATAGTAGGGCAATATAAAAAATCGAAACCAATTCCAGGGTTTAAAGGCTTAGAGCATTTATCCAACCGGACCGGCCATTGACAGGCGTTCCCCTCTGCCAAAAGTGCCAAAAATATATGACCAGTGGTCATACTCATTTTATGGACTGACGTTTATCTGACGTGGCTATTTTGACGTTTCCCTCCCTGCAAAAATCGGCAGACTTTTCTTGTATAAAAAACCGACCAAGAGCATGTCGGGCCATGCTCAGTGTAGGGTTCCGTAAACTGAGACCATTAATTCAAAAGGTCGTTTCTTACGGGAACTTTGGCGGCGCTTACGTCATTTTTACTTATGTCCTTTCACTATGGGTTTTTGAATGATAACTCAAAAACGGCTCAACCGATTTATTTCAATATAGTTTTCATTGAAGGTACTCATTAGGCCTCAGTTTCATGATGTTTTTCAAAATTTTAGGACCCACGATTCAAAAGTTAGATGGGGGGGGACGCCTTGTTTTAAACTTTCGGAGCTATTATTTCCGAAAGTATTAGTTTTATCCAAAAACTGTTTTAAAAGACCCTAATTCTTTTTAAAAGACCTATCCAACGATACCCCTCACAACTTGGTTGGAACGAAAAAAAATTTCGCCCCCCACTTCACGTGTACGGGAGATACCCTAACAAAATATATTTTTCGCGTTTTTATTCTACCGTTTTATCGGCTTGGTTAATGCACATATTCAAACCAAATTTCAGCTTTCTAGTGCTAACGATCACTGAGCTAGACCGCGCACGGACAGACGGACGGACGGACGGACATGGCGGAACTATAAGGGTTCCGTTTTTGCCATTTTGGCTACGGAACCCTAAAAATGACAGACATGGCCGGTCCGGTTGGTAGTCTAAGGGTGGGTTGCACCACGCACAATTAACAGACTCATCAACGTTAAATATGGCGACGGAGCTGTCATCCCATAGAAAACTATCAAACTTTTCATACAAGATTTTTTTTACGATTACGTTTACGTTCACAGACAGTTTGGTGCAACCGGCCCTAAGTTTAAAGGCCTTAAGCTGTACGCGAGCCAAATGTTACGTTTGGTATTTTCAATTTATTTATTTGCAAAGAACCTTACATTAATTCTTAAAATGTACATACAACCATTTTAAACGTTCGTCTCTATAAAAAAATCGTATTTTTTTAAATTTCTTTACATTATTACAGTGTCGTCTTCATTTAAAAAAAATATTAAAATTCAAATAAGAATTGTTTTTTGTCAAGAAGATACATACCTACCTACATTTAGTAAATTATACATTTTAATTCCATTATATTCCAAGCTTCGTCTAAAGTTTTTATACTTTTTCGTTTCTGGCAAGGCAATGTAAAATGTATGTCTGAATCTAGGTGGTCTATTTTTGTTTTTACATGCAAAACGGGTCTTATTTTTATACATGAAAATAATATTCACCAAATATAAATATATACCTAAAGCAATATCAGAATTAGTACTTAGTACTTATTCCATGTTTTACAAACAGAGGGCAGCAATGTGCAAGTGGTTCAGCCTTATCGACATGCCTGACAGTTTTATTTTGGAAGATTAAAACAAGTTGCATATGGAGACTGTTACCCCAAACCTGAAGGCCATATTTCAGTAAGCTTTCAAAGTAAGCAAAGTGAACTGCCTTATGTCCAGACTAGCTTAGCATTTTTGATACGATAGAACATGCGATTATGCCGCAGGGGCCCGTTTCACGAAGGCTTAGTTGTAAAGTACCTTATGAAACCAGGCCCGGGCCCCGGGCCCCAACATTGTTTATGATCAATTTTGATCGATACGAGTAATTACACATTTCTAATAAGTAGCTTAATTTGACATAGATATTTTTGATTTTTGCTCTTTTTTAGTAGGTGCTTTACATACCTAATAGTACAATAAACATCAAATATTTTTTTTCACGCTTTTGAAGCTTCTTACAATGTCTAACCTGCAAAAATCTTTGACGTAGACTGTACATAATAATATGTAGTAGCAACCCATCCCGTTTCGTATCAACATACTAAACAGGTCTAAACTGAATTCAACATTTTCTTAACACAAGTAATGGTCAGCCATCAGATTGCATAGTTAAGCTAAGCCACTGTTTTAAATCTCATCTAATAAAACAATGTATCTTAATTTTCAGTGTTGGAAATTGAAACAAAAGACGCCGAGAGCCAGAAGACGGGCCAAGACCCGTTAGAGCGAGCTATCGGCGCCATCGGCAAGTGGCAAATATGGGTCTGCTTTGTGGTGTTCCTCGTGAAGTTCCCCGTGGCCTGGCACCAGATGAGCATCATCTTCCTCGCACCCCCGATGAACTTCACCTGCGGAGAAGAAACAAGCACCTTTGACAACGTCTGCCACGCCAACTGCACCAGCTATAAATACGACCACAGCGTTTTTAAAGAGACCATCGTCTCGCAATGGGACCTCGTCTGCGGTCGAGAATCGCTAAAGAACCTCACGCAAACCTTCTTCATGCTCGGTATCCTCGTAGGCAACATGGTCTTCGGCCATCTATCTGATCGGTAAGTTTAGCGTAGGTGTCATAAGTGATATCTTAACAAGAAGTTATGCTCGTCATTTTGCATAAATTGGCACATCCTGCCTTGGGTTGGACACCGGAAACTATTACTTTGACAGTGTGCTGATTACCAGCTATTGACCTACTTCTGAATACTCTTTATTAATTGAATAGGTACATCCACGGATAAGATGAATAGAATAAATATTTTATAGACTAGGTACTTATATACATACATGCTCTAGAATAGAATGCTAAAATATCATGCCCAAAAATCGAACGACCGCCGATTTTTGAGCAAACTCGAAATGAGCATGCATAAAATGTTTAGACACACATGCTACTAAGTAGGTAGCAAATTGCTCAATATTGGCATGCTTACGTACTAGTAATTAGTACGTAAATTAATAAATGTTATCAGAAAATTAATTACATTTTATTCGATCATAATGTTTGCGACTGCGTCATGTTTGTGATTTCAGACGTAAAGAGATATTTACGTAAAGTTCAAACCGAATCGATAATACACGTGATCTTACATTGTCACGTTTTCCTCTTCAGTGCAATTAGCAGCCATTTATTTACAAGTGTCTTTAAATCATATCAAGCTAAACAAACTATAAATGAATTATACATGGTGGCCGTGAGTATTGCGAGAGAATATAACCACGAATTCCTGTGGTCTTAGGTGTTCTATAATACAAATTTAGGTCGACATTGCAAAGTTTACACAAAGTATTCCTTCGCATGTTGATATCTGTCAATAAGCATGTCTAAACTAGACCCCATAAATATTGAAATCACCATCAAAAAAGCATTTTGTACTGATCTACAATAAAAAAAAACAATAATAAAAGATCAAGAATAAACCGTGTAAGTGTGACGAATAAAGTAAAATGACTCATTAGTAATAAGTTATTACAACGGAATATTAAAGATTTAGAAGGCAAATCCATAGTTCGACATGCATTCCATGGGCAAAACCGTAATGTCAAAATTTGGAGACCGAGTTCGATTTTTGAATCTCACCGGGTGACTTATTTCGTACTAAATAGGTAGTCATCGGCTGCATACAAAAAAAGGCACCGGTGAGATTCAAAAATCGAACTCCTGGTCAACTGGAATATTGACGAGTGTAAGCCAAACTTCGTAATAAAGGATTCCCATTGATACTATGATCGTGTTTTCCAGGTTCGGTCGAAGAATGCCATTCCTAGCAGCAGTGTTTCTGCAGCTGATATCCGGTGTGGCCACAGCATATTCAGTGAACTGGTACATGTTTACCGTGCTCCGGTTCATGCTGGCCGTCGCCACTGGCGGCACCATGGTTACCAGCTTCGTCCTCACCATGGAGCTGATCGGCGCCAAATACAGGGACACCGTGGGCATCATCTATCAGATACCCTTCAACCTGGGACATCTGTCGCTGGCGGCATTCGGTTACTACCTTAGAGATTGGGACAAGTTTCAACTGGCTATCTCGCTGCCTTCGATCATCTTCCTGAGTTATTACTATTTGCTGCCCGAATCGCCAAGATGGCTTATTACTGCTGGAAGGACCGATGAAGCCGTGAAGATCATGACAGTCGCTGCTAAGAGGTAAAACAAGTTTAAGTACATTATTAAGCTTCCAATACTATTGTATTCATACTTAAATATCCTAAAAATATAATATAGCACGTAGCATAAATATTAAACATAAAATAACCTGGAGACTGTAAGACCCAACTACCCAAGGCGTTAAATCACGGTGACACGGGTCTGAAATTAATTAAGTTTTAATTATTTGTTTGTATTACTGGCTACTTTAGGTATTTGTTTGGACAGAACACGTTCTTTGGAGCCATAGTAGGAATTAGTTTGATAGCAACTAATGGTCCAAAATAGCATTTCCAAGAGTTAGCAACTCCGTTAGTAATTGTGATTCATGATTTATCTAAAAGCACGTCACAATTTGCAGAAACGGGCGTCCAACGGAGAACATCTCCTCAACCACCCAGAAGCTGAGCGTGGACGTGAGCAAGCCGGAGCGCGTGTCGTTCCTGGCGCTGTTCGCGCACCCGCGGCTGCGCGTACGCACCCTGGCCATCTGCTTCAACTGGTTCGTGTGTGGACTGTGCTTCTTCGGCGTGTCGCAGTACATCGGACACGTCGGCGGGAACATATTCACTAATGTCGCCATTTCTGCGGCTATACAGGTGCGTGCTATAACCTAGTATATACAGCTGAGTTTACTTGCAAAAAATAAATCATGTGCTAAAATATAAAAGATATGTTCACGGCGGTTGTACGTACACTACGTACCTATAATCTTACGTGAAGGAACCTAATAAATGTGATCGAAAAGCTTTGACCCTCTGACTTTTCAAATTATCTTAAAATTCTTAAGTATATAACTTAATAACCCTTATGTTAGCCCGAGTACTCTGTACAAACATAAAAAAAAGATAAAAGATAAAAGATATTTATTCTTCAATTTAGGCACATAAAAGAAAGAAAGAGTAGTTTATTTACTCTTTCTCGAGCCAGGCGTTAACAATTTTGATGCAACGCATTGCATGCTGTGTAACATCAGGCGCTTAAGGCGCTCCTCATACTTGTTCTCAATTCAAGATCAATAGTGTGTGATGTGCTTTACTATGATGTCTATGATTTGTACAACACCCCCATAAAATTGTGCATGATAACAATAAGCCCTTACACGTTTGATGTCTACACTAAATATATCACTTAAGTATAATATATTAGAACTTTCATAACATATTACCCACCTATGGATTTACAAATAAATCTTCCCTTTGATAGGATATGATAAAATATGTATAATAATTATAATATGTTACTTTTTGTACCCTGAAGGTGAGGTTTATCCAAGTCATTTGTGATATTTTTTTATATATTTAAATTAAAAATATTAAGTTTTTTGCTTAGAGTAAGTATAAGTACCTGTATAACAGCAATTTTGCTAGTTCTTAATTTTATAATATTATTTTTATAAGTTTTATAATAATATAATATAATAGTAGTTTTTTACAGTAAGGTCAACTTAATATTTTGAATGCAAATATTTTTATTAGAAGATAATTTAAAGGTGATTGCTCAGTATATGTACATAAAAGCTACATAGAGACCTTCCATTACCGTATGAATTTTTATCTACGATTCGATATCTATACAAATATCATTATCAGAGATTGGTCGTCCATCAGTCCCTTACTCGTACATCTCATCTGTATCGCTAACTTGACCTACGCTACGTATAATTTATCACATCTTCAAAGCTAGGCTACTTTAGATTATCCCGCTACTATGCTAGTATTTTAATATTGTTAGGTTGTTAACAATCACGTGAATCACATCTGTTGTCGTCATCATTTAGGTATATATACGATAAGTACACGTGTCAAACGTTTTAGCTCAGTAGTTCACGAGCGTGTCGTGTCGGTGTCGTAGCAACTTGATCCCATTAATTCCTTGTTTAGACGTCGTATCTCAAACTTGTTAACAAATTGTTGTAACAAGAAGCCTACTAGTATTATAGTCAGAGAGTCAAATGCTTTACTAAACACTGTACAAGTGTACAGTCCTTTATTACCTTGACAATAGATGCGTTGTTCAGATATCTGTGACCACCTTGGCCGCTCCGATATAACATATAGAAAAAATAACGACAGGATGTGTTCAATAATAATAATAATAATGTTGTTTCTTTTCAGGTCCCAGGCACTTTGATCTCTATCTACGCGAACAGAGTTCTCGGACGGAAGATAACGCTTATCAGTTCAAACTGTGTCACTGGTCTGAGCTGCCTGCTCATCACCGTCGTGCCACACTCAGGCGCGGGTCACCTCGCGCTCGGCTGCATCGGCCTTTGGGGCATGAGCATATCCTTCTCCACTGTATACTTGTATGCTGGGGAGATATTCCCCACAGTCGTTAGGAACTCCGGAGTAGGGTTGTCTTCGACTGTCGCTAGAGTAGGTTCCATGGTGGCTCCGTTTGTAGCGACCCTGTCTTCCACAAGCCCGTGGTTGCCGCCTCTAGTTTTCGGCATCACTCCTCTCATCGGAGCTGGTCTCTGCATACTTTTACCCGACACGAGGGGAAGAAAGCTGCCTGACACAATAGAGGAAGGTGAAGCGTGAGAAAACGGTTTAGTGTCAATGAGTATTTTTCATTCGTGCCTTTTATTTATTATGATATATTACTGTTGTTAATCGTTTAGTGACGTACTCATAATATATTAATTTTTATATGAAATAAATAAAAGGTTGTATTAATGAGGAAGTTGTGAAATGGTAGAGATTGCAGCTGATTGGCCGGTGCAAAGGGATACAATTTTGATCATGAGCAAAATATTTTTGACACTTAGGTATCTTGTTCTAGTACAGTACAGTAGTATTTTACTAGACTGAAGGTCCATTCTGTTATAGGCTGTGATAATTTGTTTAAATAAATAAGTGTATTTAATTTTAAAAAGAATTAAGTAACAATAAATAAAAAGTGTTCATATACATAATTTAATGTTATATTTTTTTCCTACCCAGCTGAGTCGGTCAGAACATTTTCCCGTCCAGATCATTAAAATGGTCCTTGATTTTTACTGATGACTCATCACGTCAAAAAAATGGTATTTACATATGGTGTTTATGTATGGGTATGACATACAAAATACGCATGATGTGGTACGTCATTATGTCATTAAAGTCTCGTTAAGGAAATCGTACATAAAATGGTAAACGCATCAGTAAATGTAACAAGTGACAGCAGTAAAGTTGATGTCAGATGTGGTATTTACATAATTTTAAACAAAAAAAGAACCGACTTCACTTAGGATCCGCTATTCCAAGAGGAAGTGGCAGAGTTGCTGTAAAAAATAGTGAAATCACCATAGGTGTGCCTATAATAGTTGAAGAGTTCCCTCGATTTCTCCAAGATCCCATCATCAGACTCCGACTTGGTGACAAATGAACCACCTAGGGGTTATACCCGTTCGATAAAAAAAAATTGAAAATCGATTCACGATTCACGGAGATATCGAGTAACATACATACAAAAAAAAAATCATGAGAACCTCCTCCTTTTTTGAAGTCGGTTAAAAATACAGTTTATCGTTATTCTTATCGAAGACTGTACAAAGCCTAAGATAATAACTAATACACATGCCTGTTCTCATAAACGTACAATGTAACGACCAATATAGGTAGGTCTACTTTCGCGGCTTTCGCCATGTCGGTGTCTGTCCTCGATCATTAGCTCAGAGACCATTAGTCTACAGATCCCCACATTGAGCGTAGCCCGACATGCTCTTAGCCAGTATTATAATTATAATATAAACACGGCTTAATTTTACAGGCGTCTTTCAGACTGTTGCGGTTTCCGCGTGCGGCGCCGGTGCGCGAGCGAGACAGCGCTCTGCGTATGTATAGCGCTGTCACGGTTGCACAGCGTCGCAATTGCGGCGCCATCGCCAGTGTGATAGATAATCGCCTGACGTAGTGTAGGTAGCTACTTAGAGTAGGTAGGTACTTAGGTATAGGCAATACTTTTAGTATCGGTAATGACGAGCGCTGCAGTCTCTGCATGCATTCAGACAGCGAACAATGTGAGGCACAGTTGTACACCAGTTAAATCCATTGTTATTCATAGTAGATAACAATATTTTCTTTATTAAGTAATAAAGAAAATACTTACCAAAACATGCACTACTTCATTATTTAGTTTCGCCATTGGAATCAGTTGCTGCATTGGAGCGGTCAGTAAAAGGTGCGTGATGCGTGGCTATTCTCCTTGGTTACTGGTGGGGGACTATCCCACAACAATTCGTGGTAAACATACGTATGCGTATACCTGAGCTTAGTATAATCAACGAGACGTTTCGACCATTCCGCTTCGATGCTCGATAACAGTGGGTCGGGCGAAGACGGTTGACAGTTCGCTGCGCTTAGCTATTTATTACGATCCAAGAATAAAATTCGCCGGTTCTTTTTTAACCAATACGAGTACTCTGCGTGTTTGCATCACACGTGTTTTAGACGCTGAACCGGCTGAACGCGCGCATATGGACAAACTTTGTTCAATATTATTATTGCAAACATTAAAAATAAATCATACTTACCTACTCTGTTTCAGTAAGTAATCAACCATGTGTTTCTTTAACGTGTATCACAGTGCTGTTATTGTGTAGTTAAAGTGCTTTTATGTGAATGATATTTAATGGGGCCTGGAAAAACGTACATAGGTCATCTATAAAACGTAAAGTGTATGGAAAATTATTCAGTTCGCATTTAAAATTCGTTACATGAAGAACTCTGATATACATACATATCAAAAGACCGTGTACCTAATTATAAAAAAAAAACCATTGTTGTTATTGCTACGGAATTGCGGTTATTTTAATGATACTTTAAATTTCAGCTGAAAAATGTCGTTTAGCGAAGACCGCATTGAGCAAATTATTGGCAGATTCGGCAGATATCAAGTGTGGATATTGTTTCTGGTGACTCTTGGACGCTATCCCGCCGAATTCCAGCTCGTGAATGTGGTGTTTTTAGTTCCTAGCGTCGAGTTCGTGTGTAAAGATGCTGACGCCTTTAACATCACCAATCACTGCCCTTGCCAACAACCGGAGTATGACCAGAGCACCATCCTCAGCTCGGTGACTACGGAGTGGAATCTTATATGCAACAGGAGTCACTTAGCCAGTTTAGCACAGTCTATACTTCAGATCGGTATTCTAGCCGGAAGTTTGGCATTTGGACACATTTCAGACAGGTGAGTTAAAAATGTTTTAAAAATATACTTGCGTTTATTTTAATGCATAACTTAATGGTGAATATATAACTGAATTTTGTGCCTACCAAGTTAAAACAATTATCGATTGATTTACCTGGCCTTGCAGCGACACACATAGTCACGGTCATGTTTTAAGTATTCTGACCTTTCATACTCTGCAAGTTTGCATACTTTTATTATGTCAATCAATAATCGCTAACTTAGAAGTAGCCAATTTCTTAACTAAGTTATAATCTACGTACAGTCAGCAGCAGAAGTAGCTAAGCGGGTAGGGTGCTCGAAATTAGCTTGACACGACTTTATTGTTAAGAGAATAAGATGTGTAGGTCATTTTGAACACCCCTCCCGTTTAGCTACTTCTGCTGCTAACTGTACTCCTACCATAATACCCATAATGTGGTATACTCGTATACATACACGGTGCCCGTGAGCATTGCGAGAGATTTTAACCACGAATTCCTGAAGTCTTAAGGAGTAATAAAATGCTATATGAATTTAGGTCAATTTCGCCAAAAAGAATTTTCTTTTTGTTTATTTTTCGATTTTTTTAAATGCTTTTAAACAAGAAAAAATATTGGTAAAACTATCGATTAAAATTAATTGGTTACATTTTGTTTGTAAAAAATAGTTTACGCAAAGTATTTTTTGGTACTTTGACGTTTGTCAATACCTAAGGATGTCTAGACTAGACACCATAAAGGATGAAATAGTCATCAAAAAAACGTTTTGCACTAAGTCAGAGTCACAATAAAAATGTTTTTTTTTTAATTAATTGGTAGTAACTCTGAAACTTGGTGAATTCCAGAAAAAATATACTTATTACATTTAAGTCTCCAATAATTATGACCAGGAATACACTATTAAAAGCTCTCGCAATCCTCACGGACACCGTGTATGTACTAGCACTACCTATACTCGATACGTTTTCAGTGTTTTCACTGAACGTACGAGTTAACTTGTGTTTCTATAGTTCATATTATTTTAAACCCTGACCAGAAATATATGACCATGCGCCACGTTGCCGAATTTAATTGGAACTAAATTTTTCATACTAATCTGAACTGTCACCATATACATGAGAAAAAAAGCGCCCTCTTGACAATGGTCATAATATATTTCTGGTCAGGCTCTACATTGTTTAATATAGGTACATACAGTAGCTGAAATTAAAAGTTGTTAAATTTAATAGTCACTTATTTACTGAAATTAATAGTAGAAAAGCGATACACTTGGCTTTCCCTACCGGAAGTAAATTTACAGTTTGAGTAAACCCATCATTCCCTAATTAGTTTGCGACATGATTCGGACTTCTGGCAGATGTTCGTCGGTGTAGGCCAGTGTGACGCGCATTTTTATTCGGCACCATTGACTGGAGGCCTGAAGTTCCCAAAGGACTTCACGGACTCCAGTCTAACTAGCGCTAAAGAAAGTCGTTTAAAAAAACCTAATGTTTATAAGTAAAATATGTTAACAAATGTTTTAGATATGGACGTAAAATCGCTGTCGTGCTAGCGCTGTTTCTTGAAGCAGTATTTGTCACAATTTCAGCGTTTGTGACTGATTTCTGGATGTTCATGATCAGTCGCTTCTTGATCGGCACAGCGCTCGGCGGCACAATGCTTTGCTGCTTCGTGCTCTTGGTCGAGCTGAGTGGCCGGACGATGAGGCCCTACATCATGGGGCTGTGCGAAGTCCCCTACGTGTCAGGCTACGTGGCGCTGCCGATAATAGCGTACTTCGTGAGAGAATGGAGGCCCCTTCAGCTGGTCACAGGCGTGCCCTGGCTGCTCACGCTGGCGTTGTACTGGATGCTACCTGAGTCTCCCCGGTGGCTAATTACCGTGGGGAGGAAAAAGCAAGCCATAGAGCTTCTTACTTATATAGCCAAAAAGTGAGTATTGAAAATAGATTAGATGTCATTATAACTTAATTTTAAAACTAGAATTAATGAGCCATATTTCTATTCCAGAAACAACCGCCCGACTGACCATATCGAAACCATTGTAAATGAAGTTGAGAAGGAATCAATGTCGGCAAGCGAGAACAAACATGGCAGTTACATCGATCTTTTCAAAACACCGAAGATCAGAAAATACACAATTATTTCTGCGTTAGTTTGGATGTGCTGTTCCCATACGTTTTTCGGGATAAATCAGTATGTGGGTCTTCTTCAGGGTAACTTGTACGTAAACGTTATCGTGACTGCCGCCAGCAACGCCCCTGGAGTGATCATAGTGGTGATTGCTACATTGCACTTCAAAAGAAGAGCAACTCTCATAGCAAGCTTCGCTATCGCCGGGGCATCATTTGTAGTTTTCGTCTTGGTCCCAAGCCATCTGCAGTGGGTCACCCTAATGTTTGCCATTATCGGGCAAATGGGTGTCTACACTGCGTTCATGCAAATATACATGTATTCATCCGAAATGTTCCCTACAGTAGTTAGAAACTCAGCACTCGGTTTCTCATCAGTGTTCGCTAGACTAGGTGGATTCATAGCACCATATGTGGTCAACATTGGAATAGAGTGGGCGTCAATATTAATATTCAGTGCTGCGGCATTTGGAGCTGCGATATTGTGTTGCTTCTTCCCAGAAACGAAGGGGGTTGTGCTGTCAAACGCAATAGACCAGGTAGAAGATAAAGGAAAAAGGTCATCTGAAAAAATGTATCTATCATCAGCATCACCAACTCCTTAATGCATTGAATACTCTTAATTTTATTAACATAAGTTAAAACTTCACTTAGTATCTTACCATCATCTATAAGTAGTGTCTCACCAAATATAACCTGGTACCTACACGAAAAAAAAGATATCTTCAGCCAAGAATACCAATGCGAAAATATTATTGTTTAAATATAAGTACCCACCTAAATATTTTCTTGGACTAATTTTATATCTTTAGCCCAAGATATATTTTACTTCAATAAAAACATTTTACTTGAATAAAGATCACTTTCTAGGCAAATTGTTTTCGTTATATTATATACAAAACAATATTGTTTAGACGAAGAGGATTTGTCTTCGATGAAGATACTTTTTTCCCCGTGTAGTTGGGTACCCGCATAAGTATTCCTTTATAAGCTATTGAAATCAATTGTAAAGAATGGGGCGATTGTTATCAGTGTTATACCGAGAACCGGAATGATGTTTCTACTGGTTCTCTGTATGCCGACTCGATGCTTTGCTTTTATTACCTACTCAAACAGCAATCTCAGAATTTCTGGATACAAACAGTATAAGCCTTTCTTTGACAATAAACAGAGGAAACAAAGGAAGCACACAAACACGTCAATGTGATATCTAACTTTTAATGCATTTGTAATCTTAACGTACCTATGTGATAATGTAATGGTAATTTATATTCCTAAATAAATGAGTACTTACTTGTACTTGAACTTGTAAATTTTTTGGCATATAATGAGAATTCACAGAATATAATTCTACACAAATTTTCTTAATGTACTTTTTTACCTAATCAAGTAATTATCTAGCTACACCTTTAGACTTTCGGATAATTTATATTGAATGTTTTGAAACCCGCCAAAATACCAAGTGACGAATATAAACAGTAGAGTATGGTAGAGGACCCAGAAGCGGAACAGGACGTTAGTGAGCAGTGCGTAGAAGAAGAGCGCGTCGATAAGCATCCAGAAGATGAACCCCAGCACCGCCACATGGAGAGAGCGCGGAGGTCGCTCCGGAGGCGGTCTCTTCGTCGTGATGTCTACGAACTGCCCTGAAAACAGGTGGATATTCAACGAATAATCAATGTGGTAGGTCATCTTTGATCATGTTTGGCGATTTCATTTCAAAAATAAGGAAAATACTAATATAAACACCCATCCAATGTACATCTATTCAGGGCTCGTAACCGGTTAAAGCAAAAAACCCCGAAATAACCCAATATGTGTAATTATTTTATGTTTTTTGTATCCCTAGTTTTTGAGTTATCTCGCTTTTTATCGAGTTTTTTTTTTACTAAAATTGTTATATATATCGGTCACTAATGGGGTAGGTAGTAGGGTGTTACGATTATCTCAACCAAATAACTGAAAATTATGACATGTCAATGTAATTTCAAACATTACAACGACGGGCAGGGGCAGCATCCGCTTAGTGTATCCCTCACTTTTCATTAAATTGTCGAAAGGGCCTATGCACGTATTGCGCGTTGGCTTCGGCTCCGCATACGTCTTCCAAAGGTCCGGAACACCATTGTTCCGTGGTCGGAAAAGAAATACTTACAAGTCCTATAATTATATTTTTGACGCTGATTATATAGACGGAGAGCTAGCCACTTCAGATACTTATATCTCAATCATAACACAATAATAAGAGCAACGAAACCCGTTTGGTTAGTTTGCTATACTTACTTATTTCTAGATCCGGCCATCAGGCAGCGGTAAAGTGGTGGTTGGAGGTCAAACAATGCAAGTAACTCGAAGAAAACAAATCCTAGAGTTTTATGCAATATTGTGGGAAATAATGTAATTAATTAGATTATAAAAGCCAGAGGTTTTTGTTTTGGGAAAGTAGTGCCAAATTATGTATAATGTAATTTATAGTTAGTCCTGTAGGTACTGTTTCTGTTTCCGCAATAAAAGACAATGTTTTTTGTTCTAATTTTAAAATATTAGGCCCTGATCTCTAATAAATGACACAACTTCCGCAGTTTTTACCTATTTTGGTATTACTTTTTCGAACTGAAAAACTTTGTTGGTCTGTCACTCTGAACCCGTTAAAAGCTGGCAGATGCCCGGATCCAGCAATAAGGATGGTAAAGCAATCTAATTAGACAGGTTTAATTGCTCTCATTAATGATTTGAAAAAAAGTTCCAGATAGACAATAACATCACAAAAAGATTAGTTAAATTTAATAATCTTAGGTACTTAAGTACGGGTACACTGTAGACATTCTGACAATTGATGTAAGTAATTATCAAAAGTTATTAATTACACTATTCTGTTATTTCTTCGCAAGTGAGTTAAAAAACGCCGTATGCGCTTGATCATTACATTACATAACTCACCTTCCTTGATCGATACGATATCGCTTCGTATGTAATGATCAACTTAATAGCACACTTGTATCACTAAGAATCAGAATCAGAATCAATTGTTTTATTCGTGATAAACCTAAATTACATTCAAAAGTATTAAAAATATTTATAATGGGTTACTCACGTAATTTTTGTCGATTTTTGCCCGACATGTTTCGATCAATTACGTGAATAAAAAATAAAAAACGTGATAAAATTTGCCGGCTAATTAATACCATGATGATAACTTGTATTTATTCAACTACAGTAAACCTGTCTCTATACAGGCCAATAAAGATTACGGCCATATCTTTACAAACGGTGTCTAGACTTAAGCCATTTGATCCTTGAAATTGTAATTCATAGATTAAACATGATTCCTACCGTTTTTATGAAATTTTCGTAAGCTGGTTTCCTTTTCGCGCCAACGGTCGTTCAGCCAAGATTTAAGGAAATCGTCTCCGTGCGGGAGATCTTCAATTGGGTAACTGAAAACAATTGATTTTACTTTTAAATGGCGAGTATACCTATTACAAGTACATTAGAGGAATCACCAGTCCAATAGTAATCTTGTGTGTGGTGACCTTTTTGGTTTTGATTAGGTACTGAACAAACCAATAAATTAAAAAGTTAGGAAAAGTCTTCTAAGACTATTTTCGCGTAGCGGCACAGGATCTAGTATAAATGGATGTTAAACAGGAGAAAACTATAGTGTCACATCAAACTTGACTATATTTCCCTTCAGTTCATGCCACATCTACGCTCCCAAGTGTTTTGATTTAATCACAAAACTTGCACAAAAATGCCTCACATTTTATGTGATTGGGTATCCCGTCACCTTAATGCAAAATACTCCCAAGTACTCAGCTAGGTCATCTCACCGCTTGAAGCGGAGTGGAACACCGACGCGAACCCGACACCGCGGAACCGTTTTAGTGCAGCTGGCATATATACTCCCTCGTACAGTCGCTAATCAAATATATCGGAGCGGCCAGAGTACCTACTCAAAAGTATCTGAGCATGCACTTTAGCGCTTTGACAATACAGGCGTTGTTCAGATATATGTGACAACCTTGGCCGCTCCGACATATCCGATGGCGACTGTACCCAGAGGACCATACATACCGCTTGAACTGGATGTAGATGTGCGAGGGTACGTGCCCTCAAAGTAGATTGGCCTCGGTCTACGCGATCGCGTCGTGAGCGACGGTGGCGTCGTACACCGAGGAGAGCCCGGCGCCTTAAAGCCGTGTTGGCGTAGAAGCGATATCCCTAGCACTCAGGTGACATACCGCTTGAAGTGGAAGTAGATTTGCGAGGTTACGCGCCCTCGCAGCAAATTGGCCTCGGTCTTCGAGGGCGCGTCGTGAGCGACGACGCTGGCGTCGAACGCAGGAGCCCGACGTATCGGAGCCGTGTTAGCGCAGCTGTAATACTCCTGAGGTGACCTCACCGCTTAAAGTGGAAGTAGATGTGCGAGGGTACGCTGCGAAGCAGGTCAGCTTCGGTCTGCGCGGGCGCATCGTACGCGACGGTGGCGTCGTATACCGACGCGAGCCCAGCACCGCGGAGTCGGGAGCACAGCGCTGCGAAACCGGTGGTGCGAGGGTGCAGCACGTATTCGTACAGCTGCAACCAAATTCAAACGACATACAGGACAAGCGTACCGTCAAATGCTACAACTTTACCTACGATGCACAATTTTGTCTGGCTTGAAAAATATGGTTTTCTTCACCTTAAAGCTATTTATATCTTATTCCTAAGATGACCGCCTTTCTCCCATCTCAATAAGAAAGAGTTTGGTGCAGAAATCATGTTTTTCAAACCGCAGCGCAGGCAAAGTTGTGCATCGTAGCAAAGTGTTAGCAGTTGTCGGTAAACAGATAGATCGCTGTTGTCTCAGTGTAAGTTACCGGTGTTAACAGTTATTTATGGTTAAAAGAACTTACCTTAAGTGAATTTCAACCATAATTTTACGAAATATTGCATCCGAGAGATTTAATTATACCATGTAGTCCGTTCTTCGACATACTGCATCGTCACAATTTTAGATATATAAAATAATAAAAAAATTAATTTCCATCATTCGGTTACTCATTCAGTCACCGATCCCGGTCCGCCGCCATCTTTAATGTTCATTTGTTTTAGAGCTAATCACCAAAACTTTTATTCTGCAACATGGGGTACTTTTAACCTTTTGACCGCCATCGTCTGATATATGAGTTTGAAATTGAAAGTTCAATTTTTGACGTACGGCGGTCAAAAGGTTAATAATGTAAATATGTACCTATCAGGGTTGGGCGGGACATTAAATCTCTCGGATGCAATATTTCGTAAAATTATGGTTGAAATTCACTTAAGGTAAGTTCTTTTAACCATAAATTTTACTTCAATATTGCATCCTCCAGATTTAATTATACCATGTAGATGTTTAGCGCTGGTTGCAGAATGGAAAGCAAACTAGTATTGAATAGTATTCTAATCAATATTTATTATTATGGGCAATGAAATTATGTAATATACAAATAAGTACTAATTACCGTATGCATCTGATTGACTATTACAACATATAGGTACTATGGTTAGTACACTTTTAATCAATTTTGGTATAAAAAGTAAGGCACATACATTATTATTCTATTACTTATATCAGCTGTTAATTATAGCCCGAGCAAAAAAACAGTCTTCTTCAATATCTATTAAAGGCTGATTATAAAAACGGGCAAAACAAAGAGAATTTCCCGACCAGCCCACTGTCCTTTTAATGATATCTGTGGAAATACCCGATCTGCTAGCCGACGACGTCGAGGCATGGCGGGTACTGTGGGCTGTGAACGTATTGGTGTCTACTCCACTGCTACTTAGCGTTTGCTTTATCCAGCGACTAATTGTTTGCGAAGTAGCATTATGGATAGGTTTTTTGATTGTAAGGAACAATTTGTTTGAATTTATTGCGGATCTAAAGTTACGAGTCCTTTCAACGTAACAGGACAGCGCCAATGCTGGGCAAATAGTAGGCTTTTCTTTGAAAAAGGGGATAATTAGTCTTGGATTATGTCTGTTAGGCGCGGAAGTTTTAATGATATCAGTTATGCCTATAACGATACGAGACTCATGTATCTGAATATCTGTTACATTTATTAATGATAACGTCTGCACACGTTGTCCTGTAGACAACGCGAGCAGAGTTACCAATTTCTTTGTCAAATTCTCCATTGTTATCGACTCGTTTGGAACATGGTTAGATAGATAATCCAGGACTAAATTAGGGTCCCATATAGAATTATATTTCGGGAAACATGGCTTACTTTTAAATACGCCCTTAAGGAATCTCGAAATACAATCATTATTACAAAGATCCTTGCCTAGAATCAGAGATAAACTGGAACGAAAACAATTTAAAGTTCCATAGCTAGCATTTGCATGAAACTTTTCTGTAAGAAACTTTAAAATCTCATTAACCGAAGCATTATACATGTCAATATTATTAATTTGACAAAATTCAAACCATTGTTTTAACGCTACATTATACTGATTAAGAGTATTCTTAGATAAAGACTGCAACATTATGTCAATACAATCATCTGGTATGCCGTTTTTTATGTAGGCCTGCCGTATAACACTGCGCACGCCAGGGTAAGGCTGCGCCAAAGAGGATGGCATTCTCTGGAAGGAGAAAGTAAAAGATTCTTATTAGGATTAAGATAGATGATTTCTGACTTCACTAACGACAAAAACAGCGGAAACCATGGCTGTCCCGGCCAATATGGGACAACAAGGATGCCCGTGGCTTTATCCTCAACTATTTTACGGAGGCATTTGAGAATGAGCGCAAATGGTGGAAAGGCGTAAAAAAAGTATTTACGCCATGAAAAAGTAAAAGCATCAATTTCATAGGCACTAGGGTCTCGTTTCCAAGACACATATCTTGAGCATTTGTTGTTCAAGCGAGATGCGAACAAATCTATGTCAGGGACGCCTAAGTGATCAGTAATTACTTGAAAACTTTTATGGTTAAGGTCCCATTCTGTGTCAATATTGGTGTGTCTTGAGGCTTGGTCAGCGTCGGTGTTATCGCATGACTTAATGTAAGACGCAAAGACAAAAATACGTCTCTCCTCGCACCACTCCCATATCGTCCTCGTTATTTTATTTAGATGGGGGTATTGTATACCACCCATTCTATTGATGTAGGATATGGCAGTGGTGTTATCGATTCTTAGTAAAATATTCATATTATGACTATATTTACAAAATGACTGTAAACCCAAAAAAGCTGCCAAAAGTTCAAGATAATTAATGTGATGTTGAACTTCGTCGGCTGACCAGTGTCCTCTAGTAATTTCGCCATTACACGCGGCTCCCCAGCCACTGAGAGACGAGTCAGTAAATATTTCGAACTGGTAAGTGCCCTTCTGAATATCATTCTTAGCGTTATATTTAATATTAGACCACCATTCAAAATCATCAAGTAAAAATGATTTTAGGACCATTCTACAGTCGTAATCCTCGTTAGATTTTTGAAGAGCTAAAAATTTCTCTCTTTCAAAAAGCTTGATATGCGCCCAACCATACGCCACTGCAGGACAAGCGGCTGTAAGAGTACCTATGAACTTTGCAAACTCACGTATACTTGAATAAGTTCTACTTTGCATATTTTTTGTAATTTTTATAATTTTTAGGATTTTTTCCTGAGGCAGTTGTAATTGCATATCCTTAGTGTTAATCTCTAGACCTAAAAATTTACAAATTTGAGAAGGATTGAATTTACTTTTCTCAACGTTGATTACAAACCCTAGTTTTTCCAAATGTTTTATTAAAACATGTACAGTGTGTTTGCAAGATTCACGAGTATTTCCGATACATAAAATGTCATCAAGGTAGGCTACTAATATATGGCCTTGACTTCTCAATAATGATAAGAGCGGTTTTAATAGCTTGGTGAAGACAAGAGGAGCCGAAGACAAACCATTTGGTAAACAATTAAACTCGTATAAGTGATCATATCTAAACCTTAGAAACTTCCTATGTGAAGGGTGTATTGGGACCAAAAAATAGGCCTCCTTTAGATCAATTGTGGCCATGTAGGCATCTTTAGATATCAACTTAACAGCTGTACGAATATCTTCCATTTTGAAATGGTGCGAATTAACTGATTTATTTAGTGTTTTTAAGTTCAGAATAAACCGAAACCCGCCGTTACTTTTAGGCGTTAAAAATATAGGTGAAATAATTTGCCCAGGAATATTTTTATTGCATTGCGTAATAGCCCCCAATTTAATTAATTTGGATATAGCTGCATCCATTTGCCTTTTTGAAAATGGAGGATTATTTGGCTCCATACTTTGTGACAACGGTAAAGAAATTGGGATTTTATATCCATGTACAAATGATAGTACCGTATGGTCGTTGGTAATTGACAACCAATTATCATAAAAATATTGTATACGACCAGCATGCGGTACCTTTAACGCCGACTCCGCTCGTTCGCTCTGCTGGACTGGTGGTAGTGGTGTTGGCGCCCGCGACGCTGACCCGAGGTCGTCCTCCTCGCCGAGGTCGAGGTTTGGGGCTCGTAGTATCTGCCCGTCGTCGGTGCTGATGCAACCTTCGGCTTGTAATGACGAGGAGGAGCTCTCGCGTTTCCCGACTGCTGCGTTGCTTGCTTGCGATGCTGGAACGTCGGGTTGAATGGAAAGGATTTTTTAATCTGTTGACCTGACTTTTCAATATCCTTGGAGCTTTTAATTTTGTCACCTAATTTTTCTCCGAAAAGAAATTCGTCTCTTTTCACTCCTTTAATTGTATTCCAGAACTTCTTGTCTAGCAACGGTACTAGGAGTTTATTCCTGTTTATCGATTCTTCGTAGTGAAGGTCTAACAAAATTTGGGTAACTTCCGAAATTTTTTTGATAATTTCAAGTTTCGTCAGGTCTAATTTTATTAGATCATTTGTTAAATTAGCAAGCCCAGCAATGCCTCGACCCAGTTGATTTTGGGCTTTTTCTAAACGCATATCACGATTTTTTGCAGAATCATTAATAACGGCTGCTACCTCTGGATTCAGCTTGGGTGCGCGAGCTAGTAAAAAATTACTCGGTATAAGCATATTTTCTGCAAGAGACTGCTTAAGCTCCTTGTCCAGCCCGTCCATTAGGATTTTTCCCCAGCGTTCAGAGAGCTCACTAGGAATGGGCTCACCGAGAGGTTCCTCTAACTTTTTTGCCTCCCCCAGCATATTTAAGATCTCTTGGGGGAGTGTCGTAGCTGGTGGTTGAGCAGGGTCTATTGGCAACGAGGCGGCCTCGGCCGGCACCGGCGCGGTGGTTACTGGTGGCAACGGCGGCGCTGGCGTTGCCGCTACCTGTGGCGACGGGGTAGCTGCAGGTTGATTGACCACTGACTGCAACTGTGGTGCCGGGCCAACCATATCATCATAAGTCTCATCCTCCATCAAAGCTTCTTCTCGAAGCCTCCAGTCTTCGCCCGCCTCGCTATATTGACCTTCGAAGTCTGACGACTGCCTATCTGTATAGTAAGGGCTATGTGACGAGCTTGACGTCGAGGCCTCAGATCTTCGGTCCCAATCTAAAATAATAATTAGATTTTGTTACTTTCAGGATGATATCACAGTACCATCACGTCAAGAAAGTAAAAATAAAATAATTGTTCCAGGGCAATATCTCGTATTACCACCTCAAGGATCAAATAATAGGTATAATTTGTGTTCCAGAGCAATATCTCGTATTACTACGTCAAGGAACAAAAAACCATTACAACTGTCAGCATAACATCTCGTGTTACAACGTTAAGACAGTAGGTGTTGCATCTCACAACAGGAAAAGCACTACATAGAAAAAAACACGTACGAAGTCAACTAATTGAAATAACGGGTAGATTTACCTTTGCGCTTATTATGCCGCAATTTATCTTCCAAACGTCGTATCTTGCGACGAATATCCTTATCACTGTGTTTTTGCTTGCGTTTTCCCATGTTTTGTGCACTTCTTGATGTTTAAATTATAATTTATAATTATGTAGTTCAAGAACGATGTTGACGATGCCGCACACGAAAAACGAATGAACATTAAAGATGGCGGCGGACCGGGATCGGTGACTGAATGAGTAACCGAATGATGGAAATTAATTTTTTTATTATTTTATATATCTAAAATTGTGACGATGCAGTATGTCGAAGAACGGACTACATGGTATAATTAAATCTGGAGGATGCAATATTGAAGTAAAATTTTAATTAGATCATCTAAGGTACATTTGCTTCTGATTTGAGCAAAGGTGAACTCACAAGTAAGTTATGTGCAGTGGCAAATGTGTCGCCGCGTCGTTTGTTCTGCTCGCTCAGGTCCGTTCCTTCAGGGAACAGCAGTATCCGACAGGGGTAGCTCAGTCTCTTGTAGTAATCTACGAACTGTGCCAAGCTCAGCTGATCTTCCCGCCAATTCCTCTTGAGGTATAAGAAGAAGTTCAACTGCATTATCCAGCCTAGAACATGATTCGTAATACTCGTAACTCAATAAGTGAAGCTATGATCGAATTGGAACCTAAATAATTTACATAATATCTAATGATAGGTATTAGAAGTTAAAAGTCAGTTAAAGAAATACTAAACTTTAAAACTTTAATACTCCACCAAAAGTAAGCTTAAAACCAATAAGGACGAGGTGCTTGCCTCAATCGATACTTTCCTAATTAACGCCTCCGGAAAACAGAAAGCAATGAGTAACAACGTGCACTAACAATATTATTTTCCTTCATCCAATGAAAGAAGCTAGGTAGTACACTTTAAAAGACGGATAATGTGTGGTGCTTAAGTCTAGTTTATTAAACCTACCCATTCCGGGAAAACCCTTTAACTCATCCTTTAAAACGAACTTGGTCTTAGATCTTCCACTGATGTCCATTAGATTGCTCTCTGTAGTATCTGCATCTGGTTTCTTTTTACACGTGCACTCTATGCCGCTTTGGGTAGCGTGGTACAAAGCTATCCAAACATAATTCCAATCCACTCGGGTGCGGTGGTTCATCACAATTATAGTCCTTTCATTCGGATTCACGTAATCGCCATAATGATGCAATTCTGCGTTAGAGCACCATTGGAAAAGCGCCTGAAAATAATTTAAAGTCAATAAGTCGTCTCAAACTTAAAGATATTCCTCATAAATCAAAGTTTCACTACCTTACCACTGGATACAGTTCCCAAAGTTCAAAAAGAGCATCAACAATCTTTCTGTACAGTTTGTGATTAAAGAACATTAGATACATGACTGGGCAGTACAAGGTATAAAATCCTGAAACAAATTAGGTTAAATATATGTACCTAATAGTTAACTACATTTTACTTTTAAAATCAAATACTGAGGGGTTCCCTGAAGGGTCAGGTTACTTAGAAGACCTTTTTCCAGTTGTAAATAAAGTTTGAAATCATATTTGGCCTAGTGGTCTATCCTATCCAATCCAGTTCACTTGTATATGAATTTCGAATTCGCAAAAACTCCATCCATGGTTGCACGGCACAAGCATAAAAAAATGTTTTAACATTCCTAGCCGATGAATGCTATTATTGATGTTAAACATAACCGATAGATACTGAAGTTGCCTCGCCACTGAACTTTTTGACACTGAGAAGTCAACATAGGTAGGTAATACGTAAAGTTGTATACTTACCAGCTATTATGGTGTAATACCATGCAGCACACAGGAGCAGCCCGGGCGCCATGGCGCCGAGGACTGGAACCGTTGAGCTGCTTACGTAGCTATTCACAGCACTCCTTACCTCACCAATGAATTGTTTTAACAACACAATCTAATCTCGATATTCATAACGTCAAAGCGTATTAAGAGGTCACACTTATATTGGTGTGCTTGTGGTTGTGCGGCGCGTATAGCCTGTGAATAGTAGCACAGAAACCCTGCCGATGCACGTATTAGAACCCCTATATGACCCACTAAACCTTATTAGACAATACCTTTTAAAACTTTACTCACTTGTGCCTAAGCTAGATTTAGTTAAAAATAAACCTGTATAAATCTCCAGGTTTACGGTTTGACTGAGATACACTGTGGGCAAATAAGAAGTTATTCAGTTTATTATGAAAAGTTTAACTGTTAAAGATTCATCGGCTGGTTAGCATTAGGATTCATTCGTCCCTTTAGATAGGCACAGGTAACAATCAGAAGTTAATACAATAAAAGTTATTGAAGAAGGCAAAAAGACTTTACAGAGGTGATTTAATTCTGCCTTAGGGCGTAGCCGCAATGTCCTCACAGTTTTCACAGTAGATTTTATTGGAACGTTTTGATTATTTTAATACAGTATTCAAACGAAAAATTTCGCATCTAAATTAAGTAATGATTATACGTTAACTGTCAAATTTGACGCCAAAACTGAATGGCAGCAAAAAAGATGTATAGTACCTATTCAAGTGTCCGTGTAGGTACTATGAAGGGAAGATATAGAATCTGCCCAGCCCAGAAAGAGAAGCGTCGTAGAATATATGAGCTCCCATGTAAACCACGACACTTCTCTTTCCGGACAAACTCTTCATGTAATATTAGCTTTCATGAATCATAAATCATAATATACATAATTATATTATGTAAGTTTCATAAAGGGAAACCCTATCGATTTCAAAGATTTATCATAAACATGTTTGATTGAAATAAGCATATAATAAAACGATGTATACATAACACTTGAGTGTAACAAGTTAATGATGATTAATCAATCGTTACTATACACCATCTGCAGGTGTTGGCCTAGGACGCGTGCCTAGTGCTTCTCCTTCTTCTATCGTGGTGAGTAACTCGCAGTCCTTGGTTTCCGGCAGCAAAAGGCACAACATCGCGGCTACCAGCGGAAGCAACCCGAACGCTACGGGGGCAGCCCATTTGTCGTACATTCTAAGGTTACATACAAATGGAGCAATCATAGCTCCGAGCCGGGCCATCATGGATGATATACCCAGCGCAGCGTTCCGCACAACAGTAGGAAACATCTCCGTGCAGTACAAATACACCACGATAAAAACAACAAAGCTGAATAGTACTCCGATACAAGCTAGCACCACGCTAATTATGCCCTGGGGTAACCCGGCCAGGAGTAGTAAACAAATACCGCTAATGGCGTTACTTATTACTACAGTTGTCCTGCGTTTCATATACCGCATCATAGGAATCGCAAGAAAACAGCTGATGAAACAGAAGAAGCCACTGAGGGCTACATTCAGGAAAATGTCTTCGGTAAGTTGGCTGATGTACTGTGCAATGCCGTAAAAGCAATAACTACAGGTGAACCAGGCGAACGACATAACCAGAATATTCCTGCGCAGATTAGGCGTACGAAAGAGATCTATTGTAGATCCACGCTTTGGCAAGTTAGTTCTGTGTTCAAATTCGTACATTTCCACCTTATCCTTAATGTTATATGTGGGCATGTTGTTACTGAAAAAGAAAAGCGATTTTAAAAGGTCTGACGTAGGTACTTATGCAGGTATTTTCAATAGCTCTCGAAGTTCTTTTACCTACAGACGATTAATAGTTAGTATCGGCAGGTATGGGTGGTAGTTGCCTAGTGCCTACTCCATAACACTAAATAGTACTAAATGTGCCCATTAAAAAGCCATTTGGAACAACTGATGGAACATATAGGTTGCTTTTATACTTTACCGTGGACGTACGGCACGGTAAAACTTGGTTTTATTCATAATTAATTACTTTAGTCTATGGTATATTTATGAATGAGACCGTAGAGTTTTACCACTTTTACCGCGCCGCAGAATCCTACGGAAAAGTATAAAAGCACCCTATAAGTGTGTTGCAGCAAAATATGAGCCAGGATATTAAATATGCTAGATCACATTTTGTTTACCTAATTTTACTCAGGTGCACCCCGTGATTCTGTACAGGTGGATACTCTTTCTGTAACATCCTTGACTTAGAAAACAATTACAGTTGAACTTACATCTTAGCAACGTTCGTCAGTAATATAACGGCTTCTTCCGTCTTATTTTTCGCCATTAACCATCTAGGGGTTTCAGGTAGCAGACATATATAAAGTAATAGATATACATTTGCTAATGATATTGCCAGCTGAAAATGCGTGTAATCGCGCAAGTAATAACCGAAAGCCGCTAAAAGCATATGTCCAAGTGTAAAAGGCACTTGATAAAGCGCTGATATAATGTATCGTTTCTCATTGCCGACGAATTCCATGATTATTACGAATCCGACTACCATCACTCCTCCGATAGAAAACCCAAGGATCATCCGGATTATGGTGAAACTCCAATAATCGGGAACAAAGGATGATATCACCCCAGTAAACACTTCCAGTACTACAGAGGCTATCATAGCTTTTTTCCGTCCATACCTATGATAAAACAGAAAATATTCAAAAAACATATGTAATTTTCTATATGTTATATTATAATTAATCAGAAATGTTTTGACTGACTTACTCTATCTATTTATACCTTCAGGCTTATAGGTGACGAATTAAGTTTCATACATTAAAGAAGCATAATATGTACTATTCATCTTAAATTGAGATATAATCTAGAAAATCTCTGAATCTCTGTATTAAGGTGACCATGACCTACGTCATACTTTAATGCTGCGAACTACAGTACGTGAGCTCTCAGAAGAACCTTCGAGTTTTAGAAAGAGACGTCGGGTATCAATCAACAGTGACACATGAAAAAGCAGAACAGCAATATTACCATCGTGTGTCATCGCTGATTCCCGAAGGTTCTTCTGAAAGCTCACAGACTGTACTTAGATATAAATTGAATGGACACTAACCTATCAGATGCGATACCGAACAATAAACTCCCAACTAGTACACCAAATTGGAATAGGGTTTGAGTAAAATCCTTCAACCAAGAGTTCTCACATATAAGGTTCCATTCCATGACTATAGTGTTCCTAAAGGTCGAGGTGTCGTAGGCAGGCTCTTCGCAGCAGGTGGCATTGCCCGGGCACCGATATGCCACCGGAGGTGCTAAAAATATTATTGCCATCTGATGCCATGCTATTCCAAACTTGTTGATATATATTATGAAACATATCCACCACTGATATTTTCTGAATGTGCCTATAATATCGTTTATTAGCACCATTTAGTCTGATTACTGTGAATATTAACAGGTAAATAAAACATTTGTAAAAATAGAAACCTATAAATCAATTTAAAGATTTAATACAACGCCAAATAACGCAATCAGGTGGGCTTTGATTGTCGTGATACTCGTGATCGAATATAGGTCGTCAGTCACATCACTGTACTTAGTGTAGGTATTTAGTATTTACCATTGGTAATATTTTGGATGAGATGATAAGTCAGAAAAAAAGAAATCAACTGTATTTTTTTTAAATGTTAAATCTTAAGTTTTATAATATAACGTAATTGACCTGCTTTTTTAGAGGCTTTGAGTGTCTCAAGTTACAATTTTAAAAACCATGCAGAACCCAACCACTGCCTGAAAATCTTTTGTTTGTGTCGATACTTATGCCTTGTGACGAAAATTGTAAGGTGCAATGCAAGCCTACCTGAAGCAAGAACAACAAGAAAGTTTGCAGTAGATACCTTGTACCCACCTACAAGTGGCAGCGAGTCAAATATTTTCTTAGGCCTTAGACCTTAATTTGGCTGAAAATTTCTTCATGAGCTATAGGAAAACTACCCAGGTGCCCGAAAATTAGGAAAGCCGACAGGAATCGTGTTCTATGGACACAACGCCACCGCCACCTACCTACTGGCTGAGGGACAGACTTAGGTATCTCCACAATGGTAATCTAATAAAAACCGATTTCTTTGAATGCAAGCCATTTTAAAAATAAGTAAATGGAGATTTTGCAGGTCCATTTGTTTTCTACAGGTTGTAAGCTTATCCTGATCTCCGCCGATGAAATAGCTGCTGACAGATTCCCGGATCTAATAATAATGAAAGCGTACCAAACTACGTGGAGGGGTTTTGTTAATTTGCTCTCACACTTTCCGTGGCCACCTCTGAGTCTAATCTAATTGTGTTCCGAGGTATAAAAATTATTAAATAGATATACACAATTAAATTGAAAGTAACAAAGGAACATGTGTTACTACACAATTCGTCGTTAAACTATTTGTTTATCTACAACAGGAACTGACGGTATATTGTCAATTACAACTTGAATAGGAACAATGCAGTTGCGTGTAGGAATGGGAAGCCATTCGCTATGTTATTACGAAAATTGCACTTATCTGCTCAGTATGTGGTTATATACTTTAATGTGAACGTACCCACTATATGTTAGATATAATATGTGCTTCAGCAACTTGTCAGCATTTCATTACAGGAGGCAGTTATCGACTCAATATAAAAACAAGTTAAATTTTTTATGCCACACCTGGCCATAAAGTGGCTTTTTCCGCACGCTGCGCGTACGGAAAAAGATGCTTTCTGGCCAAGTGTAGACATAAAATGATGTACACAACACGGTATATAATAAAGAAAGCCCTCGATCGCATATTTACGTCCCTCGCTTGCAGCTCGGGCCGCAAACTTCTGCGATCTCGGCCTTTCTTTGTTTTACCACCCTAGTTGTGTAATGTACTATTAATGCCTTGCCCGAAATGTGATGATGACACTATTTTGACAGCTGACAGGGGCTTTTGCAGTTTCATTTCTTGTCACAATGTGACTGCGATCGTTCTCGTTACCCCAGCGAATACTGTTCGGTGGAGCAATAGTTAGTATTTTTTTTAACTAACGAATAGACTATAGCAATTGACAATACCAAATGATATGTAAATTGATTTATTTTTATGACAAACGTTTCAATTAAGGGACCAGCTTTAATCGATTGAAACTTTTGAATGGCTTCTTTTACAAACTAAAGATTGCATTTACAATGAGTACTTTTACTAACTCTCGGTCACACCTATATTTTAGATAATACTATTGTTCTCACTTAACCCTTCACCTGAACAAGCATGTCTTCATGCGTACTGTGTATATACTGTTACAATTACAACCGTATTAAACGCCTTGTAAAAAATGAATAATATAATATAAAGTCGGAGATGTTCCTTTAAACCAGAAATAAAAATGTGATCCGTTTTGGAGGACTGGGTATAAGGAAAATTTCTAACGTTGCATTGCCTGCATTTCTGTCGCCCGTTCATGGTACGTTATTCCTCGTAGGAAAGATTCTCACTCCGTCAATACCTGACTTCGAGGTGACGTACCTGTCGGACGCAGTAAATGCCTGGCGTTTGGCTTCCCCAGGCGTAGACGTGCCTTCCAAGGTGCAGATTCAGAGGATATGGGATGAACCACTCTGTCGTCAAGTTCAAGTGTCGCTACTTGATTCTGTATCTTCAAGCGAGGAAAAGGCCCGTCTTCTGGCTTCCTCTGGAACGGAGTCGAGGTTTTGGCTTCATGCGTATCCTTCCAGTAACTGCGTTACCCTTTTGGACAACAACTCCCTGAGACTGGCTGTCGGACTCCGTTTAGGTGCTGACGTAGTATTGCTGTCCGTGTGGAACGGAAGTCAATGGTCATGGCTACCACGGCCTCTCCTGTCGCAAGAGTGCTGGTCGGCTGTCTCGCCACGCCAGCCTCAACGACTTCATCTGCCGGGCCCTGGTCAGCGTGGGTGTGCCCGCCGTTTTAGAGCCACCTGGTCTTTTGCGCGATGATGAAAAGAGGCCTGACGGTATGACCCTTATCCCCTGGCGAATGGGGCGGCCGCTCATCTGGGATGGCACTTGTGTGGATACTCTGGCACCGTCCCATTTAGCCTCTACTTCGCTGAGGGCTGGCGGAGCGGCAGCAGCGGCTGAAGCACTGAAGCGTCGCAAATATGCTGGTCTGTCGAGCAACTATATGTTTGCGGCATTCGCGGTTGAGCCCCTGGGACCGTGGTGTCAGGAGGCCCATGGTTTATTTAAAGAATTGAGTAGGAAGCTCCTAGATTCCACTAGGGACCCTAGAGCTGGCTCATTTCTTGGACAAAGGATCGGCATCGCCATTCAGCGGGGAATGTGGCCAGCATTATGGGCACCCTTCCGCAGGGGGCAGATCTGGGTGACCTTTTTTTTAGTTGTAAGTTAGTTTTTAATTTAGTTTTATTTTAATATAGTTGGTAACTGTAATGTTAAGGATTTTCTATGTAATTCAGTAGTTAAAACTTGACCACGGTAACCGATATAAGATGTGGAAGGAATTCGCCTGGTAAAGGTTAATGTAAACTTATCGCGATCAATTGAGGGACCACCTTCTGCATGCCACTTTTTCTTATTGAGTTAGCAGAAAGGAGTCACATTTAATACAATTATTTTTACAAATCTTTTACCAAGAGCAGTCATTTACAGCAGTTGTATGAGTAGATTATTAAATATGGATGCCACAGACAGTCACGAGGGTCCACATTTAACCGAAGGTAACTTTTGAGTGCCGACTTGTACAAATAGCCCGCCAAACGAAGGAAAACTTAGGGGAAATAATTCGTGTATAGCTGAATTTTGGTATAGTTACACAACATAGTTACTAAAAGTACCGGTGGATAGGGGCGCCGCTAACGGGGAGAAGGGGGTGTAAAGGTCCCTTTTGGCTTTTCGTAAATAACTCAGTAGCGGTGGCTCATACGAAAAAATGTTCTTCTACTTATATTAATCCACACATACATATATTATAAATATAATAAATATAATATAATATAATTTTCTACAAAAAAGGTTCTTTACACTTTTTTGCTGGGATCAATGTACAATAGTACATATAATGAGATTACGAGGAAATACGATAGGTAATCACTTTTTGAAATTTTCAGAGCTATTAAACTATTTGTTTTTTCTAAAAATTGTTTTTGAAACCCCATATTTTTATTAAAAGACCTAACCAACGATAATCCACACATTAGGGGTGGAGCAAAAAAAAATACCACCAGCTATAGACGGAAGACAAAAAAGCGTGCAAGGAAACACTTGAGATTTTTAGGTTCCCAAGCCCACCAGACGGATGGGAAGGGATGCTTGGGTCCAGGGCTGATCGCTGAGCTGAATGTTCAGAATGGTTTCCAAAGTTGATTTAATCAGATCATCTAAAGGTAATAAAATATTTTTGAATTTCCAAACATATTCTTATGACACAAGAATAAATGCATAATTTTAATTTTATTCGCCAAAAATTATATTATTATGATGATGAAATTATATTCCTCGAAACGGTTTTTAAATTACCATACTTGTCCTATTTTGGTATATCCCAATTAGGGTAGTTGCCTTCTATATCACTTTAATATGAATAAATATTTTCATACAAAATATTTGGTAAAAAAATATTTTATTGCCAATAAAAAAAAGATAAAAAGATAAAAGATATTTATTCTTCAATTTAGGCACATTACAATGCACTTATGAACGTCAGAGAGAAAAGAAACTACCACCGGTTCTAACCCTACACCTCTGACCCGAGAAGTATTACTTATTACCGGCAAGAAACTCGGCGGGACTTATTTTTTCAAAACAGTACTACAAATACATTAAAGATACTATATACAATAATGCGTAGTTCTTCAAGAAGGCATATCAAAACAGCTTGAGAGACAGACATGTACCTGCCTATTGTGTAATTAAAATGAAAAATAAAAATAAAATCCAAATCTGACTGCTTCGCAATACGTTTGATATTCTTTCTTACTTGAACTGTGTCCTCTAAATGTTAGATGATTTTATAGATTCTGGTTTGGGCCATGCATATATGTCTGTCATATAGTCCTCGACCCTGTAATAACCCTTTGACATTAAAGTTTTTTTCAAGTATTTCTTAAGAGCGGGAAATGATAGATTCAAAACATCGACGGGTAACTTGTTATAAATATGAATACCCTGGCCAAAAAATGACTTATATGCTTTGCGGACACGACATCGTCTGGTAGCAAGCTTGTTTTTATTTCTAGTGTTATAGCTGTGGATGTCAGAATTCTTCTTGAATGTGTGTATATTCTTTACAACAAAAATAATATTATCATAGATATATTGGGACGCAAGAGTTAAAATATTTTTTTTTTTAAATAATTCTCTAATCGATGTACCTGCCTTTAAGTTATACATAAAGCGAATGGCTCTTTTCTGTAAAACAAAAATAGTCTGTATGTCAGCTGCTTTGCCCCAAACCAGAATTCCATATGACATTACACTATGAAAATAACTATAATAAACTAAGCGAGCTGTCTCAATATTAGTCAGTTGTCTAATTTTTCTAACGGCATGAGCGGCTGAACTTAGTCTAAGAGCGAGTTTTTTTATATGAGGACTCCATTGTAAATTTTTGTCCAACGTTGAACCAAGGAACACAGTTTTATCTACTATATCTAAACATTCACCATTTATAACTATATTAGTGTCCATTGGTGCCACGTTTGGCAAAACAAATCGAATACATTTAGTTTTCTTAGCATTAAGTAACAGATTGTTAGTAGTAAACCAGTTTAGTACGCCAGCTAGTGTATTGTTAATTACAGATAAATCATTGGATTGCCGTTCAACTTTGAAAATTAAAGATGTATCATCGGCAAACAAAATCATACCACAAAGGTTTTGTACTACACAAGGTAAATCATTTATATAAACCAAAAACAGGAATGGGCCCAGAATGGAACCCTGTGGCACTCCTAATTTTACTAAAGTCCCTTTAGACTGGGTTTTATTTACAACAACTGTTTGTGTTCTATTGCTAAGGTAAGAAGACATGAGACTCAGGGCATTTTCTGAAAGACCATAGTGTTCTAATTTAAGAATGAGCGTTCTATGATCTACACAATCAAAAGCTTTTGAAAGGTCACAGAATATACCAATTGCATCATAACGTTTGTCTCGCCAAGCATTAAAAATATGTTTAATGAGTTCTGCAGCAGCGTCGGTTGTGGAACGTCCCTTTGTGAAACCAAACTGATTGCTTGTAAGCAGTCCATGTCTGTTGAAGTGCCCCAGTAGATCATTTAACATTATCTTTTCAAAGACTTTACTTAGTACAGGAAGTATCGATATCGGTCGGAAATTATTTAGATCACTAGAATCACCCGATTTAAATAGAGGTATGACTTTACTACATTTCATTAGATCTGGAAAAACACCTTGTGAAACTGAATTGTTATAAATGATGGCTAAGTAAGGCGCTATGTCGTCTATGATATTGCTGATGACTACAACTGATATTCCCCATAAGTCCTCAGTTTTCTTTAAATTGAGTGATTTGAATGACTTTACAATTTTTTCGGAATCCACTAGGTCAAATTCAAAGATCGTATTACATTTCTTAATATTAGCGCAAAGTAAGGAATGAGCTTGAGACGAAGATGATTGTAGGCATTTTGTGGTATTTAATGCTATGTTAGAAAAATAATCTTCGAATGCCGAGGCAACATCGTCATTTGACATGACCTGTTGTTCCTCCGAGACAATGTTGACTTGACAATCGCGTGATTTACATTTACCAGCTTCCTTATTAATAATATTCCACACTGTTTTCACCTTGTTGTCCGACATTTTTATTTTTGCACTAGTATAGTTCGCCTTAGCAGTTAAACACACCTTCTTGAAAATTTTTGAATAATTTTTTACATAGTCCAGAAAATCTGAAGTTTTGTTCACTTCTCTCTCTCCATAAAGTTCATAAAGCCTCTTTCTACTTTTATGAATACCTACAGTAGCCCATTCACTAAACTTTGCTTTAGCTTTAGTTTTTGACCCACTAATAGTTCTCAGTTTGAATATTGCCATTTTGCAATTCCCATATCCCCAGAATAAATACTAAATCCCATAGGCAAGAAAATTCTCATCCCCAAGCCAAATTAACTTTTATAGTCTTAAACATATTGGTATGCCGTAAAAAATTGATTTAAGCGATTTTTTTATCGAATTATCAGCATAAACTTTTCTGTGTAATATTGGTATTTCAAAATTCCACGGGAATTAGACATAAATTCTCGTTTGGTGAAATCGACACAGCTATTGCTTAGGATCTGGTTTCTTTCCAAATTGTTCACCTTCTTCTATGGTCGACATTAACTCATGGCCTTTAGTTTCAGGAAGTAAGAAAGTTACGAAGCCCGCTGCGAGGGGCACGATAGCAAACAACACGGGCGGTACCCATCTGCCCATACTGCTCGACTCGATGACGAAGGGGGCTATCATCGCTCCCACGCGTGCCATCATGGAGGAAAATCCCAGCGCGGCATTCCTCACCACCGTCGGGAACAGTTCTGTACAATATAAGTACACAATTACGAAACATATAAAGCTAGATACTACTCCAATACTCGCGCAGACTACTGTGCCAGGGCCTTCTGGAACCACAACCAGGACCAGCAGGCAAAACGCGCAAATGAAATTAAATACAATCATTAAAGTTTTTCTTCCCATTACTTTCATGAGCGGTATGGAAGAGAGTGAGCCCAGCATAGTGACAGTGGCGCTGGCCGCAACGTTTATAAAAGCATTTCCGCTGAGTTGACCCACATACTGTGACACGCCGTAGAAGCAGTAGCTGCAAGTTAACCAGTTGAACGCCATTGCTAAAATATTTTTTCGTATGTTCGGTGTCCTAAAGAGGTCTACAATGGTTCCCTTTTTAAGCTGAGCCCTTTGGAGTGCTTCATACTTTTCGATGCTACTTCGTATGCCTTCTGTTGGAAGTTTATTCCTGAAAGAGAAACCAACGCGTTAACTTACGGTGAGGTTGACAGATATATAGTACCTATTTATCTAAAGTAGTTGTTGTCACAATAAGATACGTAATCCGTAAATATCATATTGTTACTTACACTTTTGCCACACGTTCTAAAACCTTGACAGCCTCTTCAGTTCTTTTAACCGCTATCAACCAGCGTGCAGTTTCAGGTAATAAGCAAAAGTACGACAATAAGACAACCGTTGGTATCGATATCGCCAGTTGAAATTTGACGTAATCTCTGAAGAAATATCCGAAAACGGGTAGGAGCATGTGGCCCATATTAAAAGGTACTTGATACAAAGCTGATACGACGTCACGGTACTGGGTGCCCACAAATTCCATTATTATGACAAATCCAATAACCATAGTGCCTCCGACAGATAGGCCCACAAGGAATCGAAAGAACGTATTTCCCCAGTAGGTGGTCATAAAGGCGGTGGATATGCCCATGACCACTTGTATTACTATTGCTACCAGCATACTATATTTTCTTCCGAATCTGAAAACATTGGTGCTGGTATTATTGAAAGCACTGGTCACGTGTTATCTCTGACCGCAATGCCAAGTGTCTCAACAGGGTAAAATCGAATTTGATAAATATCTAGAAATCATTTTATAACGATCCTGCATTGACATAGTACAACTGTCTCCTAGCCAAATCGGTAGTGACCCTGCCTATGAAGCAGGAGCTCCCGGGGTCGAATGCCTTTTAATGAAAATGGCACATTTTTAGTTATAGTTATTCATAAAGTCCAATATTTAAAAATCTTTCTGAGTCACGTCATCACACCACTTGTAAAAACATTGAAATATTTGAAACTTTGTACGAGTATGTAGGTAGGTACAGTCGACCAAAAATGTGCTCTACCGCCCGCCCTACGGTTGAGGTTCGTTTGAACGTCATAAGACAAGAAGGCCGAGCATGTTTTAAACTCCGTTAGAATAGTCAACCTAAGCGATCGTTAGATCTCGCAGAAACTTTTGTCAAAACTGGAAGACCACTTTCTTGGCACACTGTACGTACGTATTTCAAGATTAGGTACAATTAAAAAGTTTCATATCACCTGTCCGATGCCATTCCAAACAGTACACTGCCCAACAGCGTCCCCAATTGAAACAGCGTCTGCGAGAAACTCGTCATCCATTTCTTTTCACATATCAAGTTCCACTCCATTATAATGCTCCGGCTGAATATTGACCTGTCATACTCCGGGTTGGGGCAAGGACACGTTTCCTTTCCAGTGTCTGGACAAGTGTACTTGACTTTTGGAGCCAGAAACAATATAGCCATTTGATGGAAAGCGATGGGAAATTTTGACAAGAAAACGATGAAACATAGGAACAGTTGATATTTTCCGAATGCGCCTATTATTTGCTGAATTAAATCGATCTGAGGTTGCGGCTTGGGTCCTGAACAAAGAAAAATAGGTTAGAATCGTTGTTTTATTTAAACACACATTGTAAGATGTAAACACACATAAGGTCAACTAAAAACTAAAATAAATACAAATATGGTATGCCCTAAGTAATACATCTAGCGCAGCTACTAAGGTACCTATATTTACTCCCTAATTTAAAATAAAATGCCAACAAAATATGCGATTATACTTCCGCTGTCCTGCACCTATCATAAAAATAACTATTATTATCAAACTACTAAAGTTCTGCTTACCTAATTCCTTTTTTTTAATTCGAGACAGTTAATAGCAGCCGTACACGGCTCCTGCCCTAAATTGTAAATAGATCACTTTGTATGGAGAGAACTGTGAGATTACTGTCTTGAATTAAAAAAAATACGATATCACTGAATGGTCAAAAATAAACTTCATGATCTCCGGCTTCAATATAAATTCTCTGAAACATACCTATTGTTAAAAACCGCGTTGTAGTTTTTCTCACTAAGTAATCAGAAAATAATCAGAATAAAAACTTTTTACAAAAAAAGATAAGTTATTTATATGTGTCACCAACTGATATGTTTGAAGTCGGTGCCAAGCCAAAAGATGATGCCGAATTTGGCCTACACTTCAACAAGTAGGGCAGATGCCCCGGTTTTGGCCACTTTAAGGAGAGTTTGACTGTTCAGATGTCCGTCATTTTGTGTCAATAAGGAATTATGACACTCTTTATGTGCGTAATAATTGAGAATTGATTACTATATTTATATGAATCTCCGCTGTTAAGATTCTGTCATTGCATCTAATTTTTTATTTAATGAAATGTCAGAAAGGGGCCCAGGAGCCACTTTTGGCCAGTGTTGACCCAGTTGTTGCCACACCTATTGTGCCAGTTTTGGCCACATTTAAAAATATGAATGTTTCCAATGATATATCATAAAATATTAATATCAGACGGTAAGTTTACATTTCAGTACAACAACTGAACAAAAAAAACCGGACACGTGCATGTCGGCCCACGCATAATGGAGGGTTCTGTATAAAGTAGTTTTTTGAACATAACTCAAAAACAGGTAAACTGACAATGTTCCAAAAGACCGCAGCACCTTCTACAAAATGGAAAAAAATACACATATTTCCTTACTAACTTAAGTATTTATCGTTAGAATTGGAACAAATGTGTTTTTTATTAACCGACTTCAAAAAAAGGAGATTATTCTCAGTTTGACCCGTATATTTGTTGACGATTATCTCGCGTTTGGCTGTACCGAATTTGATGCGGTTTTCAAAAAAGTATTAGTTACACTCTGGAGAAGGTTCTAGTATAGACAAAGGGGTCATCCATTTATTACGTAAGTCAATTTTTGCCACTTTTTGACCCCCTTCCGCCCTACGTAAGAAAAAATCCTCCTATTGTAAGTAGAAGTAAGGCATGTGTGAAAAATGTGAAAATGTTGATGAAGGTAAAGAAGAAGAATACAAAGAATTAGATAATGATAAAGATCAAGATAAAGAAGATGCAGAAAACTGCGATGAAGAAGATACAGAAGAAGACTAAGTATGCAGAAGATTAATAAGAAGATGATGATGATAAGAAGAAGAAGCAGAAGAAGAAGAAGATGAATGTTACTTTGCTTTGCTATTATAGTTATTAATGCGGTTAAAAATCGGTCGAGTTGAACTATATCGCTTAATAACGGATCCACGCGGACGACGTCACGGATATCCTTTTGGGTGCCATTCATTTCTTACGCAAGACAATTTAGGCGGGGGGGGGATTGACCATGCCTTACTTCTACTTACAAGAGGAAGGTGGTCAAAACTGGCAAAAATTGTCTTACGTAATAAATGGATGACCTCTTTGTCTATAATAAACCCTCTCCAGAGTGTAACAAATACTTTTCTAAAAACAGCATCAAATTCGGTACAGTCAAACGCGAGATAATCGTGAACAAACATACATACAAACAAACATACGGGTCAAACTGAGAACCTCCTTTTTTTGTCGGTTAAAAATATACTTTTATATATGCCAAAAAGACGTAACGATTTTCTATGAGGGCGTCTATAATCCATTTGGTCTTAACCCAACGCACTTGAATAATTTTTCTATAGTAATGCGAACATTTGCGTAAATATTGGAGAAAAGAAAATTGTAATATGTAATATTAAAATTTAGGACCAATACTAGGTGGCCAAAACTGGGTTAGTATGTGAGCCAGTTATGGTCATAGACATGGCCACAATTGGTGAAATCACGAAATCAAGGTGCCAGTTTTGGCCATTAGGCATACCTCAATTTCTGAAAGGCGCGCCAAGAAAGTAACCTAACATATCCTTAGAAAACACTTTTGACATGTACATTAAACAATGAGCTCATAGAAATACAAAAGGGTTTCCAAAATAATGGCAGATTACGGAGCTTCCTCCCTTATTGTGTTGGTTAACAAATAGCATGTACCACGCAACCTGACACAACATAGCTCCTGACAACTGAATGACAACTGACACATGACAGATGACAGTGTCATCTGTATTTCCATAGTTTTCTCTTGTATTTAGTATAAGGCATAGACTTATAAAGTTGTCTATACCTTAGTTAACCCAATTCAAAGTTGAAACTGGCCAAAACCGGCACAGTGGCCACAACCGGGGCATCTGCCCTATGCTATATATATGACAATTTATAGTAGATTTTTTGCTTTATTGTACATGTATAAAATTCCAACGGACACTTCTTAATTCCTCAAAGCAAAAATAAAGAACTAACATCGAGATTTGGGTCTTTCCTCTGTTTTCTATCGCAAATGACACAGTTTGCTTCCGGTTGTTATGTGTGCGTTTTATCATTCCAGTATTTTAGCAATCTTCTATTTAAAATGACTAAATAATTAAAAAGTACTCCATATTCAATCCAATAAAATCATATAAAAGGAAAGAGACCTATTTTTTGTTAATAATTTACTTAATCTGGCATTGTATATTTATTTTATCATTTAAATGTAGTGTCAGTATTTATAGGATAATGCAACAACCAAACGCTTTATTTTATCTTTAGCCTTATGAACTGTCATATTTTTACATGTCATGATAACTTGTTTGGCTGAATGCGCCAGGAGCGCGATGCCATTAAAAAAAAAAAAAAAAAAAAAGTAAATAAACGTTGTTTTGATTTTCCTTACTAAATAATAAAGTGTGAATTAAAGCAAATAATAATGTATGTACTTTTTAACCTAATTAATAACTGAAGATGTTAGACCCAGGGTACGTCAAAAAAAGCATAAATACGAACAGTGTCAAATTAGTTAGGTAGGCAAAGAACGGACGATTCATGGCTAGTTTTTATGTCTAAATATCGAATGGTAAGTGTGAGATTATTTAACTACCTACCTATTTCTTGAGTTAATCATGAAAACTAAAATAATAATATAATATTCTAAAAACGATAATCTATGAAATTGAAAATGAATCGGTTTGTAAACAACAGTGTTGTACTAAGGTACATTTTTACTATCGATATTATATGTGTGTACATTTCAGAGAACGAGATTCACGTCACTGCAATGATGCTGCAATCGTCTGAGAACGGATTTATTCTAAAAATTGGAAAAAGGAAATCGTACATCGCACTGTGTTTCTGAAGATTATTTTATAAAGTATCGGCTGTCCTGTCGCTAGTGGCAATAAACAAAAGATCTGGTTATTAAGGTGTAGCTGAATAGGTAGATGCAAAGCAATTAAAAAGTAATAAAATAATGAAATAATATTGTTTTATTGAAATCCTTTTTGACGATTTTTCAATAATATGAACACACGATATCCATCATAACAATTATTTTATCGATATCGATAAAGCGTACCTAACAGGTAAGTACAACGCTGCATACTGCTGTCATTACTTCCGTCAATCCGTGCTTTTGCAAAACCAAAATGAAATGACATACAAGTTCTATATGACATACGACTTTTGAATCAGTTCCATATTGTTCTACCCTGCTATTATGGCGATTCTAACCTCAAAATCTTAAAGAAATTCGGCATTTGCACTTTTCTGTGAAGTGTCCGTGAATTTCTGTTAATTGTCAGGAGTTTTATTTCATATTTGGAGCCTAACTATACATCCCTCAAGTTTGTTGAGTCTGGTGCCAAGCTTGTATGGGAGCGGAACATCATCCTTTGGAAGAGTTAATACGAACGAGGCGATGTGTTCAGTGAATTGTTCTCTTTACTATCTATCTAATCTAATGCGGTATGGATTGCACGTACCATGCGTTACCCGTTAGGCAAGTAGGTACAGAAAATATAATCATGCGTCTGTTAACACACTGTTCGGACTATCCGTATCTCGAACGAAGCCCGTGGTTCGGTTTGAATTATTTATCATTCTTCATCTAAGGTTAAATTCGATGTATAAAGGAATTCAATGGCTTGATAAAATTTTCTATACTTACTCAGATACACCATCAATACACCCACCATGTCAGTAAAATGACACGATATTCAAATTTTTTATGAAAGGCCAATCTTACGCGTCTACATTTTTTTTTTTTTATTCCGCCTTTTTCTGATTATTGACAAAGTAGACGTGTACGAGTGTTACAATATATACAAAATTGGATTAGTAGTTTAGATATGAAAATGTAACAGATAGAATCACATTCACCTTTGCATTATTAGCTTATTTATGTATTTATTAACGTCCCCACTTCGAGTCACGCATTATGCTGTCCCGCACACCCTGCCTGCTGGCTCCACAAAAAACCAGCGCCGTTGACCTCGCTAGCCGTGTCAACTGCATTGCTGAGTGGAGACCATTTCGGCTTCACATCTAGATTTAGTTGTCTTAATATTTTACTGATGTATTATCTTGTAAGATGTGTTGTTTGAATAAATGTTTTCTATTCTATTCTATTCTATTAAGCTTCTTACCGTTATTCAAAGCATATTAATTATATATTTGAGAGTGGCAACACTGTTTGCTAAGACGTGACGGCTGCTGATTACTGGCAACACCACTCCTTTTCCCCCTCCCTGAATTTCCGTTTCCGCCACCAGGGGGCTGCCGCAATGGAGGGGAGCCATTGCGCGCCATCTTGTCATTGGCATTTTGATTGCCGAGACGTACGGTCGTACTTACAAATTGCAGAAATTTGTAAGTAAGCTTATTTATTTTAAAAAATTAATATAACGGCTTGAGCCGTTCGAAAAGTTTTTAATATAAGAAAATAATATTGATTTATTTCGCAGGACTTTCGCGAAATATGATGTCGGACTCGAGCACGTCTAGTGCTAGCACATCGTCCGACTCTGATGAAGTGGCACCCACTCCGGAGCAGTCATGGGAGCCTATGCCGGGACCATCATCGCAGCCACCGCAGCCCTTAGGCCCACCACCGCTTCCTTCTCGCGAAGCAACAAAAAGAAAAGCCAAAAAGTCCAAGGGGTCGAAGCACAAGCGGCAGCGGACTAACGATGCCATACAACAATTGGCAAGCCAGGTTAGCCAAATACAGAACTGCATCAGCAATATGCTGCAAGGTCAATCTATGGGTCCCGCAGACCTATCTAGTAACCATGATGACGAAATTGAGGGTAACTTGAGCGGCGAGCTATATGAGGTGGAAGAGAGGGAAGCACCAGCTCCCGATAATGATGTTGCTGCGTTAAAGTTCGCTTTCAATACTTTTCTAAAAGAACCACCGATTCCAAAATCGTCACCCGCTCACGTCAACCTCTTGACGTCTGTTCAGCATTTTGATTCAGAAAACTGGTCAAGTGTTAGGTACTCTGAGGTTCAAAAACTTTATTGCTCCCAACCGGCCTTTACAGAACTTGAAACTAATGACGAATTGAAACCTTTTGACAAATTTTCGAATCTGAGCACCCTTGAGCGTGGTTTTGCGGCAATCACGCAAGCGCTGATAAAACAGGGTGAAGCGGCTGAGTCTTGTTTTGATTCATTAGTGACGTGGGCGCGAACTACAGCAGAGCTCAATCCTCAAAATTTGCAAAACAAAATTAAAGAACTTTTTATAGAAGGCAGTTTTCAAAAAATTTCAAACGATGTTTTGCAGTTAGCATGCGGTCACCGCGCAGACCTAGTTCAACAAAGACGGGATGGTATTCTACGCTCAGTAAAAGATAAATTCTTCAAAGAATCTTTGAGAAAGATACCACCTAGTTCACAGTTTATTTTTCAAAAAGAGCCGCTGACTTCAGCGATCGAAAAACAAGGGGGTGTAACTAAATGTTTTTGGCCAACCCGCCCCCCACCCCAAAACAAACCTGCTGCGCAAGCAGGCTCAAGCCAACCTAACGCTCAAAAAGTACCCGCGCAGGGATGCTTATTTTCACCTGCCGGTCGCAACAAACCAAAAGCGATTTCTAAGGCTGATTTTCCAAGGTCAATTGATGCCAATGACCTGCCTACCATTCGGAATCGCCTGTGCCCCGAAAATGTTTGCCAGCCTGACGAATTGGATCGCTCAACACTTAAGAAAAAGAGGGTTCCGCGTTTTAGTCTACTTAGACGATTTCCTCCTGGCGAATCAAAACGTGCAACTCTTAGCCAAGCAAGGTCACGAAGCGATTCAGACCTTAGAACAATTAGGCTGGAAAGTCAACCGAGCCAAGTCCATTGTAACTCCTCAAAAGGCCCTAGAATATCTAGGAATATGCTGGGACCCTCACTCGAACAGGAAATTCCTCCCGGCAAAGAAATGCTCCACCTTGAGACAGAAAATAATACAAATGTTAACCCGCGGCTCAGCATGCTTAAAAGAAGTTCAAAGCCTAGTAGGCTCCCTCAACTTTGCAAGTTTCCCAATAGTACGAGGTCGCTTGAACCACAGAGCTTTACTAAAATTTTGCCAAAGCCTTCCTTGCCAGCCCCAGTATCGTCGGATACCTATTCCACAGGAGGTTCAAACAGAGTTGTCCTGGTGGCTAAACAATGTCGAAAGCAGGTCCATACTTCACTATCCACCGGCGTGTCACTACCTAGTGACAGATGCCTCATCACTAGCATGGGGAGCGCAAGTCGACAATGTAAAATTATGGGGCCAATGGACCGCGGTCGAGGCCGGTCTCCATTCAAATCAAAGAGAAATGCACGCAGTCCTGTATGCCCTAAAGCGTTGTTGTCACTACCTAGCAAACTCATCGCTGATGATTCAGAGCGACAACAGATTTCCTTTCTCAGGAACGAAGGGGGGACTCGGTCATCGCCTCTAATGAACCTATGCTACCGGATATTTCAATTAGTAGATCAGCACAACATTCACTTTCAAATTCACTATCTCCCCGGAAAATACAATTGCGAAGCAGATCATCTCTCTCGCCTATCCGCGACTCCCGAGTGGCATCTTCTGCCCAAATTGACAGAGAGAGTATTCTTGAAATGGGGCACCCCGACCATAGACCTATTCGCGTCAGCGACAGCACATGTAGTTCCCAATTATGTCTCAATCGACGCGACAGATCGGAAAGCCCAATTTCACAACGCATTCAGTCGAACTTGGTGTTACCATCTAGCTTGGGTGTTCCCCCCACCACTGTTAATACCCCAGGTACTATCCCACCTGAACTCAGCCATAGGAATATTCCTGATAGTGACCCCGAGGTGGCCGAAAACATTCTGGAGGGCCGACCTCAAAAATCGGGCCCTAGCCCCGCCGTTTACAATACTAGCCCTAGATCAAGTACTGATAGACACTGTCACGGGTCAACCGCCACCCCAAGTCCTTTCAATGACCCTGGAGGTATGGAAATGTGGGGGTGGGGCGAAGCGTGAAAAATTGGTCCCAAGAGCAAAAGAATCTATTGCTTTCTAGCTGGCATGAATCCTCCCGTAAAACATATCAACCAGCTTGGAAAAGGTGGTGTTCATGGACGAAAGACAACAAAATCAATACTTTAAAACCGTCAGCGGCAGACTTTGCTAGATTTTTAATAGACATGCATCAAAAGGTTGGTTTATCTTACTCTACAATCTTGGTTTATAAGTCTGCAATTGCCACACTAACAGACCCTGATAACCAGTCTAATTTGACCTCCCATACGCTGGTTAGACATGCACTAAAAGCTATCTCCATTAGAACTCCTAAGGCTAACAAGGTTCCTATCTGGGACACAGATACCCTTATAGATTGGCTAAGAACCAGTACAATCGATGAAAATAGCTTTTATGAATGTTCTAAGCGAGCGGCGATTTTGCTTTTGTTGTGCTCAGGTCGTAGAGTGCATGACCTTACATTATTATCCGTGGATAGTGATAATTGTATCATAACAGAAAATTCTATAATATTTTGGCCTGTGTTCGGATCAAAAACAGACTCCGCTACAAATAGACAGTCGGGCTGGCATTTGTTTCAAAATAATGATAATAAGAATTTAGACCCAGTTTTTTGGATCAAAAGATTAATCTCGTTATCAGCTGAGAGACGTAGCAAATGTGATGCTAATAGCCTTTTCATAACTGTATGTGGGCCCCCTAAGCCCGCTTCGCGCACAGTCATAGCGAACTGGATTAAGAAAATAATGCTAGATGCAGGTATCCGAGCAAGTCCGGGCAGCGTACGCCCAGCAGTAGCCTCTAAAAATTGGGTACAAGACTTTCCACTTGACGAAATCTTAGCTCGTGGTAACTGGCGCTCACAGAACACTTTTGTAAACTATTATTGCAGAGAAATTAGACAGCAGGCACCTCGATCATCCATAACAAAAAGTTTCACTCCTATTGACAACTGAGTTGCTCAAATTGTACTAATAAAGGTTTTATGATTAATATATATAGCTAAGCATAGGGGTCAATACAATAAAACCACAAAATTAGAACTTTGCATGATTTATTTTTAATCACCATACTTAATAAATAAATTAAGAAATGTACGCACGTGCAACGGATGATTATAATCTGTTTTTGCGATTAGACTGCATACCTTTTTATGCTGTTAATATTCACTTATGCACTTTTCGATTAATGTGTATACTTACCATCTAAGGTTGTTTGTAACATGATTTGTTCCTTGTTTCAATTGGGTATTATCATCATAAAAAACTATAAGATCGATCTTTGATAGCATTTAATCAACGTAAGATTGTAATTAAAGTATATGTTTGCAATGTCAGCTTATAAACACTTAGACCGATCATTAACTTACAAACTAATTATCACTGGAGATAAAGTTTTGTGTTTTTAAGTCCACTTGTTACAGTTATGACCATAACAAAACACGATAATGTAATTTAGGGAACTCGATTTTGTTCTTGTTTACATTCAGCAGCGGTACGCATGTATACAGCTATACTAGATATAAGTGACACTAATATAGTAAATAAACAAGTGATTATGCGTGGTAAAAATGTTTGTTTTTATTTACACGGCACTATGCTACCCTTCTATTGATTTCTAATCACATTAGAAAACCCCATAATGTGTACGATACTTGCATATCTCTTTATAAATCATTCACGTTATGTTATCTCCTTTATTCACATTGGCATCTTGCCACCAGGCGGTCACAGACAGATCTCAAATATATAATTAATATGCTTTGAATAACGGTAAGAAGCTTAATAGCAGTGTTTTACCTACCAATAAAACACTTATTAAGCGAAATACCTTATTCAAAGCATATGTTTTAGGCCGCACTGGCGGTACATTGCAATGATCCACTGACACAAAGTATAACATCACATTTCACATCTACCGAACACTAATATACCCTTGCACTTTGCTTTCACTGCCAACGTTCAAATTGTGGTAGAAATGAGTTAAATCGTTATTTTTAACGTGGAACATTGCAATAATTTTAATAAAATAAACTTGACATTTGAGATACAATGACAAGATGGCGCGCAATGGCTCCCCTCCATTGCGGCAGCCCCCTGGTGGCGGAAACGGAAATTCAGGGAGGGGGAAAAGGAGTGGTGTTGCCAGTAATCAGCAGCCGTCACGTCTTAGCAAACAGTGTTGCCACTCTCAAATATATAATTAATATGCTTTGAATAAGGTATTTCGCTTAATAAGTGTTTTATTGGTAGGTAAAACACTGCTATTCTTTATGAAACAGGGAATTCCAAATCCAGTAATTTATTTATTTTAGGTACAGTCAGCAGCAAACGTAGCTAAGCGAGTGTTCAAAATGACTTGGACACGACATTATTGTTAAGAGAATAAGAGCGTGTGTGATGTATTTTCTATACTGTTTCCTTTTTGAGGTGTTCAATAAAGAGTATTTTTGTATTGTATTGTATTGTATCATTTTGAACACCTTACCCGCTTAGCTACTTCTGCTGCTGACTGTAAGTACATGTTTTTGCTTCAGTCGTGTCAAAATGATAGGTACCATAAAATTAATGATTTCGGCATGCCAGATTTATACGAAACTTGGCCTAGTAGCTTAACTGATGTCTGTTGCTATTACTTATTCTGTGCTGATGTATAATCAAGATAAAGTTGTGAACCCCCCTCCTCGTAAAATTTACATCAAAAATCTTGGTGGCTCCACTGCTCAAATCCATCCTTGGGTCCTAACCCATTCACTGCTAATGACGACACGTTGTCGTCACGGCTCGCGGCTCTATGCAGCATTTTCGCTACATAGCGGGAAACCCATGTTATCAGCGCTACGCGCGAAGCATAGCAGTGAATGTGCTAAGGAATAAAGAAATAAGGAGTAATAAGTAAGGAATAAGGAGTAATTATGCCGAGGGAAATCTTTTGTTCACGAAAAGCCGTATTTTGATACACCACTATTATGTCACTACACCAGCCACTATTATGTCTTGTGACCGAAACACCTTGGAACGAAGTTTTCCGAACGTTGCCGAGGCGGCTCCTATCCTGGTTGTCAAGGTAGCACTTAGCTGTAATCATGCTCCCCAGGTATTTTAACTGCTCTACTTGCTTAAGTGAGTCTTGGCAAAGTTTGATGTCAAACTGAGGATTAGAAATTGTGTCTAGGAACAAAAATTCAACGTTTTTGACACTTATCTTAAGGTCAAATCCTTGACAGGAACAGGACTCATCAACTCGATAAAGCTGTTGCAGAGCATCTAGGCATTGTCCACAAAACACAAATCATCTACATACATTACATCATCTCCGTTATTATTGCATGAGACACTTTAAATATGCCACCATCGGAGCGATAGCAAATACGGATGCTTTCAGGAAAATTTATAATGCTTCCCTAACTACAAGGCAAGGCAAACAATGTCGACGCAAGCACAGCGCAAGCCTGCCTTACTCCACAGCTTACCAAGAAAAACTCCGCTTACTTAAAAATTTGATACGCTTCCGCCTTTGATACTTACGCGCTAAAGGTTGCATGCTGTCATGCAGTAGTCGCCCCTCTAAACCTTTCCGTCCATAGCAGTTTCACCAAGACCACCCACAAGGTTTCGCGAGTTACCACGTTATCGAAAGCTTTTTCTAGGTCTCACGTACCATTTCACAAAATTGGAAAAAAATCGGGAAATTTTAAAAATAGCCCGTTCTTTTCAAGTTTATTTCGAAATAAACAATGTCAATGTCCGTTGCAATTTTTTCGATAGAAAGTGTTTTCTTAATTTCTGTATTTTATATTCCACCAAAACCTACCTTAATAGAGTAATCTTAAGATTCTAGGTTGCATTAAGTCATCGCCTTTCTAACATTGCCAACAGTTGTTATTTTGTTTACCTAGCGTATTGTTTATGACATTCTTTCAAAGAGTTCGGACCGGCTTGGTTTTTAGACTTTTAACTTTGATTCCTTAATACATTATTTTAGTTTTAATATAATACGTTCAATAGCAATACTTAGGAGGCTTCCACAGGGCTGCGGATTCCGCATGAGGCGCCAGTGCGCGAGCGAGATAGCGCTCTGCGTGTGTAAAGCGCTGTCACACTTGCACACCATCGCCGCATGCGGTTGCGGCGCCACGCCAGTGTGATAATCGCCTTACCTGACATGAAGACTATGTATGTATGGCTAATCCATATTTTGTTTATCTAAAATAAAAATTAATTTGTGACTTTCCTAGTGTCCTAGCCTACAATAATAGTTTATAGTGTGGTCAACGAATGATTCTAGCTAGAAAAGTGGAAATCAGAAATAAAAATACAAAAGGAAGATAAATAAAATATTTGTACATTATGGAAACTTAAAAAAAAAAAGGAAGAATACATAATATTTTTTGGGAATATACTGAAGTATATTCGAGTAAAAGTAGTATAAAAGTGCCGTAGAATGTATGACCTCTTATATTAACCAGTGGCGTAGTGACGAGTGGTGGTAGGGCAGCCAGGGCACGTGCCCTGGGCACAATCAAGAGGGGGGCGCAAAAACTAATCTGCGGGGTGGTTCCCAACAACGGCTTAAGGATGGATCACGGTGTAGCGTTCCGGATCCTATACGACACTTCCGACTCTTCATTTTGTACAGAAAGCGCCACGTGACCTTCGGAGCTCACGTGATATAATATATACAAAATGATGTGTCGGAGGTGTTGTGTAGGACCCGGAACGCTACACCGTGATCCATCCTTTAAGCGGACAAACACTCGCACTTATTGACTCGATCGATACTGAACGAGAGTATATCATACTATTGACAGTACACTGAGTTGACTGACTAAATAGGCGATTGTTAAAATTATTAGTTTGGCCGTGAAAACCTTTGTAGCTAGGTACAGTCGCCATCAGATATATCGGAGCGGCCAAGGTACTCAAAAATATCTGAACATGGACTTTATCGCCTTGACAATAGAATCGTTGACATTTAGATCCTAACTTTGAAAAGAAAATGAAAAATACCTTAAAAACAGTTGTAGACTGGCTTAATTCCATAAACTTAAAAGTTAATCTTGATAAAACTAAAACCATGCATTTTAGGAATTATAAAACAGACCCAATGGCTTTTAATGTAGAACATGAGGGTACTGTAATACAAAACATAAATAGTGCTAGTTTCTTAGGAGTATCTGTAGACTCACATCTTAATTGGAAATCTCATATTGACAACTTATGTAAAAGAATATCCAGCCAGTGCTATGCCCTCTCAGTTTTAGCCAGTACTTGCTCAGAGGACATAGTAAAAAGTGCCTATTATGGAATTGTTTACCCTTTGCTCAGTTATGGTGTAATTTACTGGGGTAATTCTGTCGATGTGAAAAGAGTTTTTATACAACAAAAAGATTGTATTCGTAGTATTTACCGCCTCTACTATAACGCATCCGTCAGACATATTTTCAAGGAGAAGAAATTCCTTACCTTAACTGGGCTTTATATCCTAGAGCTGTGTTCATTTGTGTCAGTCAATAAAAATAACTTCAATTTCTGGTCTGCACAACGTGATAATTTGCGTCTTCAATATAGGTACAATATACTGCTCCCGATAATAATTAACAATGAAATTTATGCCAGAAGCACATTCATCATGGCTATCAAAGTCTTTAACCATCTACCTACTAATATAAAAATGTTGACTGGACTCTCATTTAAACGCCAATTAAAACAATGGCTAATCGAGCACGGTTTTTATGATTTAAATGAATACTTTTTATTTAAAACCATGTAAAGTATAATATATTTAACATGTATTTAACGTTTGTGCTAATTTAGCTTTACTTAACTGATCTCATTAACATATTATGTAGTAATTAGTATTAGTAAATAAATTAAGTCTAGTTTAATAAATAATAAGCTGTAACTTGTTAGTTATATTCAAATGTAATATTGTATACCCGAAAGGGTTAACCGTTGCTACTTTTTATTTTGTAACATCAATGCTTGACACGGTAAACAATAAACGATTTCTTATTCTTATTCTTGTTGTTCAGATATTATTGAGATATTGAAATATCCCGCAGACGGAGTTAAGGATTATCTTTTGTTTATTGTTTTAAACGCCACCAAAGTCGTGTTAACCTTAACTTAATGACAATGAATACTTGAATAGCGATTTACATACTCCGAATATCCGAATATAACAGATGTAAATCATAATATAGCGTCGAACATCATTGTTAATTGCAATTTGTATAGACCTCGTCGAGTATGCCGAATGAAACAACAAAGTAACCGTAAGTAGGTATTTAAACTCAATTTCTTGGTTTTTCATAATTTCACGTTTTCATCTCCCCTAAAACACAGCGTTCTTCTTCCTGAATATAAATGTGAGATTTAGAGCAGTTCACAAAGTAGAGTAGACAAAAAAGTCGTCATCAGATATATCGGAGCGGCCATGTGGTCACAAATATCTGAACAACACCTCTATTGTCAAGGCGATAAAATGACAATGTTGAGTACCGTGGCCGCTCCGATATATTTGATGGCGACTGTACTTTAAGTAGGGTTGTTTTTACTTAAATAGGATATGGTATCTAAAGTGAATTATAAATACTTACCCGCTTATTCATAAACGTATTGCAAACCTCATTTAACTAAATCATCTTTTGTCCTTATCTGTCACATTGACAGTTGTGTTTGTTAGAAACAGACAAAATACATTTTAACTAAATGAGGTTTGAAACACGTTTATGAATAAGCGGCTTACTGTTTAATCACAAGTAGCCTTTTGTAAACTTATCTACCAATTTTTTTTACAGTTTCAAATTCAAAGTTTTTAAATATCGTTTTTAAAGGACAACAATGTCATTTCACAAACCTTAAACACACACAATAGCTCTAAAATGGGAATGTAAATCTCTGCTTCAACTACTACTGACCTATTGTGGACCTATTATACATATTATTAGAGTTGTTTAAATTAAAACAAAAAGTATTTCGCAAACGACGTTGACAACAATGCGACAGTAGTGTACGAGGGCCTTGAAAATAAAATTTGCAATAACATTTTTGCCGCCAGGTAACGTACGTACAGTCGACTACAAAGAGAATGTATCCACATTTTCACCTTATTGCGTTGTAATAGGGTCCAAAAATGTATACATCTCTTTGTAGTCACTGTACACAAGAATCTAAGTAGGTATACTAATGTCTGGCTACAAGTAAATAGTAAGGGTCTCCCCCCATCTATCGACGCGGAATCGGCTTTCGCCGATAGAAAAAATCTTTATGTCGACGCATTAAGAGCTAACAAGGCACGATTCGGCTCGGCTCGGCTCGGCCGACGGCTGCCGACGCGTCGACGTCTTTTTCGCTCTTATTGCGTCGACATAAAGGTTTTTTCTATCGGCGAAAGCCGATTCCGCGTCGATAGATGGGGGGAGACCCTAAGACTACCTACTGGTCTTAATGACTGGACTACTCACTTAATGAAACTTGTACTTTTTTCAACTAGATACCTCTACACTACCTAGGTACCAGTTAATTAGGACACCTGCAACTCCAGAGGTGTACCATGCGCGTTGCCGACCATTTACAAAAGGAACTATTCTATTCTATTCTTTGAGCTCTTTGGCAACCTTACTCACCAGCAAGAACACAACACTATGAGTAGGGTTTAGTGCTCATATTTGGTTTTATTAGTTTCACGACTTTATTGACAATTTTATTAATATTTAAGTAAGTGTATTTTTTTACTATCTCTATTATTTAAGTTCTTGTGTTTTTATATTTATAAGTAATCAAACTCTTAAAAGTAAAGTTAGTAAAGGTCTGTTGTCGGAATCACTGATGTTGTACAGTGAGCAGCAAAAGTAGCTGAGCAGTTCAGTTCAGGTGTTCATAATGACCTCCACGCGCGCTTATTCTCTTAACAATAGGTAAAGTAGTCTGAAGCTCATTTTGAACACTTGAGCTACTAGTATTTGCTGCTGACTGTATTACCATACGGGAAGTCACCGCTTAGGTACTGTTTACTGTAGACTATAATAAATAATTTATTCTTCTAAATACCTAAATATAATCTCCGTTATCCTCTTAATTCTTACGCAGTTAACAACAAGGTAGGTATACCTAGTTATACTTATTACTTATCAGCGTATTAATATTTGTACATTGTACTCCGGAGATATGTAAAATAAACCACAAGATTCATCTTCCGCCATTTTTTTACTGTGGACAAATATAATATTTACAACTAGGTAATATACATACACTTATTTACATTACATTATATCATATCACTTACAAGTACAAAATATATTCTAATATAATAAAAATATATATAGCTACCTATTGTTTACAATCTGGTTTCTTTCCAAATTGTTCACCTTCTTCTATAGTCACCATTAATTCACAGCCTTTAGTTTCAGGAAGTAAGAAAGCTACAAAGCCCGCTACGAGGGGCAGAATAGCAAACAACACGGGTGGTACCCACGTGCCCATACTGCTCGATGCGATGACGAAGGGGGCTATCATAGATCCCACGCGCGCCATCATTGAGGAAAACCCCAGCGCGGCATTCCTTACCACCGTCGGGAACAGTTCTGTACAATACAAGTACACAACTACGAAACATATAAAGCTAGATACTACTCCAATACTCGCGCAGACTACTGTGCCAGGGCCTTCTGGAAGCACAGCCAGGACCAGCAGGCAAAACGCGCAAATGAAATTAAATACAATCACTATAGTTCTTCTCCCCATCACTTTCATGAGCGGTATAGAACAGAGTGAGCCCAGCAAAGTTACACTGGCGCTGGCCGCGACGTTAATAAAAGCATTTCCGCTGAGTTGACCCACATACTGTGACACGCCGTAGAAGCAGTAGCTGCAAGTCAACCAGTTGAACGCCATTGCTAAAATGTTTTTTCGTATGTTCGGTGTCCTAAAAAGGTCTACAATGTTTCCCTTTTTAAGTTGAGTCTTTTGGAGTGCCGCTTGATAGTTTTCGATGTCAGTTCGTATGGCTTCTGTTGGGCGTTTATTTCTGAAAGGAAAACCATTCGTTAACTCACGGTGAGTCTGACAGATATCTACTTAAATATATACATATATATCTAAAGTAGTTGTTATGACAATGAGATACGTAATCCGTAAATATCATATCTTATCTTGTTACTTACACTTTTGCCACACGTTCTAAAACCATGACAGCCTCTTCAGTTCTTTTAACCGCTATCAACCAGCGTGGAGTTTCAGGTATTAAGAAAAAGTACGACAATAAGACTATAGCTGGTATCGATATTGCCAGTTGAAAGTTGGAGTAATCCCTGCAGAAATATCCGAAAACTGGTAACAGCATATGGCCCATATTGAAAGGTACTTGATACAAAGCTGATATGACGTCACGGTACTGGGTGCCCACAAATTCCATGACTATGACAAATCCAGTAACCATAGTGCCTCCGACAGACATGCCCACTAGGAATCGAAGGAACGTGAATTCCCAGTAGCCGGGCACAAATGCGGCGGATATGCCCATTGTGACTTGTATTACAACTGCTACCAGCAGAGGATACTTTCTTCCGAATCTGAAAATATAAAAGAGTTAATGGTTGCAGGGTACTATAAAGACACTGGTCACGTGTTGTCTCTGACCGCAACGCTAAGTGTCTCAATGGGGCAAATCTAATTTGATAATAAATATTTAGAAATCATCTTTTAACGATATCGCATTGACATAGTTCATGAAGTTAACAGAACTATACGATGAATCTTTCTTAGTCACGTCATTGCATTATTCATGTGCCACTTGTTAAAACACTGGAATAATTATGTAGGTAGGTAGGTATAGTACAATATTTCCAATTAGGTACATTAAAAAAGTTCAATATGTCACCTATCGGATGCCATTCCAAACAGTACACTGCCCAACAGCGTCCCCAATTGAAACAGCGTCTGCGTGAAACTCGTCAACCATTTCTTTTCACATATCAAGTCCCACTCCATTATAATGCTCCGGCTGAATATTGATCTGTCATACTCTGGGTTGGGGCAAGGACACGTTTGCTCTCCAGTATCAGGGCATGTGTAGCTGAGTTTTGGAGCCAGAAACAAAATAGCCATTTGGTGGAAAGCGACGGGAAATTTTGTCAAGAAAATGAGGAGACATAGGAACAGTTGGTATCTTCCGAATGAGCCTGTTATTCGCTGAATTAGATCCGTCTGAGGAGATTTTTCTTGCGGCGTGGCCCCTGAAAAAAAAGAGACATACCTAAGCTATAATCGTCGTTGTTATCTACGGTAGGTAATTCTAATTAGACTGCAGAACTTTTATACAGTTTAGGTAACAACCTAGAAACTGACTGATTAATTAGGTCACTTGTAGGTCGGGTAGGTTAGGTTAGGTTAAAAATGTGGTACAGATACCCTAAGTAGCACACCTAGCGCAGCTGCTAAGTTTACAACCTAACTAATACAGGTTGAAATGATAACCACCGTTCATATTGAGCGATGTATTTAGGTAAGCCATACTAAACATCTTTTATCATGGGACCAACTCAGAAAAACGAATTTATTTTGGCTGTTTCATTCGGCCGGTCAATAGTTGTCGTTTTGTATGGGGAACCAAAAAAGTTTTTCGCGATTTCGGAGTTGGTCCCATAGTAAAAGTTATTTAACCTACACGGAAAAAAAAGCTTCCGGGATATTCTCAATCCAAGACATTATTATTATCTTGGAAATATTTCCTCGTGACAAGTATTTATTTCCTTTGCCAAAAATATGATTCTTTGCTTAATAAAACCACGTTTTCTTAAAATAGAAATACAAAAATGTATTGTTTCAAGAGTATATTGAGTAAATAAGAGAGATTGTACTTTAATCAAACAAGTATTATCTTAGGTAAAAGAAAACTAGAAAATCTGTAAGAATTTATTCGCTTCGTTATATTTAAAACTTTATTTTATTTTTGTTAAAGGAAATAAATGCTTGTCACGAGGAAATATTTTCAACATAATATAATATTGTCTCAGATTGAGAATATCCCGGAAGCTTTTTTTTCCGTGTACCTAATCAAATCGCTCAATATACACTGTGGTTATTATTTCAACGTGTATTTACAACCCAATTTAAAATTATATGCCAACAAGTATGCGATATGTTAGCACATGCTTGCTTTTGCTTAAGCTATCCACCTGTTTCTATCATAAATTAAGTTAAGTACCATAAAGTCATATGGTAAAAACCTACAAATTTCTCTGTTAGTTAACCTACTGAATGATTTAAAAAAAACTTCATGTTTGGTCTCTCCGACTTTAATAGAAATTATATGTAACATATTGTTTTTTTTTGCAGCGCATAAAAACCGCGTAGTAATTTTCCTCACTAAGTAATCAGAAAAAAAATCTTTTATATACTACTAAATTAATAGTCAATTAGGTACCTATCACATATTCTGCTATCTCATAAACGTTCTGGACTCATAAATATACACGGTGTTAGGTAATAATACTTAATTTATTGTATTATTTTATTGTTTACTGATGTAATTCGCAGTGCCTTCGTGGCAATAATGTAATGCTGCGGTTTTTTTTTGTAATATTTAGGTATCTAATGTAGGTACAGGTAGGATCTTGGTTCGCATCAAAAAATTTAGATAGGTACCCATGGTAGAACTATAAAATACATAACATAAGGCATTCACTTTACAAAAACATTGAGGAAAAATGCATTGTACTTACTCCCTATCCTAAAGTGAAGTATTCAGAACTAAGAGACAGTTATTTACTAGACTAGGGTAGTAGGGAGGGGTTAAAATATAATTCATAATTGATTGGAATAGTTTGCCAACTCCTGGTACACAAAGAGGTTGTCAAATTTTTGTAAAGTGCCGTCAAATTACTCGACCTACCCCTAGTCTAGCATATAGCAAAAAAAAAGCCTTCAACTCTTGATATTTCAACTTAGCATAGGGTTTTGGTCCAACGATGCATTCTTTGCTGAATGTTTTTGTTACGTAAATGTATGAACAGTCACCGCCATAAATATGTGTACACTTTATACACTCTAGGCGTTGAAATACAAAAGTTAAAGATTATCTTGACGTTGAAGACAAACAGGCGCCAAAATGTTAAAACCAAATATATCTGACTTGTTTACTGCCGTGTGACTCGGTTACTTACCTCATTAGTCTTATTACTGTACATATATGGAGTAAGTATAGTACTGCAATATTGTTTAGTTAAGTAGGTACTGTCACGGGACTTACGGACTTTCATTGTTAAGCCATTTAGCTACTGACTGAGTGACTGTACAGTCGACGTCAAAAATATGTTTACACTTTTGGATCTGGGTAAGGCGGAGTAAGGTGCAAAAGTTTAAACATATTTTAGACGCCGACCGTACTTAAAAAAATGTTGAGCCTTTTTGGCATCCTTCCAAGAAGGTAAAAGGCAAACATTATATTGGCCTCGAACCAGAGGAAAACATTCAGGATTCAGAAAAAATAAATTTATATAAAAAACTTTTAAAAACAAGCTTTTATTTTAATGCTCTAAAAAAAGAAAATAAGCTTTTGAGTCAATCAAACTATTTTTATAGGAACTTTGTACAATTTTATGACATAAAAGCTTGTCGCGAGACTTTCCCGTGTAAAAGAGATTGCACATTTATATGGAGAAAATATAACAAAATCATTGGTTACATTCAGTCCGATGTTGAGTACTTATTCTTTGAGTACCTACACATTAAATTATTGTCATATAACTCGTTAAATTTGACTTCAAAATTCACTTCGTGATTTGTTATTCGCATTGCACATTTGTGTCGCTTACGTTTGACATACATATAAAAAAGATGCAACTAGCGTAACAAAAACAACTCATTAACTCAATGACAAACCGCCAAGTAGCACTATTTTATATACATATATATACTACATCCAAGACACGTAAATAACACTTGGCGTGAATTTGTTTTTTAAGAAATACATTGATAATTTTAATTTTAATTCTTGAATAATGGGCTGGGCACATACATATTTTAATTAATTTTGCACTACCGTCGTAGGATTACTTGGCTTCAGTTGCACGCGCACACAGTTTCAACTGGTGTCACCTAAATATGTGCAATCTCTTTTACACGGGAAAGTCTCGCGACAAGCTTTTATGTCATAAAATTGTACAAAGTTCCTATAAAAATAGTTTGATTGACTCAAAAGCTTATTTTCTTTTTTTAGAGCATTAAAATAAAAGCTTGTTTTTAAAAGTTTTTTATATAAATTTATTTTCATGTTTTTAGTTTTTAAGAGACATGTTCCGTAGCCTGTTCATTTCGATTAACACATCGTTTCGCTGTGTTGACCGGTTTCTTGCCTGTTAATTTTAGCTAATAGAAATGGTCATTGTGTGTGTTACCTGATATCAAAGTAGGCAATAGGCATCAAGGTAGGCATGCTGAGTTTTTTTTTATCATGATAGTGATGAAACACTTATGATATTTCTGACCTCTAAACCATATCAGGTAATTTAAAAATTCTTGAAAAACAAACTTCTTCGTTATATTCCACAAAGAACATTATGTTACGGAAAAATCCCAAATGACACATTACAGTTGCAAAATAATAAGCCTAATTAAGTAAATAAGTAACACTTTATTGCACATAACACAGTAGATAAATACAGTAAACAAAAGATGTGAAGTACAAAGGCGAACTTATCCCTTTAAGGGATCTCTTCCAGTTAACCTTTGAGTGAATGAGAGTGAAATTGAAATTAGGTAGACAATTACAGCAACATGTACAACAAGGTACTTACACAATACGAGTATATAAACAATATATAATTAAGTTAACATAGACCTCATCATTTCGAGAAACAGCTACTAAAAACCCAAGCTGACAGTTGTGTCCGAGGTTGAATGAACTTCGCGTCGCTGCACTCGTTCGTTCGATAATAGTTATGCACGTATAAGGTCCGCCTCTAATTAAGAACTTGCGATTATAATAAGACCCCTCAACAAATCTGTTTTAGGCCTTCTGATTCCAGAATCCCCTGGTCATTCCAGCTCATTGAAGTCTCTTATTATATACCTCTGATACAACCTCAACAAATTTCATGAAGACCAGAATAACGTTACTAACATATTCGCGAAACGAACATTCAAAATTATAAACCCGTCGGATGTCACAGTAGGCCCAAACAGCATGAACCTATGTTGTCCTAAACCAGGGATCCAGTAGGTACCCCTAGGGTTCAGCATGAAATCTATCTCGTGATACTGGTCCCGACTGCTAACCAGTACAAGTCGAATGAGCCCAACAGCATGAGTCTATGTTGTCCTTAACCCGTGATCCAGTAGGTACCCCCAGGGTTCAACATGAGCTATATTACAAAAACTATTTAAAACGGGATATTTACCATGCGAGTTTGTTATTATGAGCTTACCAAACAAACTCACATGGTAAATATGCCGTTTTAAATAGTTTTTGTAATGTTAATGACCATGTTAGCTTAAAATCGTATATTATGAGCTATATTTTCTGATACCGGTCCCGACTACTCATCAGTACAAATCGAATGAGTCCAAACAGCATGCGTCTATGTTGCCCCAAACCTGAGATCCAGTAGGTGCCCCCAGGGTTCAGCGTGAGCTCCATCTTGTGATACCGCGCGGTCCCGACTGCTTACCAGTACAAGTCGAATGAGCCCAACAGCATGAGTCTATGTTGCCCCAAACCTGAGATCCAGTAGGTGTCCCCAGGGTTCAGCGTGAGCTCCATCTTGTGATACCGGTCCCGACTACTCATCAGTATAAGTCGAATGAGTCCAAACAGCATGAGTCTATGTTGTCCTAAACCCGAGATCCAGTAGGTACCCCCAGGATTCAGCATGAGGTATATTTTGTAATACCGGTCCCGACTACTCATCAGTACAAATCGAATGAGTCCAAACAGCATGCGTCTATGTTGCCCCAAACCTGAGATCCAGTAGGTGCCCCCAGGGTTCAGCGTGAGCTCCATCTTGTGATACCGCGCGGTCCCGACTGCTTACCAGTACAAGTCGAATGAGCCCAACAGCATGAGTCTATGTTGCCCCAAACCTGAGATCCAGTAGGTGTCCCCAGGGTTCAGCGTGAGCTCCATCTTGTGATACCGGTCCCGACTACTCATCAGTATAAGTCGAATGAGTCCAAACAGCATGAGTCTATGTTGTCCTAAACCCGAGATCCAGTAGGTACCCCCAGGATTCAGCATGAGGTATATTTTGTAATACCGGTCCCGACTACTCATCAGTATAAGTCGAATGAGTCCAAACAGCATGAGTCTATGTTGTCCTAAACCCGAGATCCAGTAGGTACCCCCAGGATTCAGCATGAGGTATATTTTGTGATACCGGTCCCGACTACTCATCAGTATAAGTCGAATGAGTCCAAACAGCATGAGTCTATGTTCAGCATGAGCTCCATCTTGTAATATCGGTCCCAACTCGTTACCAGTACAAGTCAAATGAGCCCAAACAGTTACTTATTAAGACTATTCTAATTCTAGTATCGATTAGGAGAAATTGGTACCAAATCAGCTTTCGATATTGTGGCTGACTGTACTTTTCTTTAGAAAGTCAAGGAGTACTCATCGGGACGATTCTAATAAACCCAAACTCAATCTGGTAGAGGTAGTTTATGGCAGAGTTCTTATGGCCACCTCCTGTCTCCATCATCAGACCAGCTCGATGGTACCAAAATATTGTATTGTCATCCAAGTTACGCATGTGTGCTAAATTTCAGCTCAATCGGACATCAAGAACTGGTTCAAATCTGCCTCGCCAGATTCTACCTAAACATCTAACACACATATTTATCTACTGACAAACACTGTGAGTTAAATAAAAGCTTGTAATTAACTTGATTTAGTGAACTTTTGTGACATGATAGTGATGTCACAAATATTCGCATTCGTGTAATGCGAATATTCGCATCATTTTTGACATTCGTATCATCATTCGCATTCGCATCAAATGATGCGAATATTTTTCGAATGCGAATGTTAGCAGGACGCATCCTGTTTTGACCGCACTGACCCGACCGATGGACGGTATCACTGGACTCCTTTTGCTCAATAATATACTCCATCTCATATCATGTTCTCTATGGAAGTATAAAAATGATAAGCAAGATTAACTTTTTGAATCTACTCCGTAACATTCGTATTTGAACATTCGCGATATTCGCTTCCAGAATATTCGCATTCGCATTCGTAAAAGTGAGAAAAACGACATTCGTGACATCCTTGCATGGTAGATGCCATGGCAAGATTGGCAAATTACCTACGTACTAGAGTTTGTCCGGAAAGGAAAGTGTCGTAGAGTTTATGAGCTCCTAATCCTAAACCACGGCACTGCCCATTCCGGACATTTTTTTTATAGTCTGTATTTTTAGGTATTTAAATAAAAGTAAACAAAATCTACCCTCAAATGGCTCCTTAAGCCAGTTGAGGGTAGATGAAAACATTACCTGATCAAATAATGTAGGTTAAAGTCAGGTCGTTCGTTCAGTGACAGATCTAGGCGCTTTTGTATATGGTTATATAATACTCTTTTTGGTTGGTTAACCAATAAATGTTATAACTACCCGAGAATGTACAAATTGTTTGTTTACTTTTATTTAAATACCTAAAGATACAGACTTTAATGTCAAACTATCGCAAACACTACACAACAAAATATAAAAACGAATTTTTACTAACGCAAAATGGGTCGTGCACTTTACAGAATTTATTACAGGATCAGCCTAAATAAGCCTTTTCCTGCTTAGTCAAAGTACTCGTAGCGACATACACATCTACTCCTACTGCTTTGTAAATAAATAACAACGAGTGATAAGGCCATTAAGGCAGTTAAGTTTGCTATCTATTACCTACCGGTCACGCTACCAATTTTGCTGCTTAAGAGTCCGGTAACGATTTGAAAACGAAAATTGCGAATAATGAAAATACTCGCATGCATCGTATTTAATAAGATAGTTTGAAGTCTTGTTATTGTAAAAAAGTACTTTTGGTCTACATTTAATACCCTAAAACTCAACTCTTAAAGAGCTTGTTTATTGACGACATTGATGCGTGCAGTATTGTCGTTTAATTTTTAATTATTATTTGGTATGGCCACTAATGTGTTTTATATTATCTGAATAAAGCATGAAGTTAAGTTTATTCTGTATAATTTTTGTAAAATATTTTCATATCCTCCCAAACATATCACCTAAATTTCGGCAATAAGTATCTGATAAAATTGCTCTAGGTAATCAAAAAAAGATTCCTCAGACGACTTATATTCTAACGTATATTTTACGTACTAGTATAACATAATTTTAATCAATAAAAATCGCGAAACAGGTGTTAGATTAGGGTGAAACACTTATAAATGATACATAAAATTAAAAAAATCGTTCTATTTATTCCATTTCAAAAGAAACGATCTTTCATATTATGGATACAGACTAATAGAAGTTTTGTTAGTCTGCAAAATAGAATCAAAAAGTTGAGCGAAATCGGAAAAGAAGTTTACCGGACTCTTAAGTTGCTGATTGCTGACGATGACGTTGAAAGGTCGTTTTGAAAATTACTCTAATCACGTCACGTACGTCTGAAAATATGGATATCCATATTGAATATGATGTGACAAAAAACATGTTTTCAAGACTTTACGCCTTGGTAATAGAGTTGTGGCTACACATTTTTGTCACATTAAATGTATCCATACTTTCAGACGCGACTGTACAGAAGTACGTAGAAACGTAATAAATAAAATCCCAGCTAATAGTTATAAAAAATAGCTGCCTAAACTTTAAGGTAGGTAGGTAGGTATATGAATGCAAATAGATTCCGGAAACAACCTTGGACTGATAAGTTACGTTACGAATAAGTGTTAAGTAACAAGAGAGACAAAGAGTTGAGTAAATGATCTAACATTTATTTTTATACACATTTACTTTTTATGTTTTAACATTATTTTTTTAGATTTAATAATAAAATAAACGCTTCTCTTTCGTTCAGCTCGTTTAGAGGGGCGTATTGTAAAAGATTCATTTTATTCTACATACTATGTCTAACCGTGGGGTGCCCGGCCTTAGAATTATCCCCCACCATATCGTCCCGTGGTTGCAGTACTGACTAGCAGACTTAGCAGACTCCTACTTAGGAGTCTGCTAAGGGAATATACCGGGAGATGGGCAGCAGCATCTTCCGAAAGCCTACAAACAATAAACAAAAAAACTGCGTGCGCCAACCCGCCTGCCAAGCGTGGCGCGTATGGCAAACCCCCCCTCAAAGGGGAGGCCTATGTTCAGCTGTGGACGTCTTATGGCTGAGATGATGATGACTATGGCTAACATCTAATGTTACCTATTTACACATTAACCCCGTTTCGTTGTGTCCATTTTGTGGAATGCGTCAATTAAAACCAACTGTAATGATTAAGCACGAACCACGTTATTAGTACAACTCTAACTTTTATTATTCATTTAATATCAATAGTAAAAAAACCAAACCAACAACTAAACCGTCGTATAAAGTTCTATGTATCAATGTGATATTTTCATAATCCTAATGCACCCCTTATTGTAAAGGGCGGGGAATGGTGGTATTAGTGCCTGCTTTACCTATTTGGCAATTAGCGAGATTGTTAATAGAGAGCGTTATTAATTAATATTTTCTTTTTTACACGTGTAAGTATTTTTTCATGATTAAGTACCCAAAGACTAAGAATTCTGTATGATGTCCCAGTGGTGGGTAGAGCTATTTCATCTTATTCACATCTTTAAAAAAATATTTCTTTTCTTAGTTATGATTATATTACACATATAGTGAAATTACTTACTGAAACTTAGTATAAATTGCCAGATATTTGACGTAAAATCTGGCAAATTGAAAAACGTCTAATTTTAGTCCAAGACAAACAGTGGCACCAAATACTTTCCAAACTAGTCAATGTTAGGAATCCGCAAAGTGCAGTCGAAATATAAAAAACTCTTTATGGGAAAATGTAAGTCTCTAATAAATAAATCAATATCTATCCATAGATCTTTTCCTGTGAATAACCAATCAATAGAAAAGAAAAATAATGTAGCGGTTCGACGAGTGTATCAAAAAAGGTCACTTGCCATCATTTAATTATAACCAGACTTGCAACAAAAGTTTGTACTGTTAATCGTAGTCGCAATAAATTTATTTATTGACAAATATGCTAACAGCACTTTGCGATTACGCGATTGTGTTCTAAACATCCTAAACAATAAAGTAGGTACTTACTGCACATTGATTTGATCCTATTGTAAAAGCTATAAATATTTAAGTACCTACCTACTTACCGTACCTAGTCAAGAAAATTAACATACGATCATCAAGCTAGCACAACTAATATGTTCGACGCTACGCCACTACTATTTGCAATTTCTTTTTTACCTACATATAACTTCATTGTACCTAAGTATATCACGGCTATTTAATTTTTTTTATAATCATACTAAATTTTAACTTAATTTTCCATATGAATCCATATAACAATGTGAGTTAACCTAGTTCAGAATCTCTACCAACACCCTTAAACCGTAACGACCGTGACTTGTCACGAGGTTTAAGAGCAATAAATGCGGTTACGAATTCCAACGTGCACCGTGGTTGCATGTTGCAAATCCACAAGTTACCGTTAATTAGTTAATTACTTTTTAATAGGTTGTAATACAAATCTAATAAAAATGTGCGTCAACTATATAAGGGTAAGGGCAACTGTAAAACCTGCAAGATTATACATAAGCAATGTACTTAAATATTTTAATAGGTAGCGTAGGTACGATATATACCACTATCAAATTAGATAAATGAAGTTTAGTTAAATACAAATACAAAAACATTTGGGTTCCTGGTAAAGAATAAGTTTAGCGTTTACGAGGAAATTATCTAAGTAACTATTTGATTAAATAAATACCTACTTACATTACCTACCTATACGAGACTAACAGACAGACATCGCACAGCCTAAACCGTTGAAGGTAGAACCACTCTTTAATTAAATATCATTGGGTACTCAACTAATAAAAAGGCAATTCTAGGTATTATGTGCTTATAGACTACGTAAATATCATAGACCTCGACTAAAAACGGACTTTTAGAAATTCAACCCCTAAGGGGATAAATAAGGGGTTGAAAATATTAAACGACTTCCTACGTGTCGTACGTCCCGACCTATTGCCTGCTCATTTAAGGCCTACTTATTTGATATTTTTAATTGTATCATTTAGGTACAAACAATAAAAAAAGTATGAACGCACGTGATTGACGCAAAAAGAATGAATAAATTCCACACTTATCTAATAAACAAAAGAAGCACGTACTTAATTTAATATTATCGAAAGACAACAGTCTACCGCTGGGACCTTCACTACAAGTAATTTTAAATGCTAACTTTCCAAGGTTTATCTATAATATTGCAATTCGCTTATCGGGGTCATTAACTTTCGCACAACTTTCTCCTTCACTACGTACCGTTTTCTGTGATGGGCTCCTGTTTATCCATTGTGGATCTGTTATTTAAGTCAACATGCACAATATAAACACTGGGTTGTAGGTTCAACGTGTCATTCAGGCGAGCCGCCGGAGGTTACAGTGGAACTGGCTTGGAGCGGCGCGCGCGCCGAGACGACGACGTATTCGCATAGCACTCGACGCACAACTGTGCTCGCAAGAGATGCTGGTTATCAACGACCTGTCACTGACACTGTCACGGTATCGACTGCTGTTGCACACTATACACGAGCCAAGGTACACTTGTGTTCTACGCGTGTGTTGCGACATAGGTACAAGTAAGTACTTTATTTAAAACATATTTAAAAGTATGACTTAACTTTTGACATCTCTATTAATCAAATATAGCAGCGGCAGATGCAATATTGTTTTTATTGGTCTTTGTAATTAATTTGCCCCGGGGAATGACAAACCATATTCGGATACCATAAAGCTTTTTACTTAACATAGCAGCTGAATTATCCCGGGGCTTTACTTATCCCCACCTGAGTTTAACAATGAGTTACTATGAAATTAGGTATGATCAGTTGTTCGAGTCGTTTAGTTGTATTGTATAGCCTGCATGATGTGACGTAATTATATACAGACGCATAATAAAACTACTAAAAGATTACTCCGTGGTCCTTCGAACCGGATGTTTCCTGGTCTTAGCAAACTTGACTTTGACGTTTGAGAAAGGGAGTTTCTAATCTAATTGAAACCTAATTAACTTAACAACTTTAACAAGGAAGACTTAGACAAGGTCACCTTAGCTCAATATAAGTTATACAGCGAGCATTATCGAAACTGATTTATGAATAATAAACAATATTTCTCCCAGAGTAAAACATGAAGTCAAGTAAACATTGAAACTGACCTTATGAACGCCTTTTTTACGTCAATTGGCAAGTGCAAAGCAATCGTTATTATTGCAAGGGCGGAAAGATAAATTGAAGCCAGATTAAAACACCTACGTTGCTGTGTCACATCTCTCATTAATAAATTAAGTAATAATATTATTACTGACAAAAGATGAAACAAATAATTATTGTATTTTCATAGATATGTAACTAACTATCTATTAATACAAAGTGCATTGTGCATAAAATTCGCACATTTCGGAAGTTATAGAGATACCTACTTACATTTTTGCAGTAATGAAAAAGACGAAAGAATAAAGGTCGCATAATTATATACAAGTAAGCTAAAATAATAACAATGCCCTGTATCGAAATAGTAGATTGTTAACCAAGGGTAGAAAGTCACCCATTTCCGACGAGGTAGTTTGGCGCTCGAACGAAGTGAGAGCGCCAATATTCCGAGTCGGAATGGGTGACTTTTACCCGAGTTAAACACTCTACTTTTCATTTCGAAGTGAGGAAATAAAAAAAAAGCAAGAAGAAATTTTGATTTAGATAAATAAGTATTAATTATTGTTTGGCTGTAAAAGTTTCTGCCGTTGCCTACCAAGTAAAAAAAAAACGCTGAGTAGGTTTATTCCTCTTGGCACCGCTAAATGGATATGATAATCGCTACAATAAATTCTAATAACTAGAAGGAATGAACTATTCTCACAGATTCGTTTCTGGCGTCGGCTAATAAGACTATTTTAGGCACTTTGTTCTACTCGGTGCTTACAAGGCGAGTCCTAATAGGAACATACCATTTTGCGGCCCTAGGGAATAAACGTATCATTTTCCTCCCGCTTCATAGATAAACAACGACCTACTTTCCGAGCATGAGAAATGAAAAGGTTATTTATTGTACCTCCGCAAACATAACTAACAACAAACGTAGATACTATATAGGTATATACCTATAGGTAGGAAAGCATTGCACGAGAATATGTGCCGGGAGATAACTTATTCTCATAATTAGTCATGACGCAATTCTTAATAAAAACAATAACAAAAATAGCTAGTTAAATACTTTAAAGTTCTTTATACTGGACAAAGTTCAGACTGCGTTTACGATAAATATTTACTATCAACTTACTTACTTACCTTTTACCAGTTTTGTAGTTATGTAGGTACATTGCAATATTCCGAACCTTCTTTTAGGTGAAAGAGTAGTTACTCGTAGAACAATAATCTGCAATAATATTTATTTATTTAAACTTCATTGCACAATACAAGAAAATGTACATACAAATAGCGGCGGACTGTAATGGCGGACTTAATGCCAAATGGAATTCTTTACCAGTCAACAACTGGGTTAAACAGACATATTGATTGGTGCAGGAGAAATTTAATTGAGAGAATTCTAATATATCTATCTTGCACAATTTAACACGAAAAAATATCCGCCCGCTTACCTAATATATATTGCCTCAAAAATTTCAATAAATAGTAGATTGTTCAACAAGGGGCTAAAACAAGCCATAATGACACGAGATGTTTAGCCACCCGAGCGTAGCGAGGGTGGATATAGTTCGAGGGTCATTATGGTTGTTTAGTCTCGCGTTAAACAATCTACTATTCACTTTGAATGCGAGGAAAAAATAACGACATTCTACACAAAATCTCAATATTTATAATGGCAAAAATTGAAATGATCAATAAAATTTGTTAGGCGGTTTATGTTTTTAGTAAATAAAAAAAAATGTTTTAGTCCCTAGAGATTAATAAAGAGTTTTAGTCCCGATCTGCAGAGACTAAAGTAACATTTTAAGAGCATGAGAAGTGAAAAATATCTTATTTCATTTACAACTTTCAGCTACCACAGCTACACGATACCACAATGTTTAGGAATAAAGGTAGCATTAACATAACATATATGGGTTTCCCGCTATGTAGCGAAAATGCTTCGTAGAGCCGTGACGACAATGAGTCAAAGTCAAAGTGAGCAGTGAATGGGTCAACGGAAGGGGCTTTAGGGTAGACCGAGGCAAAACGGGTTCAAGGTAAGCTGTTTTGTCAAATAGTTTATTTTAAGTTTACACAGCATTACAGTCTTATCACTAATACACTGCAAAATTACATAGGTACTTTACAATAAATATAAATCAAAAATGATCATGCGATACAAATGCATGAGATCGCGTCACCGCGGCGTGTGAGAAGGTCAAACCCAACATGGTATGTCTGTTTGGTTGTCCGTGGCTACCCGCGATCCTATGAATTCGACAAAAATGCTTCTTGTCCCGTTTCGCCCTGCGCCCCATTTCCCCACGGTCTACCCTACGCTGTAGATTCAATATTGTGTTCGAGCTATAGAAGCGAAAGCGCCGGTCGCCAAATGGTAGAGGTACCTTTTGATGTAGACTGTCGCAAATCCCTGTGTCAGCTACAGTAGGGAGATTGTATTGATGCCAACTGCGACACCGATTATTTCGAAAACGATTACGTTTATATAGTCGAGTATTCACCTGTAAATTGAAATGCAATGCGGTTACGCGTGACGAGGCAGAATGGTGGTCTCATGATGGAGCCAGAAGGTCGCCATAAGTAGGTACACTTTAACATTACAGACTAAAAACATCAAGTAGGTACTTATGGGTATGTACAGTCAGCGTCAAATATATTGTAATTGTAACAGCCAAAGTGATCAAATAGTTCGTCACACCATATATTTTGTATGGTGTGACGAACTATTTGGCTACTCTAGCTGTTACAATATATTTGACGCTGATTGTGCATTGCATACCTACGTCAAAGATATTTTTCTTTGTAAATAAAGTGCAAAAATATCTTTGGCGTCGACTGTACCTACGCCAAAAAAGATATCTACTTACCTACTACCTGGTTATATGTGGAAAAAAATTTAAGTTTTTAATAGAAACTTAGAGCACAAGCCAATTTAATTTAATGCTGTATAGATATTGCGAATAATGTTTTTCCACAGGCCAGACGAAAATCAATCTTAAATAAATGACATAAACACTTTGAAATGGAAAAACATTTCTTTCTGCGCTGTGAATATACAAAGCGGTTACAACGGGAACTGAACAGGCATTTTTTGCCAGTTTAATTGGACCAAATTAAAACTAATGATCATCAGTTACGGCATCGACTTGTCCCTGTACGTACCTTCAGTGTCTTTCAAACGTGTCTATAATAATTCTCCATAACCAATTGGAGATACTTATTGAAGTTATTGAAATGGAGTAGACTGGATGGGGGGAGTCTTTGGATAAAGATGTAGGTAGATTATAAACGGAGCCGAATTCGAACTTTTGATTTGATATTAGTCGCCATCACATATATCGGAGCGGCCAAGGTGGTCATAAATATCTGAACAACGCCTCTATTGTCAAGGTGATAAAGTGCATATTCAGATATTTTTGTCTACCTTCGCCGCTCCGATATATTTGATGGCGACTGTAACTACCTTATATTCTGCTCCATCCCAAGCGTAAGAACAGTAAATACTTACGTATGAAAGTAAAGAAGAAAGAAAGGAAAGAAAGACAATATGATTGCAATGGCTGTTTACGCCTCTTATGCGTGGTAAGGCAGTAGTGATGTGAATGAGGTGGCACGGCGCATCAATATCATGTCAAATAAACAAGTTTTGAGGTAAGTAACTTTATGTTACGGTAGATCAAACAAATGATGTTATCATATCATATCAGTGTTCAAGGATAAATGTAAACTAGAGTTACCTAATCAATTTTCCCATGGAAGGTGACGTGCTTATTGCGACGTGATAAGAACAAATACAACATTATCATTCGCACTTTAGATTTATTTATTTATACAATGTTGTTTTTAACTATTCGCTTATGTACATAAAATAATTTTAGTTTCTACTGTAATAAAATATGTAAGTGTTTCCCCATATCTATCGACGCGAAATCGGCAAAAGGCGATAGAAAAAAGCTTTATGTCCACACATTAATAGCTAACGAGGCAAGGTTCGGCTCAGTTCGGGTCGGCCGACGCCTACCGATCCGTCCACGTCTTTCGCTCTTATTGCGTAAATAGACATAAAGCCTTTTCTGTCGGCTTTTGCCAATTCCGCCTCGATAGTGGGGAAACCCTAAAAAAGTTTGCCTCGAGATTTCAATTTATATGGTTTTACATAGTGTCCTAATATATACAAACAGTCGTAGGCAAACACTCATACCTTGAGTTCTATAGATAATTCTATTGCTTTCCTAGTCACCTACAATATTGTACGATGAGCTTCATAAACCAAATAGCCGTTTACTCAGTCGACACATCACGCGGATATCACAAACATATACTTTCAGTTTCCCACAAAAACTAAAATAAAGGAAATACCTAGGTATCTTAAAATAAAGAGGACCTCTCCTACACTTTCGATATGACGAGAAAAATACTTTATATTACCAAATATATATACAACAACAAAGTACAGGCTTCATATATAAATTTTCGCGCTTAGAAGTTATCATGTCATGACAAAACTTAAAAAGTATACATCACGTAATGAATAAATCAACATATTCTAATATTCTTAATCATTTATCACGATAACAGATAACATGGAAATATCACATGAAGAAATATTTAAATATCAATGTTAATTACAACTTCAAAATGGCAAACCATAATTAAATATCATAGATATACATATCATAGCTTTAGGTAATTACTTTTACTGTTTCACGACCGCAATTTTAAACTGTAGTAGTAAAAGTGTCAGTACGACTGAATTCAGTTTAAATTGGAAATACTAATATGTTATTTATATTCTAGTCTAGTGACATTGGTAAGGAACATAAAGTAATACAGTACTGAGCGTTAGGTCTATATTGGAAGCGATATCGTTTGACACTATATGAATATTCTGCATTTGTATTATTAAATCACAGCTACTTTTATTGGTGTCCTTGAGCGCTTACAATGTCTTTAAATACCATCGTTAATGTGGATAATGGATATTCTTAAACACACCTACATGGTGAAAGGCACTAAGACCCTAATCTACAATAAAATTTCTGTACACTGTATTTACTGAAAATGAAAGTCTGCATGTACTATGAATTATGATTCTGGCAAATAGCATACGCTCGACTAGCCAATAATATAATAGTAGTATATACAATTTCAAGTACCTAGTATTAAGAATTATTAAACATTGCAATACATTTTTTTGATTATGCAAGAAGAGTACTAACTACATTAAATGCATTTAACTCATTTATATACATGACTGAATCAATAAATTCACAAAATAAATGTTAATTATGCAATACATTTTCTGGTAAGTAATTTATTGTAATATTTCATTCATACAAGTACTAGTCTCAGATTAAGGCCTATACACACTTTTTGAAAGGCGATTATATTCATCGATGAAAATAGCCTATTTATTATACATATGATAAAGCCTTTACTGTTCATCTAATTTTGTAATGTGTAAGTGTAACATAAATTACGACTGGATATGTAAAACAGTAGCACTAGAAATCGCGGGCCCAATATTACAGGGTTCTATGTTTCACTTCTATCGAATTGAAATTTGAGTATTGTCATAGTGACATTAAGTCTAAATTTAACTACCCTGAAAATCTAACATAGAACCCTGTAATATTGGGCCAGCGATATGTTAACTCATAGTGCTGCTACACTGATGTTATGTTATAATTATAAAGCACAGTGTGACAAGGATGCCGTTATTGTGCCATAATAGCGCTAGCGGCATCCTTGTTACACTATGTTTTATAGCATTGACATCAATGTAGTAGGAACATCAGTAATAAAAATAAGTGATTAATCCTCTTGTTGTATAATAAAATAATATTTTTGTCGCTATAATCTCGTAGCAGAAATGTATTTTACATCTAGACAAGATAATTTAAAATGCTGAGATTCAGGTAAAACTGAAACTTTAGGCGAAGCATTTATAGCTGAAATGCATGTAAGTACTTACTACTAATAAAACTTAGGAAACTCATAGTTTCAACCTCTTAGAGAGTCTTATTGTAAATCTAGGTGCTATAATGCCGGCGATTTTTTATTTTCGATACTAAATTACAGATTTTTAGTGCAGGGCCGAGCTTCAAACCCATGTACTTCATCATCATGTCTGAATTGAGAAGTAGTAACGCCTTGCCATCAATTTCCTGTAACAAATACAATTATTAATCCTTAATGATATCTAGCTTTACCTACAGCAGCTATTTACTACACATATACCTAAGGTCAAAAAAAAAAACAAATTGCGCACCGCTGTTTGTCCATATAATTGTTTACGAAAGCTATTCTTGTGATGATACTTCTAAAAATGTTGGGACTTGGGACACCGCATTATGGATAAAAAATAGTCTTCTAGTATAGCTTGGATTTAAGTTTTTTTGTCGTATCCTCATGACTGTGGGACGGGACGTGACGGTTGTCGACAGATCTCACCTGTAGGTAATGTTTACACTTTTGCACCTTATTCATAGAGAACCTCCTATAGAGTTGTAATGTTGCTCATTTTGTTCGCGCCACGAGTCACGAACACTTGAGGGAGGCGTGCGGGGCGGGTGGGTGATAGCGGCGCTGCGGTTGGTCGATTCAAAATTCGCGCGCTGGCGCATGCTTGCGTAGTGATGGGACACGCGTAGTACAAGTAACTGGTACTATACCGTACCGTAACGTATTTTACTGTTGCTATTGTAGGTATTTACTGTTTACTAAATTAGTTACGGTAGGTTAGTAGGTCTGACTTTCAATCCGAAGGTCCCGGGTTCAAACCCCGGCTCGTACCAATGAGTTTTTCGGAACTTATGTACTAGTGCACGGTGTACGAGTCTAATTTTACAGTAATACCGCAAATCGATGTACAGTTTAGCCATTTGGCACACGCATACTAGAGGTCAAAACATAAATTTTCATCCGCAGTTCTTAAAAAAATTTCCCTTAGGAGGGGGGTACTGATTCATTATTTTTTTTGTATGGGAAAAAAAATATTTTTTTTTCAAAAACCTATCATGTGTGGTATCATATGAAAGGGCTAATAGAGGCGGTTCTAATAATATACCACATCATTATATTTCAGCCATTTTTTTAAAATTAAAACAAAAATAATTTTCAAAACATACCAAGTTTGGGCTCCCCCAGATACGATATGGCTGGTTTTTTTTTGGTACTTTATATCAAAAATGATAATAGATATCCTCATATCTGACCTCAAGAAAGCAATTTTGAAAATAATTTCATTAAGTATTTATTTTTTATTTTTCAATATTCAGTACATTTTGTACTGCGTTATTTTGTAATATTGAAAAATAAAAAATAAATACTTAATGAAATTATTTTCAAAATTGCTTTCTTGAGGTCAGATATGAGGATATCTATTATCATTTTTGATATAAAGTACCAAAAAAAAACCCAGCCATATCGTATCTGGGGGAGCCAAACTTGGTATGTTTTGAAAATTATTTTTGTTTTAATTAAAAAAAAATGGCTGAAATATAATGATGTGGTATATTATTAGAACCACCTCTACTAGCCCTTTCATATGATACCACACACGATAGGTTTTTGAAAAAAAAATTTTTTTTCCCATACAAAAAAAAATATGAATCAGCACCCCCCTCCTAAGGGAAATTTTTTTAAGAACTGCGGATGAAAAATTTTGTTTTGACCTCTAGTATGCGTGTGCCAAACGGCTAAACTGTACATCGATTTGCGGTTTCTTTTTGTATACAAGGGGCACTATACGAAATATAATTTGATATTTACCAATCGCTATACGGTGAAGGAAAACATCGTGAGGAAACCTGCATACATCCGCGGAGAAATTCAAAGGTGTATGTGAAGTTCCCAACCCGCTTTGGGCCAGCGTGGGGACTATAGCCTGATCCCTCTCGTGCATGAGAGGAGGCCTGTGCCCAGCAGTGGGACGTATAGAGGCTAACATATTATTATTATATTATTATATATTAGGTTATTAAAATATATATCTACCTACTTTATAAAGTTACTAAGTGGCTTATATTATAGAAGCAACGTTTATGTCACTATGTGACACCCATTTAAAGTGTCGTATAAAAACAAAGCTCATATCGCACCTATTAAAAGTTGCTTAAAGCCACTCTCATGTGACACCCATTGAAAGTGTCATAGAACAACGCTCATGTGATATCTTTAAAAAGTTCCTTAAAGCAACTTTTATGTGACACCCATTGAAAGCGTCTTATGGAAGCAACGCTAATGTGACACCTTTAAAATGCATCGTATAGAAGCAACGCTCGTGTGGCACCCATTAAAAGTTTCATACAGCAACTCCCATTGATCGGTCATGTGAGACCCATTGAAATTACCATACAGAAGCAACCCTCATGTGACACCCATTGAAAATATCGTATAGAATCAACACTCGTGTGGTACCTATTAACCTACACATACTTACTATGAAAGTATGAAAAAACTGCCAACTGAATAAATCAATAAATTGTCTACTCAAAACTTAAATTAAAATTTAAATGAAATTTACTACATAGTAGGTACATACTATATTTCGTAAATGCGGTACTGCGAAAGCACGTGGTGCCAGTAAGTCTGGGACAATCACCGGCACATCACTATTGTACACGTGCTTGCGTAAGAAAGGAATAGCACATTGAGTTTTTTACTTAACGAACAGAGACGGGCACACTATACTACTTCTCTATGTCCAGTTTAAATGAACTCCGCTGTAGGAAACAAATTTTCAGTCAAAATATGATTTTAACTTACAAGTGGAATGTAATTTCACGTTTTTCGATTCTCAACGTTTAGGAACAGTTAATACACCACCCTACATTAAAATAAGCCATGATTTGAATAGTTTTTATGTACGTATTCAATTTTTTTGCTTGCATACACGCACACTACGCGCAGGTCTAAAACATGGACGCAACTGAGCGGCCGGCGGCCGACCGCGCAATTTATAAGCCCAATAGCACCAACGAGTGGTGACCTCCAGTCGCCTTATAAGGCTTATCTAGTGGTTGTCTTATCTGTGACCTTATTACAAAGATATCATTGACGTCGACTGTACATACAGCCACTCTTTCTCCTTATCATCCTTGACGTGCGTCCAGTCATTATATGCTTCTCCAGACTCTCTGGCCCGCATCTGCTCAGATGGCCGAAGAAACTTAGTACTATTATATCATAGTACTTATAATATTAGACCAATTATTTTCACTTGTAATTAAATTATTTTCAAAAAAGCCGAAGAGGTCGAGTAATTGGTCGAAAACCGTTGAAATAAAAGTGCCGTTCACTCATCCTTGAAGCAGACCAGCGTGCGTGGTGAGCGCCGACGCCGAGTCGGCAACGGCTATAAGCCGATCACGTCCCCTACTGACAAATTAACAGTCTCATCTTATCCTAAATGCATATAGCTTCTCCGTTCCGTTAAGAGAGCAAATGTTGAAAACAACCTTCATGTAAAATATCAAATCACCATCTAAGACTGTTCAGATATAATTTTAAACAATAGAACCTACTCTAGTCCACCTTTCTAAGAACAAATGCCCGAGCTACTGGAAAAATACTTAAATCACTACTGGTGTGCCTATAATATTTGAAGGGTTCAGTCCAGGATCCCATCATCAGATCCTGACTTCATTCATGAGTCATGAACTCATGACAATATGACCAAATTCGTCAAAAATAGCAAAAACAAAGATCCTTACGAAATGAGAATTTCCTCTTTCGTTCTTGAAGTCGGTTGTGCGGGTGTTTCTATTGCGCTACGAGTGGGCGCATATGGCTTTCAAAGGTTAGCAACGCAAAAGCGGCTTCCTTGATGTTTCTTATGTTCTTGGGTCGCCTGCTCGTAACTCATTTTTTTTAAACATCGCACTCACATGTTTCCGGAAGAGATCAGCGTGCGCGGCCAGCGCGGGGTCGGCGGCGGCGATGAAGCCGATCACGTCCTCCACCGACCAGTCGCCGGGCGCGCCGGCGCCGGGCGGCGGGGGCGCGCACGTGGTCGACGACGCCACGCCCACCGAGTGCTCCGCCCCCGCCCCCGGCCCCGCCCCCGCCACCGCCCCCGCCCCGCGCGCCAGCTTGCTGCTGCCCGCCGGGCCCTCCTCCTGCAACACCACACCACCCCGCTAGGGTTAACCATGAAAACAACAATTACGATACAACACTAGTATCCTCGAAGAATGCCCTCAACACTTGATGATTGTGACATTATTGCAGTCTATGGATTTCGACCCTTTTATTATAGAATAAAGTTGAGGATTCATATTTAAGTCTTCATGTTTATTTACAATATTTAGTGTCAGCGACACACATGTGACACCTCTGGAGTTGCCGGCGTCCGATGGTAGCTGCGGGCCATTTGTAACTTTGTAGCATTTGTTATGTTCTTTTAAGGTGCTCTTACACGGGCGATTTTTCGGGAAATTATTGCCCGGCGATACGGTGCCGAAACTAATGGAGCAATTGGAGCAATTAATTGAGCAATACGAGGCAATTTCCAGATATTGCGGCAATTATTTCGGCAATCATTTCCCGTATTGCTCCATTCATTTCCGTGTTGCTCTGTACTGCCGACTACAATTGCCGGTATATCCAGACGATTGGAAAATTCAAGGCAATTTGTATTTCTATCCCGTACGCACATATATGCATGTCCCATTCTTTTTCTAGTAGGGCGAGCGCGGTCCAGGTGTAGGGGGAGGGGAAACGGCCTGTTACAATAAATCTGTTCAAAAGGTCGTTTATTAAGGAATATTTTGCGGCGCTTACGTCATTTTACTATGTGTTTTTGAGTCATAACTCAAAAACGGCTCAACCGATTCTATTCAAAATAGTTTTCATTGAAAGTACTAATTAAGCCTCACATTCGTGAATTTTACGGATTTTTTGAACCCACGGTTCAAAAGTTAGATGGGGGGGGGGGGACTTTTAAACTTTAATTAAACCCTAAGAACTTGATACCCATTTGGGCTTTATACTTATATTTCCACTGAATCCAGAAATTTATTAGCTATTAATCTCTAACCATTCACGAGATATTGACCTCCGAAAATCACTATTTTTACCACTGGCTGACTGGCTCACTCACTGATCCACTGACTCATCATCAAAACTATTGACTACGGGTCACCACACACCTAGCGGTTTTCCTCGCGGAATTAGCGGAAATTCATAGACAAAATGCTTAATTTGTCTATGGTAGCGGAAATTTGTCTATGGCTTCCATACAAAAAATCTGCTACCATAGACAAATTTCCGCTACTTCCGCTAATTCCGCGAGGAAAACCGCTAGGTGTGTGGTGACCCTACATCCAGATAACCTAGAAAGTTGTGGCATCCAGTTAGGCATTCGTGTTATTCGTGTGTAAACAACAGGAAGAATCTAAAAACTTGTTTCTGAAAATTAGTTCTCTTCCTGCAAGATATGAACGCATCTATTTCTCTTTTTTTAAGTCATTATTTTAAATGCACTGCAAGCTTCCGCAGCTAGAATTACCTCGTCCATAGTTCAGAGAGATTCTGATTTTGGGGCGAGTGCGGTGCGGTTGAGCAATATTTCGAATTGCTTGAAATTGCTCGATATGGCCGTGACGTCAAAATTATAAGAGCACCTTTATACGGGCGATAAAAATTGCCGAATTGCCGCAATTTTGACGTCAAGGTGCTCTTATACGGGCGATATAAATTGCCGAATTGCCGCAATTTTGACGTCACGGCCATATCGAGCAATTTCAAGCAATTCGAAATATTGCTCAATATGGGGCAATTATTGCTCCAGTATGGCGCCATTCTGGCTCCATTCGAATTGCCCCATATAGCAGCAACTCGGGAAACTAGGCAATACGTTCATACACGAGAAATACAGTGGAGCAATACGACCGCGTCGTTTCCCCCCCTTGCACTCAGACCGCACCGCACTCGCCCCAAAAACAGAATCTCTCTGAACTATGGACGAGGTAATTGTAGCTGCGGAAGCTTGCAGTGCATTTAAAATAATGACTTAAAAAAAGAGAAATAGATGCGTTCATATCTTGCAGGAAGAGAACTTATTTTCAGAAACAAGTTGTTAGATTCTTCCTGTTGTTTACACACGAATGACACGAATGCCTAACTGGATGCCACAACTTTCTAGGTTATCTGGATGTAGTCAATAGTTTTGATGATGAGTCAGTGGATCACTGAGCCAGTCAGTCAGTGGTAGAAATAGTGATTTTCGGAGGTCAATATCTCGTGAATGGTTAGAGATTAATAGCTGAAATTTCTGGATTCAGTGGAAATATAAGTATACAGCCCAAATGGGTATCAAGTTCTTAGGGTTTGGGAACGTACCCTAACTACGTGACTCATTTTTTTCAGTTTTTGACCCCCCTCTTCCCCCTCGGTGACCATCCGTTGTAATTGCCAAGACCCCCCCCCCCCCCCCCTCTCTCCTAGTTGTCACGTAGTAAAACTCGCACATATAGTTTAGAGTGATGTTTTGGACATAGAAAGCAAAAAAACCTAATTTTGCCTACTTATTGCCTTTTATTTACTCGACACTGGCCGCGTGACGCCAAAGGTGCATGGAAACCTATAATTAGAAGCGCGATATTTGAGCATAATTATTGACTACGTGACAGAACCTAAGACTCCCCCCCCCCCCTCCCCCTGTGACCTAGAGTAGTATTTTGACGACCCCCCCTCCCCCCCCCTAAACTGGTCACGTAGTTTGGGTACGTTCCCTTTAAAGTTTAAAACAGGGCGTCCCCCCTCCCCCCCATCTAACTTTTGAACCTTGGGTCTAAAAATCCGTAAAATTCACGAATGTGAGACTTAATTAGTACTTTCAATGAAAACTATTTTGAATAGAATCGGTTGAGCCGTTTTTGAGTTATAAAACACATAGTAAAATGACGTAAGCGCCGCAAAATATTCCTTAATAAACGACCTTTTGAACAGATTTATTGTAACAGGCCGTTTCCCCTCCCCCTACACCTGGACCGCGCTCGCCCTATTAGAAAAAGAATGGGACATGCATATATGTGCGTACGGGATAGAAATACAAATTGCCTTGAATTTTCCAATCGTCTGGATATACCGGCAATTGTAGTCGGCAATACAGAGCAACACGGAAATGAATGGAGCAATACGGGAAATGATTGCCGAAATAATTGCCGCAATATCTAGAAATTGCCTCGTATTACTCAATTAATTGCTCCATATTGCTCCATTAGTTTCGGCAACGTATCGCCGGGCAATAATTGCCCGAAAAATCGCCCGTGTAAGAGCACCTTCACGGCCATATCGAGCAATATCAAGCAATTCGAAATATTGCTCAATGTGGGGCAATTATTGCTCCAGTATGGCGCCATTCTGGCTCCATTCGAATTGCCCCATATAGCAGCAACTCGGGAAACTAGGCAATACGTTCATACACGAGAAATACAGTGGAGCAATACGACCGCGTCGTTTCCCCCCCCTTGCACTCACACCGCACCGCACTCGCCCCAAAATCAGAATCTCTCTGAACTATGGACGAGGTAATTCTAGCTGCGGAAGCTTGCAGTGCGTTTAAAATAATGACTTAAAAAAAGAGAAATAGATGCGTTCATATCTTGCAGGAAGAGAACTAATTTTCAGAAACAAGTTTTTAGATTCTTCCTGTTGTTTACACACGAATGACACGAATGCCTAACTGGATGCCACAACTTTCTAGGTTATCTGGATGTAGTCAATAGTTTTGATGATGAGTCAGTGGATCAGTGAGCCAGTCAGTCAGTGGTAAAAATAGTGATTTTCGGAGGTCAATATCTCGTGAATGGTTAGAGATTAATAGCTGAAATTTCTGGATTCAGTGGAAATATAAGTATAAAGCGCAAATGGGTATCAAGTTCTTAGGGTTTGGGAACGTACCCAAACTACGTGACTCATTTTTTTCAGTTTTTGACCCCCCCTCTCCCCCCTCGGTGACCATCCGTAGTAATTGCCAAGACAACCCTAGTTGTCGCGTAGTAAAACTCGCACATATAGTTTAGAGTGATGTTTTGGACATAGAAAGCAAAAAAACATAATTTTGCCTACTTATTGCCTTTTATTTACTCGACACTGGCCGCGTGACGTCAAAGGTGCATGGAAACCTATAATTAGAAGCGCATAATTATTGACTACGTGACAGAACCTAAGACTCCCCCCCCCCCCTCCCCCTGTGACCTAGAGTAGTATTTGGACTACCCCCCTCCCCCCCCCCCCCCCTGAACTGGTCACGTAGTTTGGGTACGTTCCCTTTAAAGTTTAAAACAGGGCGTCCCCCCTCCCCCCCCATCTAACTTTTGAACCTTGGGTCTAAAAATCCGTAAAATTCACGAATGTGAGACTTAATTAATACTTTCAATGAAAACTATTTTGAATAGAATCGGTTGAGCCGTTTTTGAGTTATTTATAACTCAAAAACACATAGTAAAATTACGTAAGCCTAATAAACGACCTTTTCAACAGATTTATTGTAACAGGCCGTTTCCCCTCCCCCTACACCTGGACCGCGCTCGCCCTACTAGAAAAAGAATGGGACATGCATATATGTGCGTACGGGATAGAAATACAAATTGCCTTGAATTTTCCAATCGTCTGGATAAACCGGCAATTGTAGTCGGCAATACAGAGCAACACGGAAATGAATGGAGCAATACGGGAAATGATTGCCGAAATAATTGCCGCAATATCTAGAAATTGCCTCGTATTGCTCAATTAATTGCTCCATATTGCTCCATTAGTTTCGGCATCGTATCGCCGGGCAATAATTGCCCGAAAAATCGCCCGTGTAAGAGCACCTTAAGAGCACCTTTACAATTGACAACATTTCCAATCTAATACGCAACTAATATTAACAAGTCAAAGGGTCTGGCCGGACCGCCATACCAAAATCGCCCCTGGCTGAATTTGAGATATTGTTATGCACGATTATTCGTTTTATTATTACATATACTTTTGGTGAATATTATGCCTTAAATGATTCCCGTTTGCGAAAAAATTAAAAAAAAAGAAATTTCGTTTTTATTTTATTTCTTTAAAACCACGTATTCGATTGAGTTGTTCTTTGGATATTTTATAGATATATTAGGGATTCATCAAAGAAAAAAAATTAACTTCCTGACTTTATTTTAAGTACATAATTTTTTGAGTTTATTTTTAAAATATTTTTTTTATACTACATATGAGTTAGCGACACCTACCATATTTTCATATAATATGCGCATTTTTATACTCTATTACATATATTTTTATCAAAAATATTGGTTTGGATCAACAACTTGAAAAAAAAATTTTCATAAACGGAGTGGACAAAATTAAACTTTATTATTATTAGTATTTAATTGTCTAACACCGGGAGTGGCCCTTTTTTCCTCAATTGAAACGGGTTATTATTTGAAAAAAAAAACATGTGTCGCTAACTCATATGTAGTATAAAAAAAATATTTTAAAAATAAACTCAAAAAATCATGTACTTAAAATAAAGTCAGGAAGTTAATTTTTTTTTCTTTGATGTATCCCTAAGATATCTATAAAATATCCAAAGAACAAGTCAATCGAATATGTGGTTTTAAAGAAAAAAAAATAAAAACGAAATTTCTTTTTTTTTAATTTTTTCGCAAACGGGAATCATTTAAGGCATAATATTCACCAAAAGTATATGTAATAATAAAAGGAATAATCGTGCATAACAATATCTCAAATTCAGCCAGGGGCGATTTTGGTATGGCGGTCCGGCCAGACCCTTTTCTAATGTAATCAATAATCATAAAAAAAACTTTATTTATCAATTCAGTACTTACACTTGTAGATCTCTTAATGGCCTTAGTAACACCCTCCGAAGGGGACTCTCCACACAACTGGCAGGACCGGCCCGCAGCATCCCCCGTGTCTATCTCTATCATCCCTAGGCAACAGTTCAGTCCCTCGCACACAGCTTTGAGCCAATTCTTCAACTCATCTGTTGTTAGTTCTGATGGCACTTTCACTGTGTAATTCTTACTCCCCGTTGAAACCTGAAATTACTTTTAACTTTAGTTTTTTAATGGTAAAATAGTGCCTACTCATTTATTAGGTTTTTATGTAAAAAGCATTACATAATTTTGTATTGAGCCGTAACAACTGTTTTTTTTTCTTTTATTTCCAAACATTATAAGGCTACTAGCATTAAGATGTGCACATTGCCCACCAATCATCTCTTACACAATACCACAATTTATTTGAAAAAAAAAAGATGTGTTTCAGAAAATAATATTTATTTATTTATTTTTATTTTTATTTAAACTTTATTGCACAAACAAAAAGTGTACAAGAGGCGGACTTAATGCCTTAAGGCATTCTCTACCAGTCAACCTTTGGATCAAACCGAAAACTTGAATTAGTGCAGGATCCTAGAAATCGAGAGATATTTAGAAACACAAATCAACATTACTATTTATTTAAAATACACATACACAAATAAGAACATAACATATACATACATATACAGATACATAAATAAATATATAGTACCCATGTATATCAGAATTTGTTTCAATCATTATTCCCATTTGATTCCAATTTCCAATACAACTCCAATGTTGATATTTGTTGTGAGGGAGTTGTGTTGGAAATGGATTGTTTTAATGTGTTGTTTATTTATTTTATTTTAAAGTTGCTCTTGCTATGATATTTTGTGTTGTATACAACTAAAAATTTATATCTTTAATCCAGAATGATTAAACAGGTAAACAAGTTATAATCAAACATTATTTCCAAATCTCATTAATTTGTAAAGTTTATATGTACCTAATTTGCACTGTGCAAATAGATCCGTCTTGTGTATAAAACAATATGATAATTTTGATCAATAAAAAAAATTACCTGTACATTATTAATATTAGAATAGCTACTAGATGCCGTAAGTATAGCCCGAGTCAGCCTCTGAGGGTCAGGATGAATACTAAGCAAGTCCTTAGCTAGAGCCTCTGCCGCCCCCGAGGGCCCCGAGCCTGAGATCACACTGGGCAAGGAAGTGCTGCCCCCGGAGCAGCCGCTGCGGATGTGCAACCTGACAGTTGCCGCAGGTGTTGATGTGATGGTGTTGGAATTACCAGCCCCGGTGGAGCCACCTTCAGGTAGGGCTGGATTTGGTATACCACTGGATCGGAACTTAAACCTGTAAAATAGATGAATAAGATTGATTACATCATCATCAAAATTGTATAGCCTAAAACATACTATTGAATACAGAAGTACCACTGTTTATGATAGAATGAGCTATAGTCCCCAAACTGACCAAGTGAGAACTAAAGGAAAGACATGATTTCAATAGGCCACAAATATTTAGTTTAGCCAAAGTGATGGAAATTTATCAAAAGGTATTACAAAATGTCAAATACCTGGATGGTGTAGTAGCACTTTTCTGACCTGGTGGCTGCAGTGGGTGGCCTGCCCTGGCACACCAGCCAACAGGAAAGATATCCCTTGAATCATATTTACACCAGTAATCAAATGCACCCCTCCAGCCATCAAAGTTAACATGAATCTGATCATTTCTCACTGCCCCAATAGTTGCACAGCAAATGAGCTGAGGATTCTTTTTATCTACTGCTTCTAGTTTCTGTCCAACTACAAACAAATTGGACTTGGGAGTTGGAGGCTCAGGTTGGAACACCTTAGCTGGAGCCATCTCTGCCCCATTCAAAGTTTTGAGCAAAAACATTGGCCAGCTGCTTGCGTTCATTCGAAAACCTAGAGGAGGCTGTAGCATGCCTTCATTTTTCTCACAATGTCCTATTGTGTGAATGTCGCCCGCATCCACGAGCCGCCAAAAATCATTCTTATTGTCGCTGCCGTCGAGCCTCAGCCGCAGCCGCGGCCCCAGCACGCCGACTACGCTCGCGATGCACGTTGACGTCAAGTTGCGCGGATCCAGAGCCTCCAACTTCATATTGATTTTGAAATCATTAACAGGTGGCACTGGCGCCTGTTTGAAACATTCCTGCGGTGCAGCGGTACTATTAGTTTCTTTCATATACTCCGTCCAGTCAAAAGTCTGATAAATATCGTAGAAAGTTCCGGGTGTGTTGTTATTAGAATGATTCTCGGAGCCGTTAGCGCCGTTACCGGAATGAGGAGAGGTCGTCCGTTTTTCATTTTTCTTTTGATATTTATTTAAACAGTACGTAGAGCAGAAGTTCTTGCTGTTCGAGGGAGCATTTCCTCGAATAACAGTGTCGCAGTGAAGACAGGCGCCCTTGCTATACGCTTGCCTGAATTCTGATAGACACGTTTCCGAACAAAACTCCTTTTTACTGTTTTCTGTAGGCCAGACGTACTTGAGAGGCGTCTTACTTTCAGCGCACCAAGTGCAGGTGCGTTTCGGTGGTCTTCCAGGTCCACGTATTTTGCCGGGAGCTGGCCCCGATGAGCCAACTGTATTGTTTGACATCGTTACGCTTTATAATTCTCAGTACATTATCGCACATTCGCACCTTTATAGCATATCCCTAATCACATGATATCAAAACTTGCCACAGAAATTCACTATTTGAAGTAGAAATCGCTATTTCGCACAAATAAACAGATACTATTTATGACGCCGTTCTACAAACGGCCATGATAGATCTTTTTTTTTTCAAGGTTGCCAGGAGCGAAAATTACAATTAAATTAAGGCTCACCCACGGCTCACCACCTTTGATTATTAAACCAACCGGATGCGAGACGCGCTCTCATTTCTATCGGAAAACGTCTGCCGTTTTTTGCGGGGGAACGAGAACAATTCAATGTCTAAAAGCGGTATTAGACATTGCAATCTGCAGGGCCCTATCTGTCAGGTTGGAAGGTGTAATTAAAGGTAGGGCCCGTAGGAAGCTGAAGGAGGGTAGGGAGAGGCAGGGTACACAACAGATTGGGCCCTGCAGGTTGCAATGTCTAATAGCCGTTTTAATTACACCTTCCAACCTGACAGATTGGGCCCTGCAGGTTGCAATGTCTAATAGCCGTTTAAGTCATGTTTTTTCAATCTATAATCACAGAATAATATTAGGGTCGCCAAACACCTAGCGGTTTTCCTCGCGGAATTACCGGAAGTAGCGGAAATTCATAGACAAATTTAGCATTTTGTCTATGAATTTCCTCTACTTCCGGTAATTTGTCTATGGCTTCCATACAAAAAATCTGCTACCATAGACAAATTTCCGCTACCATAGACAAATTTCCGCTACTTCCGGTAATTCCGCGAGGAAAACCGCTAGGTGTGTGGCGACCCTAATAGTATTTCATACAGAAAGTCATCTCCCCTACAAAATCAGTGTTTGACAGCACTTTAACAGATAAAAGTTGACAGATGACGTTCACATACAATATTCCCTTTTGAACCACTAAGGTTGGCAAGTACGCAATTAGTATTATTACTGGACCTGCCCCAATCTGCCTCAATCTTCCTAATCTATCAGTAATTTTAATAAAAAACTAGTAAACGTCAAATTTATTACCTTATTTGCCCAATCTAATTATTATTTTAATACAAAACTTCTACTATGTACTACTTAAATATTTTATCTTGACTGTGGTCATGCCGCAAATAAACAAAAGGGATTTTGGCAACCCCGAAAACGTATCCGATACGTTCCAAGGCGGTAGCTGTCACTTCGTGGAGATGAACCCCCCTGCTATAATCCACCCATAATCAATATTTACATAAATTAATCTCTTTCGTGGCCGATAAAACTTAGGGTCACCACACACCTAGCGGAATTAGCGGAAGTCGCGGAAATTCATAGACAAAATGCTTAATTTGTCTATGGTAGCGGAAATTTGTCTATGACTTCCATACAAAAAATCTGCTACCATAGACAAATTTCCGCTACCATAGACAAATTTCCGCTACTTCCGCTAATTCCGCGAGGAAAACCGCTAGGTATGTGGTGACCCTTGCGCAGGAATCTTTGAAATTTGAATTTAAAATAATGCTGTTCTACTATTAAATTAATTTCTTATGTACAGTTTTTTGAGTTAACTTACTATTTATTTCCAAGTTTTTTTCCAATATACGCTGGTATCACTCATAAATGCAGGGCAGTGTTGCAAGCGGTACTGAATTGCGATTTTTTTGCGATTTTGGAAAGGTATCCGTCGATAAATTGATATTATTTGAGACACTGATAAACACACCAAACGAATGCTATAGTTATATTAGTTATTGACGTCAAACCCCATACTGTTAATGACGTCAGTGACTTGAAATTTTTTAAGGTTATGTTTTTAGGAAAATAAATCGACCACTTCGAGAAGAGGAGCTTTCTCTGGGAACTTTTACATGATTAATATATTTTTCAGACGTAACATGTCGCAAAATATAGTTTCTAAAATATTAAATAATGCTGAAACAGCAGAAAAGCGCCTTGCCGAGCTAAAGTCAAAGGTATTTCGAAAATAATAATTTATCAAAACTTGTAGGTAGCTTTAATGTAATAGTTCTAACAGATTTTTATTTCATAAGATCAAGTAATAACGCTTTTGAATATCGTTTTAGCTTGAAGAAGTAAGAAAGATAAAAGTTGAAGAAAAAATCAGAGAACTTACTCAAGAAAATTACATTCTATCTGCAAAGGTAGAAAAAGCTAAAGCCGAACTTATTAGACTTGAAACATTGAATGGAAAAAAACAAATCCCGTTACCGAGTAGAGTAACTTCTACATTACAAGGTGACAACAAACCGGTCCAACTTGAAGGAGACCAACCAGCACCAAAAAAAGAGAAAAAGGAAAAAGACACTTCTAAAAAGGCTAAACCAAATGCGCCTCCGGCGGCAGACAGTCCAGCTACTGTCAGCAAGCTAGACTTCCGTATTGGAAAGATTGTTGAAATCAACAAGCACCCTGATGCCGATTCATTGTATGTTGAGCAAATTGACTGTGGCGAAGACAAGCCTCGGACTGTTGTGTCTGGGCTTGTGAACCATGTTCCCATTACCGAAATGCAGAATAAAATTGTTATGGTACTGTGCAACTTAAAACCGGTTAAGGTATGAGAAATGTTCTAAAGCAAATATTTAGTTTTTTTTTTGTCAAATCAAATTTCTGACAAGTCTTTTTAGGGTTCCGTACCTCAAAAGGAAAAAAAAACGGAACCCTTATAGGATCACTTTGTTGTCCGTCTGTCTGTCTGTCTGTCTGTCTGTCTGTCTGTCTGTCTGTCTGTCTGTCTGTCTGTCTGTCAAGACCATTTTTCTCAGGAACGCGTGGAGGTATCGAGCTGAAATTTATATCAAATACTTAGGTTTATTGTCCCTTGAAGCTGTGAAAAAATCAAACTTAAAAGCCAACGCAATCAAAAGATACAGTCGTTTATGCTGCAAATTTTAGAGTTTTCGGCACTCGCAAAACCTACGGGGTACTTCCCATGAACTAAGAAACTTGAAATTTGGCACGAAGCAACGTCATATAGCATAGACAAAGGAAAAATTATAAAAAGTAAACATTTTTAGTAAAATCATACAAAAATATATATTTTAAATTTTAAATTTACTACCTTTTTCCTCGTAAACGCGTAAAATTATTAAGTTGAAATTCATGTCAAATACTCAGGGTTATAGGACTTTTCAGATGTAGCATAACCAAACTTTTATGTCAACGCAATCAAAAGAAATAGCAATTTAAGTTCCATATTTTGAAACTGAGTACTCGCAAGAAACTCAAAACCTAAAGGGTACTTCCCGTAAACTCAGAAACTTGAAACTTGGCACGAAGAAACTTCATGTAGCACAGACAAAGGAAAAATTACGAAAAGTAGATTTTTTTTGTAAAATCATACAAAAAAATATTGTTAAAATTTTTAACTTACTACCATTTTCCTCGTAAACGCGTGAAGTTATTCAATTGAAATTCATGTCAAATACTCAGGGCTATAGTACCTTTCAGATGTAGCAAAACCAAATTTTTATGTCAACGCAATCAAAAGGAATAGCAATTTAAGTTGCATATTTTGAAACTGAGTACTCGCGAGATACTCAAAACCTAAAGGGTACTTCCCGCAAGCTCAGAATCTTTAAACTTGGCACGAAGCAACGTCATATAGCGGAGACAAAGGAAAAATTATAAAAAGTAGACATTTTTAGTAGAATCATACAAAAAATATTTTTTTTAATTTGAAACTTACTACCTTCTTCTTCGTAAACGCGTAAAGGTATTAAATTGAAATTTATATCAAATACTCAGGTCTATTATACCTTTCAGCTGTGGCAAAAACAAACTTTCATGTCAACGCAATCAAAAAAAAATAACAATTTAAGTTGCATATTTTGGAGATGAGTACTCGCAAGAAACTCAAAACCTAAAGGGTACTTCCCGTAAACTCAGAAACTTGAAACTTGGCACGAAGAAACTTTATATAGCAAAGACAAAGGAAAAATTACGAAAAGTAGACATTTTTAGTAAAATAGTACTTAAAATGTTTTTTTAAATTTTAAACTTACTACCTGTTTCCTCGTAAACGCGTAGAGGTATTGAATTGAAATTCATATTATATACTCAGCTCTATAATATCTATCTGCTGTAGCAAAACGAAACTTTCATGTCCACGCAATCATAAGAAATAGCAATTGTTTTAGGTTTTTACGGAACCCTCGGTGCGCGAGTCCGACTCGCACTTGGCCGGTTTTTTATTTTTTAGATGAGAGGTGTAACTTCCGAAGCAATGGTGATGTGTGCCTCATCACCCGACAAGGTAGAAGTTCTTATCCCACCCAGTGGTGCTGTTCCTGGGGATCTGGTCTCATGTGAAGGCTATCCTAGAGAGCCTGAAGCTCAGTTGAACCCGAAAAAGAAAATCTTTGAAACCTGCGCCCCTGACCTTAAAACTAATGCAGATAAACTAGCCTGTTATAAAGGAACACCCCTTGTAGTCCCTGGTAAAGGACCAGTTACTGCGGCCAGTCTAAAGGATGTCCATGTTAAATAGGTGTTTATTTATAATTGTTTATAAATAAAATGTGAACTAGCAAATTGTTACTTATTTGCAAAAAAAGTACTTTTACCTTACCTTTTGTATGTATTTGTCATAATTTGTTAGGTACTAGCCGTGTCTACACCAGGCGCACCGCCTCGCGAGGAAATTGCCGCGCGCGGCAGCTCGGCTAGTCTGGACGTGCCTCGGCCGAGACAAACGCACGCGCGGCCGCAATGCCTCGAGCGAGGCACGTCCACATTAGCCGAGCTGCCGCGCGCGGCAATTTCCTCGTAAGGCGGTGCGCCTGGTGTAGACGCGGCTAATGAGATAGTAAATTTAAATCCAAGTGGAAGGGCCCAAAATATGGCACAAAGTATACCAGAGTAAGTATACCAAATACTCAAAGCACATCTCATGCCGAGTCTCGCGCCAAATAGACTGCAACCAGCTCTTCATAGGGTAAACCTATTTAACTGAAACAAAAAAATATGAATATTACTGCTTAGTCAATAAGATTCAGAATTCTACACTATGATTACCAATTATTTAATTATCGTATGGCGATTACACACTGGTTAGCAAATAGTTTTTTCACTTAAAATTTACAATTTTGCAGATAAGCTCGCATCCTTTGTCAGGTCTTTAAAGTCCTCAGCTGGTCCTTTGTATTTGGTGATGGGGCACTCGAATAGCATGTGGTGTATGGTCTGTTCCGGGTGTCCACATTCGCACGCCGCCGAATCGCTCCACCCCCACTTCTGCCATCGGTAAGCACAGTTACCGACACCAGTTCTCAGACGGTTGAGTCTGCACCATGTCTGTCGACTTTCATTAAACCCTTGATGATATGAATAAAATAAATAAAACAAGATTTAAGCAATGTCAACAATAATATATTACATCTCTAATTGATTACGAGTTGTCCTATAAGTAACAATTTACGGTCATTTCATTTTATCTAGAAGTCAAAAAATAGACCATTGAGGTGATGTAACAGTAACATGATCTCATAATCTTCATCATTTTGCTGACTGAATTAACTATCAGTATATGTAAAAAAACTAATCCATAGTTATGTAAAAAAACTAACCCATTCTAGATTTAAATTGGCATGTCTACTACAAGATTATATAAAAAGAAATATAGTACGACACCAGTAGGTACAGCTTTAGGTAGTCTAATCAATAGAGTTTTAGTAATAATCAATAATAAGACAAGTTTTCTCCTTGTTAAGGATGTTTTTTACATATATTTTTCCAAAAAAATATTCAAGGAACGATATTATGTTACCAAATCCTTTATTGACTGAACTACATATTGTCATTCTAACTCCAGCAACTTTATCAAATAAGCTTTTATAATTTTCGTCTGTTACAAATTAGTCTACGTACATTAAATGATGCACCGTTACATATAAAGCTGACACTGAGTTTCATTTTCATCTAATTATTTATTGTAAACGTGCATAATAGCTTTCTACTGTAAATAGTGAAAGTTCAACGTGGTTGTACAGTCGCTATCAGATATATCGGAGCGGCCAACGTAGTCACAAATATCTGAACAACGCCTTTATTGTCAAGGCGATAAAGTGCGCGTTCAGATATTTTTGGGTAGCGTGGCCGCTCCGATATATTTGATGGCGACTGTATCTATATGCCTGAAATTACGTAAGTACCATAGAATATCTAATTTAGTCTTTTGACCATGTCCAGTAAGAAAATATTTATTTAGAAATATTTAACAAGTGTGCATTCCAGTTGTTTAGGTAAATAACATTATATTTAATGCGGAACATCATTTTGATCATACTTAATAGCAAGTATATTTGATCATTTGCTACTTATTCTATTTAACAATTATTTACACAGGTCGCGATAGAAATATTTTGCTTTGCATAATACAAACCAGCATCATCGTTCATGTTTATTTTTGACTATCGGCATATCGGGGTAGGCTGTGGTGTAAAATTACGTAGGTATAGGACAAAGGAAAAAACGGGATTCTGCATTTTCGCCGAAAATTGTATTGCCGAATTTCACTTGCCAACCAACTACTTACTTAACTTTTACGAAATAATTACTGCGCAACCATTTCGTCGTTAACTTACGCGTTGTCTTTGGGCTCATTAATCAGAGAGTTACTGCGGCCGGAGATGGATGATTGACTAAACCGTACAGTCCATCAAATATATCGGAGCGGCCAAGGTACTCAAAAATATCTGAACATGCACTTTATCGCCTTGACAATAGAGGCGTTTTTCAGATATTTGTGACCATCTCGGCCGCTCCGATATATCTGATGGCGACTGTACCGCCAGGTTATTCAAAATAACAGTATTGAAATCCGATGAAAGTTGGTTGTTACTCGTAATTTGTGTTTTAAATGTAACCTAATCACAAGGAATAGTAAAATGTGCTCCGAGATATGTTAGAAATGACTTATTATTATACTTTGTGACACTGTAGCGTCTCTATAGTGCTTGTTTTTTCTTATCATTTTAAATTATTATTACCAATACCTACAATACGCCTATTAAAATTTTGAATCAATTCCTTGAGTTGATAAATGATGACTCATAAATCTCATAATTCACTTTTCCATATCTAAATTGGTGTACATACCGAAACTTGGCGTTATGATTCTTTTAAGTTTTAAGCTGCAATATAAACAGCAAAAAATTTACAACACAATATACCTATTATTTTGTGTTAGTTAATTTTGATTCCCAATCAAATCTTTACGACAATAATTACATTCATTAAAATACTTAATATACATTGTAGTAGTAACTACATAATACATATATTCAAAGTTTATATTGGGCAAACATTATTATAGCATTGTTTTACATAGTTACTACACTTGTTCCAGTGGGCCCTTGTTACATAAAACCCTTCGTAGCATTTTATACGTACTCGGGAGGTTACAATCGTTAAACCCATTGACTATTACATTTCTTTGGTAAAGGATCCAATACGATTAAAATACCTAAAACATCGACATTAGAGAACGATTATTATATAAAATGAATACCATTTCAAGACATGATATCAATACAAGTAATTCATATATACTGATTAAAACTAAACCATCACCAGTATCATAATTATAAAATATTTACCAGCAAGTATATAATTCCTAATTTAAATATGACTATAGTATAAATAATTTTCGGAGATATAGTAAAGAAATTATGGCTGTCTTTATTATATTTATTAATTTTGTTCTGATCTTACTTAGAAGTTAAGACAAAACATGGCCAAGCAAAAAAATATTTGCATCAAAATATTATGCCCTCATTTAGAAACGCAAAATATACAGCGAAAAATGAAATACAACAAAAATATATCTTTATACAAAAATATTTATGATTTTATGTTATCATCTAATCTAAGTTCTACACAAAATAAATATTTGAGATGTAAAGAATTTGGAAGATTTTTTGCATGTTTTATGCATTTGTGAGCAAGTTAGGCCTTGATATGAGTGAATTGATGATTACAAAGAGAAGATATGACGCGATGAAATATTGACGCACGTGATGTGTTGTACACGCGAACCCTATTCTAAACTTATTATTATGTTAATAAAAGCCTTTTTTAAGTATTTCGATATACTTAATCCTAATTTTCTAAATATCTTAAAGCTAGTGAATACTCAAAATCTTACAAAAATATAAACGACATCTCATTAGAGTAGAGTTAAAATAAAAGGAAGGGACGAAGTATCGCGAATGTAAGAAGAGTAATACTTTACAAAAATAAAGCTTTTCCAGTAAGAAATGTTGTACTTTAGGTAGGTACATTATTTGTAGCAAACATAGGAAAGAAATACATTTGGTATGAGGGAAGATCTACACTAAATATGTATAAATATATTGATTGATATAAATAAATATATAAATTTCATGGCACTAAGGGACAAGTAATGTCATTGGGTGGGCAAGTAAACTGACTATCAAATAAAGATAAATTGTTACATACTAATTGCAAACATTTTGAAGGAAGACTACTTTCACATTAACAATAACAAAACCGCTAAGACTAATACGGAACGGATGGAATGCTGAAATGCGTCTTACATGAAAAGCAATCTACTTATCAATTCACATAATTCAATAACAAAGGGTATAGCCGGGTTAGTATGGCACAACTGCCCTTAGCGAAAAAAAGAATTTCCTTTTAGTGGATTATTAACCTTTACATATGTAGTGCTTTCACCAAAAATTAAGCCTCAAATCCTTCAGGTTACAAAAAAAAACGCATAAATTGAAATATATATTTTATTTTATTTTAGCTAAAGTACTGATCCGATTTCTGTGTAATTTGGATATGTTGTAAGCAAAATTAAGGTCGCTTTTTAGAAAAAATAAAATAATAATTTTTAGAAAAAAAAAAGAAAAAAAATTGAGATAACAATATTCAAAAAATAAATAAATATAGGTACGAGATTGCGACAATTACCTAATTTATATATTTTATGTAGAATTTAATAATCTTTAACATATATTTTTTTTAATAACTAAAATCGGGATTAACGATGTAAAAAAAAACGAATTTGTAACATCCCATACATTATTTTCAAACAAGATAACTTCTACGTATTACACTGTGAAGTTGTATTCCCAACAATCCCAATGCATTTTGAATTTGGAACGCTACTTATTGTGCTGAGTGCGGGCCTTAATAAAATCCGTGGCTGTATGCGGCTAGGGCTTAAAAAAGAACAAAAAGGCGGGAAGGGGAGAATTGTAAGAACTTTATTTTATAATTAATGTTAACGAATATCGATTTCAAGATGTCTGTTCCTTCTTTGAATAAATATGAAGCTTTAAAAATACTTTTTTCGAAAAAATACCACGTAAAATCGTTGTATAGTCTCGCTTATGATAATATTTGTCTAAAACTACGAAGATACGTGACAGAGTATTTCGAAGAAGAAAGTCGTTACTCCTTGGCGGAAAATGTAAGTTTTATCATTAGGTACTTAAATTCGTTAATGTTTTACTTTAAACTAAGCAATCTTTTGTGATTTAGCAGCATTCGTAGGATTTATGTCTATTACTGCCGGTTAACCGGTAAAAGTGCCCTTGTGGCCTATTTGCTGAATAAATCTTTGATTTTGATTTTGTCACATTCTAAATTCAAATTCAAAATGCATTGGGATTGTTGGGAATACAAGTATGGGAATAAAAGTATGGGATGTTACAAATTCGAATTTTTCACATCGTTAATCCCAATTTTAGTTATTAAAAAATATATATGTTAAAGATTATTCAATTCTACATAAAATATATAAATTAGGTAATTGTCGCAATCTCGTACCTATATTTATTTATTTTTTGAATATTGTTATCTCAATTTTTTTTCTTTTTTTTTTCTAAAAATTATTATTTTATTTTTTCTAAAAAGCGACCTTAATTTTGCTTACAACATATCCAAATTACAAAGAAATCGGATCAGTACTTTAGCTAAAATAAAATAAAATATATATTTCAATTTATGCGTTTTTTTTTGTAACCTGAAGGATTTGAGGCTTAATTTTTGGTGAAAGCACTACATATGTAAAGGTTAATAATCCACTAAAAGGAAATTCTTTTTTTCGCTAAGGGCAGTTGTGCCATACTAACCCGGCTATACCCTTTAATTCAATCAAAAATTATCATTAACTGTTACGTCGCAATTATTTCTTCCCGTTCAAATGAAGCTACTCGCACAACTTTACATACACATCACTCAAATACATCGAAAATACAACATACAATATAACATTCGAAACTAACGGGGAAACCGCTTGTAGGACGCTTGTTCTCTTTCTAACTGGCCCATTGAGAACGGGACGAAAATAGATCTAATACGTATTTCGGTGTATTATGCAATTAAGGGAACGCTTTGAACACGCAAAGATCGTTTTTTATGATTCACAAAAATGCCTTGAGCGCAATCATTCTAGAATTAAAGGAATTTGAACCTTCTATGCGTGCATTAGTTCCTTCACGGAGTTGAATGATTTCTGTTTGTTTTTAATTTTTAATCCCCGACGTATCTTTAAAATAATGATGCAAAAATGTTACATTTTTACTTGCAAGCCAGTAATGGCTTGTACTTTTGTACTACTGAATTTTTAATATATTCGGGAATTAAATATGAGAATTAACTTATTTTACCATTAATGGGAATTTCCGAAAAAAAATGTCCCAAGGAAGCTTTTCTTGTCTCTGTTCTAAGTTTAGGTATTTATTCATTACCTATTCCGATAACTGCTTATAACCATTTGCGCTGTCATTAAAAATGAGATTTGAACTCCGTACAAAAGGTTCAAAATCCTTTGATTCGATCGTATCCTCAGATGTAAAAAGTTGAATATTAGTTCGTATACCACGTTCATTGTTTAAAGCTGAGTAGGCGGGTAGCGGCGCTGCGGCTTGCTGCGCCGCTGCGCGAGGGTGGACTGGGACACTGGGCCCAGCACCTGCGGCGTCATCGGCGATGACGTCATCGCCTGAAATATACGGTATGATTAGAAAGGGATTCGACAGTAGTAATTTATAATGTAAACGAGGCAGTTAGTAAGTATCCGTTTTGCTTCACAAAGAAAACTGTAACTTTTAATAATTAAATCGTATAAAGCTACCGGCTATGTTTGCGTCTTGGCAGGTGCCTTTGAACTGCTAAGCCAGGGGGCCAATTCTCGGGCCGTTCGAGATGATGTCTATTAGACATATCTCGAAAAAAAATGGCGGATGTCGAACGAAACCTAATTTGTGTATTCTCGAAATCTCACACTCGAGATATGTCTACTCCCAGCGTTCGAGATGCAACGAGTGGTCGTTAGCGATCGAGATGGTGTTATCACTGATTTTATGACATTTGATCTGCGAGTTGCGGGAAGTTTTGATAGGTTAATAGTTGGCCGAAAGAGAAATGAAACAACGTAACATAAATATTTTATTAAAATATGTCGTTCTACGCCATGGAGTTAGTTGAAAACATTAGAAAGGTCGCCCATACACTGCACTCGAGCTAATCGTTTTCAGCACCGCAATATGTTCCTTTGACACGGGTGCCGCCGGAGGTCCTCCTCCCGTAGATGCCGCTGAGAAGCGGCATGCAGCACTTCTTTTTTGCAGCGGCCTTCATATCTTGCCATGTCTAAAATAAACAATTACTTATTTACCAAAATTTTCATCTACTGTATAAAACTGTAAATATATACATCATTCTGTTGTCATTGGATTTGTATAAATGAAGCTCTCATCTAGTGAAATTTTCAAGATTGCAAGACTGAAAGTAATACCTACGTCAAAATAATCTTACCTTACGCCACTCCTTCCACTCCCTCTTGGAGCCGGGTATGCTGTTTAGCTCCCCGGCTATGATGCCCCACCGTCTTTCGCCTTCCTTTTTAGTAAAGGTGGAGGAAAACTTGCCCCGCCGCAACTCATCATCGACTTCCAACAGCGCGATAAGCGCGCTTTTTGAGCTACGAAGGGATAAGTTATTTTCTGCAACTGCAATTTTTTTGTATTTCCCATATTTTATTATTTTCTTTTCTCAAACTAATGAAATTAGGTATAACACACTTGGGAGACACTACATTTTCGATTGGCAAGTCAAGCTGTCAAATTAAAAAAGCCGCGATTTTGCGCTCCATTTTACGTAGGTGATTAACGAGCAAACAATTAAATATTTATATGTCATTGATGCACTTGAATTAATTGATAGTTTTTATGTGTTAAAAAACCTTAACAACGCATTATATTATTGTAAACTAATAACACTTTTAGTTTTGGTATGAGAAATATATAATTCAATCGTATGTTTTACACTCGATTGAAAACAAACACAATCGAGAAAAACGGAACGCGTATTGTAATAGACATTGAGATCGCCATTCGAGATTAATGTCTATTGTGCCCCAGAATACGAAATTTTGCATCCTTCGACATTTTGGTGAGATTTTCAATAGACATTACGTCCTTCGAGATCATCTCGAAGAGTGATAATCTCGAACGGCCCGAGAATTGGCCTCCAGATCTCTCGCAGTAATTTGGTAACATTACAGTAACATTTGTGTATATACAGTAGGCACCCTTGAGCTACTATCAAAGCAAGGATTTATGCAGTAATATAGTAAGATACAGTAACATTAGTGTATACCTGGAAGGTGAGGTCAACAGCGCGACGCAGGTCCTCAGGAGGCACGGGGTCTTCTAACTCCGTCTGTGGGGGCACCTCGGTAGGAGCCCTGGAGCTGCTGAGCCAGGATTCCCGCAGCAGCTCGTGCGCGCGCGGCCGGTGCGCGGGCTCCAGCTGCAGCATGCGACGCACGCACGCCTTCGCCTCGGTCGACACGGAGCGCCATATGCCAGATGACAGTTCAACCTGAGATGAGACAGTCATTTGTGAATTACGAAATTATGGACATTAACCAAGATAATAGAAGGCTATAATTCTCATGGATTACCAATCAATTGCCTTACGATAATTAGTAGGTATAACTAATAAGTAGTAGTAGTAGTAAAACACTTTATTGCACAAAACAAGTACATGACCAACAAAAATATAGAAGTGTGTACAAAGGCGAACTTATCCCTTTAAGGGATCTCTTCCAGCTCCAGCTTTGTATAAGTAATTTCGAGGCAAGTTACAACCAGACATGTGTGATCGTAGATTATTGTTTCACAGATTCGCTGTTATAACAGTCTTGCCACTTTGTCGATTTGGAGTCGTAAAACTACACAATATACGCTATCTATTACTGCCATAATTCTCTATGTGTACCGACAAATTAGGACCTTTCACTAAACTTGTCCACATAATAGCAGTTTATAGAAATAGAAATAGAAATATGTTTATTTGCTAGAATGCAGGTAATAAAATATTACAATTATAATGTCAGTATGTTCCGTATACATTCAGCCACCTAGTGGCATGCAAAAATTAATAATTGATTCTAATATTATACAAAAAATGCTAGTTACAGTCAGTTATAAAATAATAATTCTAGGTGTGCGTCATTTTAATAAAATTAAGTTTATACAAATTAAATAAAAGTATAATCTTAGCATGCTATGTCATAATATTTTCTTAGCCTAATGCAGGTACACGGTATATGTTTCAATTAAAATTTAATGTCAATAAGTAATAAATAATACAGTTTTAACTAGATAATATAAAAATGGATTGAGGCACAACAAAAATTCAGAATATGATGTCAGAAGATTACTTAATGGAATAGTGATGACTAGAAAGTGGAATTATGAAATTAATACAATGTCAGTAGGAGCAATGTCTGGGTGCAATTATTAATTATTATTAATATTACCTTCAAAATGTTCATCAACTTTATAGTATTGTTTGTTAATACACCAGTTCAGCAATTTAAATTTAAATTCGGGAAAATCAAGTATCTTGATATCCTCTGGCAGATGATTAAATACTTTAACTGCCATGTAAAGTAGGTATGCTATTTCGGTAGTGTTGCGAGTCACAATCCGGAAATTTTAAATTGAGTCCACTCCGACCAGAGGCTTGCCTAGGATGTCGCTTCGCAAAATCAAATTTATTTATATTCGCTTTTGTGTACATGCAGGTCTCATACACATAGAGAGAGGGCAAAGTGAGGACTCTGTGCTTCCGGAATAGAGGTCTGCAGGGGGCAATGAAATGAGCACCGCATACTGCTCTTATGCACTTTTTTTGCAGCAGAAAAACTTTTTTCATAGTACTCGCGTATCCCCATAATATTATCCCATACCGTAGATTCGACATAACGTGTCCGTGAAATGCTAGGAGGGCAGCCTGCTCTGATGCTATATGATGCAGTCTGCCTAGGGCATAAACAAATCGGCTTAGTTTTTGAACGAGGTGTTATTATAATTATTATAAGCAATCTGTAGGTTTTTTGGTTGACCTTGAGGAGCATAAAATTCTATAAAAGTAGTTTTCGCTAAGTTAACTTTTAGTTCGTTATTTTCTAGCCAAACATTAACCTTCTCGAAAACATCATTCACTTCCTCTTCATAAGATGAGGGGTTATTGGCGCAAACCACTATTGAGCAATCATCTGCAAAAAGAGTAATTTTGTGGTCGGTTATATTGGGCAAATCATTAATGTACGCAAGAAAGCCCAAGTATACTACCTTGAGGAACGCCTCGTTTTACAGTTTCAAATTCTGAATTGTATTTCTTCAAGGACTTTGTCTTGGGGGAAAATTCGTTATTTGCGTGCACTGTTGTCGGTTGGTTAAATAAGAATCTATCCAGTCATAACCTACTCCGCGTATACCGTAATTATAGAGTTTCTTTAATAATAAATCATGTGATACGCAGTCGAACGCCTTCGACATATCCATAAAGATGGTTGCAACAGGTATTGTCTGGTCTCTACTAGTGGTAATTGTTTTTACAATTTCGTGGATTGCTAAAGTGGTAGACCTATATTTTCTAAAACCAAATTGGCTATCGGTAAGTATTTTATGTTTGTCAAAGAAATCTACCAATCTACTGTACATAATTTTTTCATAAATCTTCGATACTATAGGTATAATGGCTATTGGCCTGTAGTTATCAGAGATGTCGATTTCCCCCTGTTTAAAGATGGGTTTAATGACAGTCTTCTTCAGTTTTGTCGGAAATTTTCCATGTTTTAATGATGTATTGATGACGTGACTAAACGGTAAAGCGAGTATTTCTGCATTTTCCTTTATTGCTGCGGTTGATAAATCATCATATCCGACTGATTTTGAATTCTTGAGCGACTTTATCACTTTCCGTACTTCATATGGACAAGTGGGCCTAAGGTATAATGTAGAGTTAATGTGAGTACCTAATGTAGCTGCTGTGGGAGAGGGTGCATCAGGTTCATTACCTACATTAATAAACTGTTTATTAAAAGCACTGGCCACATTTAATGGGTTTGGAATCAATATAATCGGAATTGTGTATTACATCTTGTAAAACGTCTATTATCCTAGGCCAATATTCATACTACCGCACTTAGTTCCATAATGCATAAGCATCTTATAGGTAATTTATAGAGTTATGTCACGATCAATAAATCGCCTTAGCCTTGAGTAGTCTTACTACACTGTAAGGCTTCCCGTATTTGTTTTTACTATAAAACGTAAAACTACGTAAACTTACCTTCCCGGATTCGATTCTTGTTAGAATCGCTTCAGGACTGTCGTCCCCGGTCGAAGCGAACGGTGTTCTGCCGGATAACATTATGTATGCCAGCACACCTGTAATGGTACCATTATAATTAAAATCATGATTGATGAACTACGATATTACGGGTACCTATTTGTTTTCTATTACTGTCACGTGCTACAACTTTGCCTGGCTTGAACAACATGGTTTTTTTCGCCAAAGCATTCCTTATTCCTGAGATAGGAGAAAGGTGGGCATCCCAGGAATAAGATATAAATAGCTGTTTGGTGATGAAAACCATGTTTTTCAAGCCAGGAAAAGATGTGCATCAAACGAAACTTCATGAGCAACATTTACCTTGGTCAAACGTTCATCGATAGTGCGTTTAATAATAAATCCGTTGTTCTTTACAAGTTTTCTTAAGTACCACGCTTGAGTTTAATTACCGAAACTCCAATATCGCAAGCAGCATCGTAGCCTGTCGGCTTGGCGTTTTAACACTTGGCGCCACTTAATTCGCCGTATAACAAGGAGTCATGAGCAGCCCATTGACATTGCGATTCCATCCTTCTCATCTTTCATCCTTCTAGATTAAAATCCAGTGCGTATAATTTAAGGGGCTACTTTGAAAAATTATAGGTTTTTTCAAACGCTCTAGTGACTAAACGGGAAAAGGGGCTGAATTTATTTTCGAATATATATTATTAGACTATATACACTTGTTTTTGGCACAAGCCGAAACACGATTGCTGAAAGTTGCCTCGATAGAAAAAAAATCCGAAGTTGGGTCCTTTTTCCCCTTATTTTTCTTAGCTTACGTAAACTATAAGAGATTAAGCAATATAACTTAAATAAAAAAATATGGTATTCTGGTTTTTCTAAAAAGTGACAGAAGCAAAATTAGACAAAACTTTATAGATTCGCTTATTTATCGTAGTTTAGTCAAAAAGTCTGATCCTTAAGAGCGCTGCATCTCTTTCTTTCGTGCACGGGAGCCATAAACGTATCTCTAACGAATGGGCGTGGCTTGTCCGAATCGAGGAACGGCCTTAAAACACCAACACATGGTCTTTATCAGTTTGAATTCTAAAAGTTAATTAAGTTTTATTACCTAAACTCCAGATATCGCAAGCCGCATCATAGCCAGCCCGTTTCAACACCTCAGGCGCCACGAAATTGGCCGTATAACAAGGAGTCATGAGCAGCCCGTTTTCTGCGCGTAACTGCTTCGCTAGGCCAAAGTCGACCAGGCGGATGTCCTCGGGCCTTCTTTCAGAGGTTGCAAATAGGATGTTTGATGGTTTTATGTCTCTGTAAAGAATAAATAATGATTATAAGATTTATAAGGATGTTAATTTTTTTTTAATATATGCCAAATCGAATTTTGATCTGGTTGCCATGCTAAAAAATCCGATAATAAGTAGCTTAAATACTAAACGAGCGCGATACTGAATAATCGCTTTCTTGACTTGATCATATTTTTTCAACCGACTTCAAGATTTCGAAGAAGGAGGTTCTCAATTCGTCGGGATCTTGTTTTTTTTTTTGCTATTTTTTTATGTATGTATGTATGTTAACCGATTATTCGAAGATGGTTGGACCGATTTGGAAAATTCTTTTTTTGTTTCAAAGAGTATACTTCACAGTTGGTCACATTGTCACCAGGTCCAGATCTGATGATGGGATCCTGGAGAAATGGAGGGAACTCTTCAACTATTATAAGCACATGTACTTATAGTGATTTCACTATTTTTTACAGCAAATCGGCCACTGCCTCTTGGAATAGCGGATCCTCAGTGAATTCGGTTCTTTTCTTGTTTAAAATTATTTATGTTGGAATGATAATTGATAATATTTCTTTAGTGCCAAGGATGACGGTAACTTCGGATTGGCATGACTTTGAAAATGTTAAAAGCATCACGTTTAAAACACCCTCACGACTACAGACAGTCACTATACTAATCGCCAAGAATAGTGATGTGTGATGCACTCTAGTAGTACGCGACATCGTTAGGTGCTGTCAATCCTGCTTCAACGACCTGCGTCGCCAAGTATGCATCACGGTGTGCCGATGAAGTAGGTAGCGCCGCTATGTGATGTACTCAAGTAGTCCCAAGCACAGGTGTGTTATGTGTTAGTACTGTGTCACCGACCTGTGCACCACGGTGTGCCTGTGCAGGTAGTGCACCGCGTGCAGCACGTTGCGCAGGATGGGCGCGCACTCGTGCTCGGGCAGGTAGCGCCGCTGCGTGATGTGCTCGAGTAGTTCCCCGCCGCGGCACAGTTCTGTGACGGCGAGTATGCGTGCGCCTTCTTCGTAGACGCCGCGGAGGGTTATGATGTGCGGGTGTTGGCTGTATCTGTTGATAAAAATTAAATACATGAGTATTGTCCCGAAACCACACGACGGATATTCGCGAATTAGAATGGGACAATTGGATATCTAATCTTCCCATACTATTCTTCCTGTTTCGTGATTACGCAGTTTGTGGTCGACACCATTGGCTGTTTGGGGATATACCTAAGAATTAGATTAGAATCACACCACTGTTTATATCAATCACCGTAATTAGGTACTATGAAATTATATCAGGTACAAACCTTAATAAAATTTCAATTTCTTCGCGAGGGTCATATTGCATCTTGTCCATAATTTTAACAGCATATTGCACTCTGGACGCCTTGTGCTCACAAAGACGGACTACTGAAAACGATCCAGTACCTAATTCACCCATTAACCTGAAAATAATAATAAATAATTTCACTATTTTTGGCACCTTCTGCAATACATAGGGAATATAGGGATGAAAAAATTCCACTTTTGTATAGGGATACAAAAGCGGAATGTCTATAAATAAAAACATCTTTACGCTACTCTTCGGTTCGGGTCACAAATGCCCGCGATCTGCGCCTTTCTTTATTTTACCGCCCTGAGTGCGTAATGTACAATTATAATTTTGCAAGACTGCGTTTTATGCGTTGTTCTTTACTTATATTTTCGCGTAATTAATTTGACTCAAATATTAGTACGTCGGCGTAATTTTCATATGATTATATATAATCATAACAAAATTGATTCTTACCGATACTCATCAAAGAAATTATTCCTATTTACAAATCCGGCCAGAAACTCCTCTGTAGACGTTTTATTGTTCTGGACAACATTGTTCTGCGTCTGATTGGTAACGGTTTTGTTATTGTCATCGTCGAGTAGGCACGGGGCTACGAAGCTGAAACCTCTGAAACAACACACATACCTACCAATTAAGATAATGTAGGTTAAGTAGTTCAGCTATTTTTACACACTTTTATTTAGCTACACTTCGTAGGTATGTTTTTATTGATGGTGCGGTTACTGGTTATAGATTTAAATCTTGTAATTTAAATTTCAACCACTTACCGGTGTCTGATTGAGTTGAAATTTGGTATGCTTAAGGAAACATCAATAAATTAAGGATTTATATGATAATACAATAACAAACTAACACGAAGCTAATCCGACGAGTCTTAAGGAGACTTACGTTACGGATTACGGAACTCCTGTCAAGGAAGGAATACAGCTATACTGTGTTAGGGTCATAGGGCTCATTAGAAAGGTCCCTAGAAACAATAGATAGACGAGCAAAGAACAGCAGGTACCAGGGGTGTGTCAAAATTCTTCTTGGGCAAGCCGGAACTGATTTGGTTTTAAAGTACTCATGAGCTGTAGAAGAACTGCTCAGTTGACTGAAATTTAGACAAGACGACGGGAATCGAGTTCTATGGACCCGCCGCCACTGGGAGTCAATAAAAGTGTATACCAAAAATAAATATTGGTTGCGTTTGCTGATATTTTATCTCATCAACCAGGTTAAAATGCTGCCCAGTCAAGCTAGTTTGTTAGAAGAAATATTTTTCCACGTTTAACTACCACAGTTGGTAGGTCCATTAGCTCCATCACCTTTATGTTAAATAACATTAAAATACCTGTTTAATAAAGAAACCATAAAGCAGGTTTTAAAGAGTGACTCAGGATTTTTTTTACTATAATTAACCTATACATAAACATGCCTTTATGGTATGGTATTGCGACCTGCAGATTCGCATCGCGTGCGAGTAATGAAGCACTGTAAAATAAATCCAGGATTTTCTCTTTGTGTTCTCCAATTGACCTTGAATTGACTAGTCAGATACAAAATTTATCTATCAATGGTTGAAGCTACAATCAATCAATTTTGATTAAATTTTAATAATTTTGTTTGCCTGTCCAATCGATCGTGCTTCAAGTGCTAATGTTAGTATGAAATGATTATTAGTATTTAGCGATCGATCGACGACGATTATTGATTGAATTTTTCATGCGTCCCTTGTACAGTCACCATCAAATATATCGGAGCGGCCAGGGTACTCAAAAATATCTGAACATGCACTTTATCGCCTTGGCAATAGATGCGTTGTTCAGATATTTGTGACCACCTTGGCCGCTCCAATATATCTGATGGCGACTGTACCGGACGGGTACGTTTATACTTTATGAGGAGTCGCAGTTTATTAGGTAACGGTATGGTTATCGTTATACCAATAGATTCTGCGATAAGATTGCAATGAGAATGTTTTCTTGATGGAAACATTTTCAATTTTCAGATGAACGTATGATATAATAATATAACCGTTCCCGATGACGCATCCTATGTAGATAAATTTTCACTAAATCATAATAATAATAACTAAACTTCAGTAAAATTTGGGAGCGGCTACGGGGTCCTTACGGAGCCGTGTAGGAATTATCCAACATACTCTTTGCCGGTTTTTGTAAATATCTAACTTTATGCAAATAGTTACAGGTTACGGCTGCTGCAAACCATTTATTTAGAATCACAGATTTATCGAATTTGTTCTATCGCTTGTACAATAGGTTGCAGTGGCGGCTCGTCCATAGTTCCCGATTCCCATCGGCTTGCCTAATTTTCTGGTACCTGAGCAGTTTTCCAACTGCTCATGAATACATTTTTATCCAAATTAAGCTCCGGCTTGCCTAAGAATTTTTTTGACCCACCGCCACTGATGGGTTGTGCTCTGGAGAACTGTTTGATATGATGTTCACGGCCGCTTTTGTCACCGCACCACTCGCAGTCGGCAAGGCGTTCATCCACACACCCTAGAGCCTAAAGGGTCGCGCACTGTACGGCTTAAGAAGAATTTCCTCCCACTAACGCTACGGCTGTGGAATGAGCTCCCTGCCGAGGTTTTTCCAACGGGCTACAGCATGAGGTTCTTCAAAAAAGGAATGTATAGGTTCTTAAAGGGTAGGCAACGCGCATGTGAATCCTCTGGGGTTAGTTTAGGTTCCCAAGAACGCTTAGTTTTACCGATTACCTGAATAGTTCGTGAGCGTTGGCGGACGCGGGCACCCCGGGCGAGTCCCTCGGCGTGCGACAGGTGAACTCCGAGTCGAAGTAAAAGGCGTCATCGGCTCGTGACACGGCCGGTCTGAACGGTGGGATTACCTGCAAAAACACAATATTAACATGCGAACAATATTCATCAAAAACTCCGTTACATTTACAAAACCTTTGGCTTCTACTGCGACTACGTTATTATATTAGTATTTGACCGTCATGTTTTTTAGCATTAAAAGTGTTTCCAACCGGAATGGAAGAGATATATATATTTATTGAGATTTGCTTATTAAACTGATAGTTAACGGCATTATAATTAAAATATTTTTTTTCTACTCGTCAACTTTGATGCTTGAATTAAGACTTTGTAGACTGAATTTAAAAATGCATACTTTTCGATGGAGCTCCGAGTCTTCCGACAGACCTTTAATCATTTATTTAAAAAAATTCGACAGAACTGTAATGAATATCATGTGCCGCGCTCAACAAGCTTTCTCTTCCTGGCCTAAACACGGTAGGCACTCGACTGAAAAGCTAATCATTATGTTACGATTGTATTAATGTAGTAAATATAACTGACCTCTTTCTTCAATAGCCCATCCCAGTCTATACTCGCAAAGAACTCATGGTTCTTTACATCCTCTATGCCATTGGGGCCCGCACCCAACCTGTTGACAATTTAATACTCATTAACAATAAATCTTGATCATCATTATCAATTATCATCATTTTAGCCATTTGTCGCCCACTGCTGAGCAAAGACCTCCCGGACGGACGGAAAAATCAAACTTCTGGCTGAATTTTGTCTATGAGCTCTATATAAAAAATACCATTCAATTGTTTTCCGGTCAATTGTGTTTGCGCCTTAAGTAATCAGCAACCACTAGGGCCATAAATGCCACAATTTACCTCAAGTATTATTTTGTATTGTGGCATGTCAAGACAATGGTAATTGAATAGTTTGCTTGAACGTCCTACATAGGTACATTGTAAATACGTAACGAATATTCAAGACGCCGCGTCGACGCTGCGCGGGCGCTCAGGCGACGTCGACGCTCGAAAGATGGTAGCGTGGGGTTAGCCTAGATTGGTCTTATTTTCGTACGCATTCACATTCGTTACATCTCTAATTTCTAGTAGTCTAGTACAGTCGCCATCAAATATAGCAGCCAAGGTACTCAAACATATCTGAACATGTAATTTATCATATTAAAAAAATGTTTAATATGTTAGAGTCTCACGAGAGTTTTATAGTTAAAAATGGAATTTATCGCCTTAATAATAGAGGCGTGGTTCAGTTATTTGTTACCACGTTGGCCGCTACCATATATCTGATAGCGACTGTACTAAACAAAAACAACCTTGGTTCTTATCTGAGTACACAAGCCTCGGCTGAGGAAATAGATGACAGTCTGACAGAATACAGATCACCTAAACTAACCGTATAAGATGGATTCATAAATAAGTCAAGCACCCACATTTGTTGGTTAGAAATAGTATCACACAATTTATATTTTACACAAATATGATACAAATTAAAGTACCAAGTACCCAAGTATTTTAGTTCACTACAGTTACCAAACACTGGCATGCCAATTTGCATCTTCTTGCCTGGACATTAAGGTCAATATTTGAAATATTTATTTAAGGCAGCTGTGAGATGGCTTTAATCAATTGTATTTCATATCATTCATATCACATTTGTGAGTAAACTTATCTATTCACCTTGTGACTCACCCAAGTATTTTTGTTAAGTAAACCGGTACCTACAAGTACGTGGTTGAAGGCATACCAATCAATTATCATGTATAAGTGTATGTGACATTGTTTAGGTAAAGGTACCATTTGGCGGGCGGCGCTTACGGTTTGTGACTTCATGATTTCGAACGAGGAGGACCTCAACTCCTCAATGTACACACAGCAACACCCGTAACTAACCTTTTGTAATTCCTATTGCAACGGCATAAGGTCTAATCTAACGATGGTTAGTTACGGGTGTTGCTGTTGGTATGTTCACCGATTATTCGAAGACGCCTGGACCGATTTAGAATTTTTTTTTTTGTATACTTCACAATTAGTCATTGTCACCAGGTCCGGATTTGACGATCCTGGAGAAATCGAGAGAACTCTTTAACTATTATAGGCACACCTATAGTGATTTCAGAATTTTTTACTGCAACTCTGGCACTTCCTCTTGGAAAAGCGGAGCCTCAGTGAAGTCGGTTCTTTTTTGTTTAAATTTATTATTCAAACACAATATTAAATCTGTCCAACGTACCACGTAAGCGCCAACTGCCAAATGGTACCTTTATCAAAATACTGCCACATACAATTTTATAACGATTCTCACCTATTTTGTGGTGTCCGCTTGAACAACGCTCGTAGAAGTGATTGTGCTTCCTCGCTCAAATTGGATGGCATACCAAGTTTCGCTTTTAGGATTTGCGTCATTGTATCGTGCCTTGTAGACCCGTGGAATGGCAGATTTCCAGTTAACATTTCAAACTGCGGGTAAATTAATGCAATGGAAAATTATGTTAAGTAATATGTTAATGTACAAGGCAAAATAATTGAGGGCAATAGTATACATATTTTTAAAATTCCTTGATTTGAATATTTTGAGGAAGGAAAATAAGACCCCAATTCACTACAATTATGTTATGTAGTAGGTACTATATTATTGGGTACTTACTTGATTAATAAATTATTATATTGTATAAAAAAAAACTCGTTTTTTTTCCAATTGTTGATTTAGAAGTCTTCAATACCGCAAGTCAAAAATATTATGCATGTAATTATTAGATTACGAAAATTTATTAAATAATACAGTCCGCAGCAAAAGTAGCTAAGCGGGTAAGATGTTCAAAATGAGCTGGACACGACTTAGTTGTTAAGAGAAGAAGAGAACACCCTACCCGCTTAGCTACTTTTGCTGCTGACTGTACATAAACTGTTGAGGATATTTAGTGAGACTGTCTAATAATACTAACCAAAAATACTTGAAAATATCAGAGAACTCGCTACTAAGATCATGAATTGAGTGTCAACTAGGTCTAATTTACTTAAGTATAATTATGGCACTTGGTCACTTACCATAAGAACTCCAAAAGACCACCAATCAGCAGCAAATGTATGCCCTCTTCTGTTGACAACTTCCGGTGCCATATACTCAACTGTACCACAAAAGCTATATGCTTTATCACTACTCGGTGGAAGTTTAGATAAGCCAAAGTCAGTAAGTGCAATGTGACCGTCTGCATCTAATAAAATATTCTCTGGCTTAAGATCCCTGTATATAATGCCCAATTTGTGCACATGTTCTAACGCTAAAGCTAACTCCGCTAAATAAAATTTTACATCCTCCTCAGTGAACATTACCTGAAATTGCAGTTCATTAGCACAAAGCAGTGAATACAAAATACGTACAGTAAAACCCGCTTAGTATGATTTTCAAAAGACCTTGCAAACATATTATTTAAACATCTGACGAAAAATATACCATACAATGTCAAATAAGATAAATGACACAAAGTGCAAAGGGTCCTAGTATACAAAATAGGATGAAATGTCTGGCATCATATCATATAAAATGAGTTTCACTGTTTATTAAAGGTGCATTTATTTAGCATGTAATTAGTATTCCATACAGCAATCAACAATTCAACATACTCCAATCCAAAAGTCACTAGTTCCAAAAAAATAAGTAAACAATAGTTAATCTTGTTTTGTTACTAGTAAGGTTCATTATGGATATAAACAATTAAACATGAGGTAGTAATTAGTGACCTTTGGTGGTCACCCGATGATATTTACCTACATAAACATTATGAATATAAATAATCACATCTCACCTCTTTACTAAGTCTTGAGAACAAGTCCCCGCCTCGTAAAAAATCTAATATTAAATAAAGTTTCCCTGCGGTTTGAAATGCATAATGTAATTTTACAATAAATGGATGGCCCATGTCAACTAATATATTTCTCTCCATTTTTGTACGTTCTCTGTCTCTCACTTTTAGGGTAGCCTTTTTAAGTACCTAAAAGAATTTCAAACAACATATTTATAAAATAAAACAATATATTTTCCTTGTATTAAGTAAGTGTAAGAATTAAACGGTAGTTGAGTTATATTTATATGTATTTAAATATTTATTTTTATCCATCTCTTACATTTATATCATTGTTTAGTATCCACAACACAACACACAAGCCTTATTGAGCTTACTGTAGGACTTAGGTTGGTTTGTGTGAAATAGTTCTATAATATTTATTTGATTTTATCACAAGTTAATAATTTGCTCAATGCAATTGGGCAATTCATTAGGGACCTATAGCGAGGCATTAAACTTATAGGGCAATGCAAAACTAGTTTTGCAAACTTTTTAATTTAGACATACAAGATGTGGCAGATCAACAAATCTTTGCCTGCAGAACACAGATTCTATACAAGCCCTGCAATGGATACTAATCTTCTTTCAAAGTTCAAAGCCCACTATCCACAATAAAGTTATTAAGAGCCCAAACACACAGAAAGCGGGCACCGGAGGTCTACGTTTGCACTCCAAATAATTTCAACAGAATGCAAATGCAGCACTCCAGAAAGCCTACTGTGATTTAACTGTTTAGGCTCCATTATTCATTACTATACCCCGGGGTTTTCGGTGCGGGAATGATTTCGTGTATTTATAACTTTGTTTATTGTAAAGTAATTACCAAACTAGAATGAAACGTAGGTAGTAAGGTCCAAAAGTGCTTAGAAATGTTAAATTAGTATCGTTTTTTACAGTTTTTACCTGTTATTTGGCTAGTGTATAACATTCCTGCACCGAAAACCCCGGGGTATGTTCGTTACTATCACTAAGGGTTAGGGTGGTCCAAAAATATTAAGTTTAGATTTTTTATCTCCACCAGCTTCTTTTAGTTTCAATACTCCTAAAAGATATTTGCACCTAATTTGAGAACAATTAAACTTTATTTTGGGGGTCGCTATGAATGACACAATTTTGCAATACAAAAATGTATGAAGAGAAATTATACAATCAATAATTATTAATTGGAAATGTTTTTGATAGTGTTTATACACTATTTATATTAAGTTATAACTGAGTAACTAATAAAGCGCTTAAATTTTGAATTTTAGGGTAATTCCGATTTTTCCATTTGTATGGGAATATTATAAATATTGAAATCATAGCGACCAGTAAATTATCATCAAATGAGCTCAAGTTTTGGATATAGACTTCATTTTCTTAACAAAACAAAAGGAGCCTGGTGGAGATAAGATTTGTAATACTTTTTTCTTCTCCATACATTCATGGACCACCCTACAGTAAGGGTGTTACCACACCTCCATCAATAGACATCAATTCTGTTTGATTTGTATGAGGCAAACCTACCCTAACAATTTATGTACTAGCTTACCTTCATAGCATAAAGTGTGCCTGAATCAGCACCAGTCACTTTCCGGACTAGGAAAACTTTGCCAAAGGAACCTTCTCCGAGAACTTTGAGCAATTCAAATTGAGACGGATCTGCTTTCTCATGGCCTTCCTTGACAACATCCTGGAGTTCCACCTCTCTTTCACAGCTGATCTCGGGGGCGGAATCCAGGCTTTCTGCTGTGGACGCTTGACGCGACTCTGCCGAGTTCTCCACCACCATCGGAAGGCTGTTGGCCGTCTGTATACCCCTCTACAATTTCCAAACTCAACTATTTCACCAAGTCCAACTGATAAATATTTCAGAAGATGAATTTTTAATGTAATAATTACTAACTAATGGGTGGGCGTATATGCATTTTGAACCCCCTAGGCAAGTGAGTCGTGATAACCATTTGGTGCCAGACGTCATTGTATTATAATTATAATTATATGACTGTGGCTTTAATCGGTGAGTAATCACGGATATTGAACCAAGTATTTACTGAACATTAACACAAGGCAAACAGTTCGATCACTTACGTTGTCTCCAACATTCTGCATTCGCCATGGGTCAGAGGAGTTTGCTAGTGGCATAATTACTATTGATCACAAATAAACCTTCAAAGGAAAATCTAATAATGTTTTTGCAAATTTGATTAAAAACTAGACCACCATGTTTTTTCATTCATAAACAGACTGAGACAGGAGACAGACGAATCAAAGCATTGCGGGCTGTGGCAGACAGAAACGTTTCGTTCATCTACAAATTCTACAACTCCCAACAGGTTTGACATGACAAGCAGCGCAAATCTGTATAATGATATAATTGCGTCATTGGCTACGATACAAGGCTAAGTTGCTCCCTTCGTTTGCTTTTTGTTTAAATAATAAAGGTGCTCTTATACGGGCGATAAAAATTGCCGAATTGCCGCAATTTTGACGTCAAGGTGCTCTTACACGGGCGATTTTTCGGGCAATTATTGCCCGGCGATACGTTGCCGAAAGTACTGGAGCAATATGGAGCAATTAATTGAGCAATACGAGGCAATTTCTAGATATTGCGGCAATTATTTCGGCAATCATTTCCCGTATTGCTCCATTCATTTCCGTGTTGCTCTATATTGCCGACTACAATTGCCGGTATATCCAGACGATTGGAAAATTCAAGGCAATTTGTATTTCTATCCCGTACGCACATATATGCATGTCCCATTCTTTTTCTAGTAGGGCGAGCGCGGTCCGGGCGTGGGTGAAGCGACCAGTTGGTACAGTGCAAGGGGAGGGGAAACGGCGCGGTCGTATTGCTCCACTGTATTTCTCGTGTATGAACGTATTGCCTAGTTTCCCGAGTTGCTGCTCTATGGGGCAATTCGAATGGAGCCAGAATGGCGCCATACTGGAGCAATAATTGCCCCATATTGAGCAATATTTCGAATTGCTTGGAATTGCTCGAAATGGCCGTGACGTCAAAATTGCGGCAATTCGGCAATTTTTATCGCCCGTATAAGAGCACCTTCACGGCCATTTCGAGCAATTTCAAGCAATTCGAAATATTGCTCAATATGGGGCAATTATTGCTCCAGTATGGCGCCATTCTGGCTCCATTCGAATTGCCCCATAGAGCAGCAACTCGGGAAACTAGGCAATACGTTCATACACGAGAAATACAGTGGAGCAATACGACCGCGCCGTTTCCCCTCCCCTTGCACTGTACCAACTGGTCGCTTCACCCACGCCCGACCGGCGATCGCGCCGTTTCCCCTCCCCCTACGCCCGGACCGCGCTCGCCCTACTAGAAAAAGAATGGGACATGCATATATGTGCGTACGGGATAGAAATACAAATTGCCTTGAATTTTCCAATCGTCTGGATATACCGGCAATTGTAGTCGGCAATATAGAGCAACACGGAAATGAATGGAGCAATACGGGAAATGATTGCCGAAATAATTGCCGCAATATCTAGAAATTGCCTCGTATTGCTCAATTAATTGCTCCATATTGCTCCAGTACTTTCGGCAACGTATCGCCGGGCAATAATTGCCCGAAAAATCGCCCGTGTAAGAGCACCTTAAATGGCGCAAAATGTATCCAATCAGGTGTAATTGTCTACATCTGATTTTTTCGTAATGACCTCTACAGTCGGCGCAATTTTGACACAAAACTCGCACGCGATTCTAGACATTGCCGTCTGGGTAGGTGCAACGAAATCAATCGATGGATCAAAAACCGCAATGTATTAAAAATCGCAAGTAGACTAGGCGCTTACGTTTGTAAAGGCCTTTAGGGTGTCGTACCAAAACAAAACGCTCAGGAAAAACCACATAAGGGTCGCCACATACCTAGTGGTTTTCCTCGCGGAATTACCGGAAGTAGCGGAAATTCATAGACAAATTAAGCATTTTGTCTATGAATTTCCGCTACTTCCGGTAATTTGTCTATGGCTTCTATACAAAAAATCTGCTACCATAGACAAATTTCCGCTACCATAGACAAATTTCCGCTACTTCCGGTAATTCCGCGAGGAAAACCGCTAGGTGTGTGGCGACCCTAAAAAAATTAAAAAGTTGTACCTACTAGTGGTTCTGTGAACCGTGTGAACCGTACACTCCGAAGTATTTCCCCCCTTTCACCCTCTCTCGAAAGTACTCGAAACTCTTTTTAGGGTTCCGTAGCCAAAATGGCAAAAACGGAACCCTTATAGTTTCGCCATCTCCGTCCGTCCGTCCGTCCGCGGTCTAGCTCAGTGACCGTTAGCACTAGAAAGCTGAAATTTGGTTTGAATATGTGCATTAACCAAGCCGACAAAACGGTAGAATAAAAACGCGAAAAATATATTTTGTTAGGGTACCTCCCGTACACGTGAAGTGGGGGGCGAAATTTTTTTTTCGTTCCAACCAAGATGTGTGGGGTATCGTTGGATAGGTCTTTTAAAAAGAATTAGGGTCTTCTAAAACAGTTTTTGGATAAAACTAATATTCGGAAATAATAGCTCCGAAAGTTTAAAACAGGGCGTCCCCCCCATCTGACTTTTGAATGGGTGGGTCCTAAAATTTTGAAAAAAATCATGAAACTGAGGCCTAATGAGTACCTTCAATGAAAACTATATTGAAATAAATCGGTTGAGCCGTTTTTGAGTTATCATTCAAAAACCCATAGTGAAAGGACATAAGTAAAAATGACGTAAGCGCCGCCAAATTTCCCGTAAGAAACGACCTTTTGAATTAATGGTCTCAGTTTACTGAACCCTACACTGAGCATGGCCCGACATGCTCTTGACCGGTTTTTTACTACAACCTCTAGGAAGTGTGGGCTTGACCTTGTACCCGAAAATGATTGAAATCCGTCCATAAATAACGCGACAGCAAACTTCCCCCCATTTCCCCCCAATCAAAAAATGGCTCGACAATTTTTGGCAAATAAATCAACATTACACATCAATCTGCCAAATCGTCGTACCAGTGAGGTACCGGTGATCAACTCCTTCTCTGTTCTATTTCACGATATAACTGATATAATACCCTTGTTACACCTACCGAGTACAGTGACCAGTCAGTACTCTCGACCGAGCACTCGCAAGGTTAAACACATCGCCGAGTACTGGGCCGGGCCATTTTACTCTCTCGGCCGAGTAGCATTTTGCTGTCTCGCCACTGTACTCGTTAGGTATAACCAGGCCTTAAGGCATGGATACCTCCAAATCGCGCTTGGTGCGATTACATTTGCGTACGGGACGAGTGACGAGCCAAATGATAGCAATCTCGCATACTCGCGCGCGTGCTCACGTCGGGGAGTTGTACGGAGACGAAGACAAGAATAGGTATGAGAATTCACGTGGGCTGGCACTCTACTCGTAACCGATTACGTAGTAACTAGTTATTAATCTGTGGTGTAAACGCTGTCAGAAGAGATAATCTCTTGTTAGGAGTCTATGGGTTGAGCTCATCATGGTCGCAGCTCGTTGGGATTAATTATTTGTCTTTTGTTCATTTTCGTGGTTCAGTGTGTAATATAGATAGCTTATTGTGCGGTGATCTAACGAACAAGTGTGCGGATAATGAAGAATTAATCTTAAAAGGCGTGTAACCATTGATTGGTTCAGAACAAACTGTAGCCTCCTCGAGCCTTTTGTAGGGAGTAGCTATCACTCTACAAATAGCAACTAACAAGGCTTATGCCACTTCTACCGAACAACGTTGCCGAAAACCTATTTGATTAAACAAAATACTTATCGATTGATGACATTGTACCATGCATTGTACCTAAAGATTGAATCTTACAAGCTCAAGTCCATAAGAAGAAAAAAAAATCTCTTGTTACCTATTGAGTAAAATTTTCCAGGGCTAGCTCTCCGTCTATTTGTTCATGCTATCGCTATCACTTATTTCGCTTCGCTTGGCAAACTTATTTCTTTTTTACCCGTATTCTACCTCTTTTACCTCAATGGTTTGGCAGCTCACACCAAATTTGGCAGATTTATTAACACTGTCATCTAGCAGATCTATCAATTAAGTCAACCGTAAGCATTGAATATTCTCTTTGCATTGAATGTGGATTCGATTTATTGATCAAGAACATGATGAATAAAATAAAAAGTCCCGAGGAATTGAAAAACGGTAATGTCCGCTTTTTTTACTATGTTTCTCAATATGAGCCAGTGAGCCTACCTTACAATCTAATAGTACAAGTGGTAGGTAGGGGAAGACAGGGTGGATTCGTACACTGGGAGCCTTCGTACAGTGGTCATATCTCGGCTATCCAACACGCTGAAGCGTTCATATTTGTATGCAACACGGCTACTTACATGCATAGGCTACCTTCCAAAAGTAATGGCAGTGCGGTACAAGATTTCGCCAGAAAGAGCTGATATGTGTTTTCGCCACTCGCAAGTAATTTTAAGTTCTCCTTTGAAAGCGTTTGTTTCCAAAAAGTCTGGATGGACTTAGAAAAAATGCTTTAGTATTGTTTGTAAATATATGCTAAATTTTGTTATTTAAACAATACTTTTGGAATTATGTTAACGATATTTTTTTTATTTTGATTTTTTTCTGGTCCGTTGGATTGGGGTACCTTCGTACACTAAAAATGTATGTAATTTCATACTGTACGAATGCACCCCATGTAAGTTAAAATCAAGAATAACATAATTGCAAAAACAGGTCAGTAAGATATGTTTAAAAAGTGATTGAAACTGGCGAAATAGCTGGTAAAATCATGAATCCCGGGGAGAAACTAAATGTGTACGGAGCTACCCCGCGTGGTGGGGTGCATTCGTACAGTTCCCATTTTTTGGAAAAATCGTTATAGCTTGGCCAAGTTGCTTTATATCAAGCCAGAAATGCGCTTTTATTATAGGCAGATAAATGGACAATAACATAGCATTCGTTTCATTGTAAAATATCCGTTACATTTTGTTTTACAAGGCTCCGAAAAAAAAGTGTACGAAGCCTCCCCATCTTCCCCTATGTTGATTGTCACGTTAACCCATTCAATGTTCATGGTAACATTGGGGACTATGGGGACTGGGGACACATATTTGACATACGTACTTACACGTACTACGTAACGAAACCGTGCTTGAATTGCGCAATCTATAGCTAGGTATAATATATCTGACTCGCACTGACTACAAAAGAAATTAATGAATAATTTTTAAAATGATTACCGATTTCCATGAACAGAACATAGAAAATCGCCTAAGTCGTTGGCGTCGTCGCCTCCCAAAAATGAAGACATAGTGATAAAAACTATCGGAGGTTATGGTAGATGGCAGAATAATTTAGCTATAATGATGGCGTTACTAAGGTTCCCAATTAGCTGGTATCAACTGGATATAATGTTCCTAGCCCCTGGAACAGACTTTTGGTGTAAAAAGCCAGAAATGTTTTCTGAGTATTCGGATGATAAGTGGCGACAGATGTCTGTTCCGGTTAGTAATGTAATTTTTTTTATACTCGTCGAGTGCAATAACTGAATTGAGATTATGTAGACGGAACTACTAGTGCATACTTTTCGTTAGAGCTTTTATAGTCGCATCTATAACGTAGCATCGCAAGCGAATATTGTAGCACTGTTGCCGCGCCGTGCCGTAGCCCGCTCTGGCCTCTGCGCCGCCACGGTCACCAGGGGGCCAATTTTTGACTTTCAAGCACCCGAATTCAAAAATTCTAAGCTCGAAAATAATCGCACACAAAAGCTTACCGCCAATTTTTTCGCATGAAATTAATAGTTTAAATACTCATAATTTTAAATTCCTATCGCTGTAATTTTTAAAATATAATTTCATCGTTTTATTCTGAATTGTAAATGTCACTTTCGAGTACTCGAATCTCAAAAATCACCCCCCAGGGGGGAGGGGAATCGGCGTCCGGCACAATCCGCCGGGAGATTGAACTTACTAAATTGTATAGAGGCAGCAGGTTTTTTGTTAAACCCAATTCTTACCGGCTTGCCTATATTGAGCACTCGTAAGACAAAGTATTGTATACAATAGTGACATAATCAAGAGTCTCAATTTCGTACCTTACCTACTTAGGTGTAGCTTTTACAACTAGTACAACTACCTGTATAAAAATGATGAGTCCCAAAATATGTAAAATAAAGGTATATCGTCGTTTTCAGCACTAATAAATTAAAGCACATAACATGTTGAAGTGCAGTAAAAGTTCGCCTTCTCTGTGTTTTAAGCATTATGTAATGAATAATAAAATTTCAGCCAGCTCACCGTGAATTTTTTTTTCTTACTAGCTTGTGGAGGAGAACCCGTGTTTAATTTTCGACCCTGAAATCCTGTACATGCATCCAACGTTAAGTAGAAGCTTGATACCATTAGTAATATGCGAAAACTTTGAATACAACCAGTCTGTGTTCAGCAGAACTATTATCACGGAGTGGAATTTAGTCTGTGATCGCCAATGGATGGTCAATGTAAGTATATATCTTATGTAATATAATACATCAAGTTTTACAATCCGTTAGTTGATTAGAGATCTTCGATTTACATTAATTTAGTAAGGTCAACTTAGGAACTAAGGAAATTAGCCGCAATTTTGTCAAGGGCGTAATTAGGTAGGTACCTAAAAAGTAGACTCTTAACTTAACTAAAGAATGAGAATTAAAAACAATTTTTAACTTGTTTCAGTTTACACAAATTGTACTAATGTTTGGAATTCTTATTGGTAGTTTTGCAGTCGGGAATATAGCCGATAAATATGGTAGAAAAAATCCGCTCATGATATCAATAGTAATACAATCATTGATGAGTTACGCCGTGTGTTTCGTGTCATCATATTGGACGTTCCTTATTTGGAGATTTGTTTTAGCCCTAGCTTGCGGGGGCATTGGAATTATATCATTTGTACTAGTTATCGAAGTAAGTTATATAGATTATTTATACTCAGCAAAATATGGTTTAACCGTTTAAGTAACTTTAAAAATGATACCAACAGGTCGTAGGTGGTAAATGGCGCACAATAATCCCCGTCCTCTATCAATTGCCGTTTGGGTTCGGTAATGTTGTAATGACGGGATTGGCATATTGGCTCAGAGACTGGAGAAAATTAGAATTTGCATTGTCGACATTATCAGCATTATTCATATTATATTGGTTCTGCATATCTGAATCACCGAGGTGGTTGTTGGCGTCAGGGAATACGGAGAAAGCTTACGGTAAATTCTGAAATTTCTCAGTTAAGTATACTTATTTTTTACCCAAGTGAACAAAACAGTCCAGGCTCTGTTTAACTGAAGGTTAAACCAAAAGTGGAAATTAACCTTTTCGACTCCATGTCAAACGCAAAACCTACCACTCAGACGCCACGACATCTAAATGTCAAAAATGAAGTATCTTTTATGCGTGTGCATGTAGGTCTATTTTGCTCTGTGGTCGGTGACCGATATATCGGTCTTTGGCGTTGGACCTGTGGTGCCGATATATACGTCTTTGGCGTGGAAAAGGTTAAATATCTACCAGATTTAACCAACACACATAACATAAGACTTATGGCGGTACATACGTAGGCGTCACTAGCACTACTGGATAAGTGGATAAGTTTCCCTTTGGTCCTGTAGTCTCATCATGTTGGCGAACGTACATAATACATTATAAAAAAAAAGATTATTAAGAAACATACGCAGTAACTGGTATTTCTGAAACACCGTATTATTTCAGCCATACTGGAAAAAGCAGCTCGAATGAATAAAAGGGAATTTAACGAGTACGAAGTCAAGAAAATGTTAGAAAAATCTCAGGGACGTCCAGAAGGTGTAACAAGTTTCATGGCTTTCCTTAAGCTGAAAAACATGCGGCTGAGAACTATAATGCTTTCCATCAATTGGTATTGTAATGACCTAATGACTTTGTTTATTTACCTTGCCTACTATAGGCTCTATAGCTGATACCGAGCCAGGCGTAGTTTATATCCATAGAAATGATTGTTATTTCCTTCTCTACTTGTTTCTACTACCATTTAACATTTTTATTGTAGGTAGGTAAGTACATAATCAATTTAGCAATATCCTGATATAAAATCTCTTCCTTTTTTAGGTTCTGCACTGGCTTAGCATTTTTTGTGTTGGCCCAATATCTTGGCCAGATTGGAGATAGTATATTCTTTTCTGTAATGCTAAGTGGATTAATTTCTTCCATTGGCCCGATTGTCTGTGTTTTCGTGATAATGAAGATGGGTCGAAAGCTCACTTTGGCGATTTTCGAAGGATTGACGGCTGTCTGCTTCATCTGCATACTATTGATACCACGAAATGTTTTTACCAAGGATTGGCCAAAACTTTTATTTGCTGGAATTGGATTTGGAGGCATGGCAGTATGTTATTATATTAATCTTATTTAGGTATAATGAATTTAACAAGTATTTTTAAAAAGGTTGGCTAATAAACCCATCTAAATCGCCCGGTTTTATTTTCAGGGAACAGTTCCGGTGTTATACCTGTTTTCTGGTGAACTATATCCAACATTAGGGCGGAACGTCGGAGTGAGCGGCGTTTCAACGTTCGCCCGAATCGGCTCTATGGTGGCATCATTGGTGTACAGCCTCAACGATGTTTATCAAGATTTACCCTTGTACTTAATGGTTCTGGTAGTATGTGGCCAAATACTGGCACTTGTGCCACTGCCTGAAACCAAGGATCGACCATTGCCTGACACCATGGAACAGGCTGAGAAACTTGGCCAGCAACAATCGAAAAAGAATATGAAAAAAAATTTTTCAGAACGATTCAAATAAGATATGAACAATTTTTTGTCAAGCACGCATTTTATTTTTACTGGAGAAAATAATTAAATTGCGAAGCCTTAAAGGAATAGGTATGGGTCAGAGCTGGTGACTGTTGCAACCTTTTACTATATGATGTGGCTTTATCATAATTATCACGTCCGCACGTCTGCAGTACCTACGCTCTGTCTCGTGCGTAGGTATAGTACGCTAATACAAAAAGTTAGCTATTAGACAATAATTATCTATGAATTGATGAAGTAAGAACTGAATTCAGAGCAAGTGTGTGATATTGATATGTGTCACTCTCGCTGTCTGGAATCGCTTCGCGGTGCTGCGATTTTGCTTTATTTTACTTCCGTACGGTACCGGAACGTTCTTTTGGCCCGTACTTTAGTGGTAGTTGGTGTTGAAAGGGTTAACAGAGGTTATTTTAATAAACCCTTCAATATCCATTGGATTTAAACATTTATTGAATATAAGTACGTTTGTACAATTACCCGATTATTTATTTTAAACTGTAGAATAGAATAAGCCAAACTATAAGAAAGTTATCTAACTACTTTACTAACTAAATTAAGTAAGACAAGTAGGTAGATTTAGTAGATGCTTATAGTGGACGGCTAATAAAGAAATACCGCAAATCGAAATGTAGGTACTTACAATTCGAAATGGTCGCAGCCTGAAATTGGGGGGGGGGGGGGGGGGGGTCATGTCTCATGTGAAATATTACTACTTTTATGAGTAGACACAAGTAGTTGTAATAATATATGTCATTACTAATTAGTTCACTGAAAGCTTATGTTTAAATCATTGCTTACCTACATTTTTGGTATGTAAATTTTATACAACGTGTTCTTTTTGATTTGCTTTAATTTCAGAATATCGCTGGCCCAATATTACAGGGTTCTATGTTTCACTTTTATCAGATTGAAATTTGAACATTGTCATAATGACATTAAGTCTAAATTTAACTACCCTGAAAATGTAACATAGAACCCTGTAATATTGGGCCAGCGATATGGTTAGGCCCGATTCGGGAAACGAATTGGCATATGTAAAGTCTAACAAGTTCCTTTTTAGCCCTCGCCATGTTGCGGATTTTCGATGGAACTAATTTTTTTTTTTGACAACAGACGTTGAAAGTCAATGAATGTCACCGATGTAAACAAATCGAAAATAATTGTAAATATTTCAGGATAATAATAGATTTTGCAATCAAAATGCCCAAAAAATTTCACACCGATGCAAAACAAATAATTTTAAATACATTAAAATACTTGCGACAGAAAAAGGATGAGGGATTCAGTAGCATTCCATTAAACAATGTTGTGAAATTAGTTGTTGACATGACGGGTACTGACATTCATAGTGCGGTTGTAATAAACTGGTTAGTTTGGTACTAAACATACTTCTACAATTCACAAGTTCATAATTGTATATCTCACACGCTCTTGCACGATGCCAATACACACTGTCCCGACTTGTACACGTAGGTATTGTTGCTATATGTAAGCTGTTTGTAGCGACACTATATCAGGGCTAAAAAGGAACTTGTCAGGCTTTAATTAGTAAAAGAAAAATGTATTACACATAGGTGCATCATTTATTGCGGTGTCTCGGAGTACAAAAATAATTTAATGGAGGACACAATCATAGACATAAAATTAACTATCGATTCTCTCAGAACTGGAGCTAATTAGGACACTGGTGTCTTTCAGAAATATACTTAATTTAAGCTCAGGAATATACCCTTGCAAATAAAGCAAATTAAAAAAACACGATGTATAACTAACCCTTTTCGCGATGCAGTAGCGCGACTGTATCGCAACAAAAAGCAGCAATGCGCGACCTCCCTAACAAATAAAGTAGAAAAGAAATTTAACCTCTGGTTTGACTCGGTGAATTATTGTACAGGTAACTTCTTTACTGAGATACATACAAATGGTAAATGCTAGTCTATTTGGGTTCATCCACAAATTTCGTCACTTCACATCCATTTCAGATCATTTTTCCTCCCCCTTGTTAAAGGTACCAGAAGACCCCACACGTCACGTAAACGATTTTAATTGAAAAATGGACTCTTGTCATTGTCACACTATATTGACCTACCCAGAGTGGGTGGTTACGTGTGACGTAATTAATGGATGAGCCCTTATGATAACTTACACTTAAAATATTTGTGTCTTATAAAAGCAATCCTTGGCTTAGCCTTTAGACGCCTAGATGTCTATACAGGGTGGATTTTCTTTTCGGTTCAGTGAAATCCACAAATTGAAGAAACTTTTTCCATACAATTTGAAATCGAGGGAAGGTCTTCTAAGACCATTTTCGTGTAGCAGCACGGGATCTGGTAGCTGCCATCACTGACCCAAAAAGAAAATCCTATACAGGATAGTATATAAGAAGGTCTTCCATTCTAGGGATGTTACGGAGGTTCGGCTTCGGCTCCGATATACCGAAACTTTCGGCTGAATTCGCACCTCCGGCTTCGGCTTCGGTTTCGTCTAATTTGAAGCGAACACCTCCGGCTCCGGCTTCGGTTTCGTCTAATTTTAAGCGGAGGTTTTAACGGAGCCGAAAGTCAGCAGCCGCGGCGCGCGGCGTGTGCCTACGTGCCTAGGAGTACAAACAGGTTTTGACTTGTCTCCCCGGGAATCACCCCACCTGTTTTACGACGATTGCTTACTCATTCGTTTATTGTTTTGGTTCACGGCCTGCAGTGTGTTTTTTCAAAGTGTTAGTGTTAGTTAGTGTGACAGTGACAGTAACATTCGACGATGAAGCGGATGAAGGCTTCGGTTTCGCTTTTGGGTTCGGTTTCGGATTCGGTTTCGCTTTCGGTTTCGTTTTTGGGTTCGCATTCGGTTTCGGATTCGCTTTCGGTTTCGTTAAAACAAATTTAAAAACTCCGGTTTCGGCTTCGGTTCCGATAAAACCACCTCCGTAACATCCCTATTCCATTCCACTGTATTTAGAATTTTCATCTTGTCCCACCAACCCTGCATTAGAGTGTTAGCACACCGATCGATAGATGTGGTACGTTTGGGAGGTAATCAAATTGATCCGATGTCGATCGATGGCGGTGTGATAACACCCTATTAGTCAAGTCATAGCAAGTTATGATTTGAAGAGTTTTGGTTGAGGGTGTCGGGTGCTTAAATTTTTATATAGGGATAACGTGCAGAAACTAAAGTGGGCAGCACAGGACGCCCGTGTTTAATGGCGCGAAGTGCAAATATCACGTTAAGTTGCCTCATAAGTTCACTAGATGGCAGTACCTACAACGTGCAAGGGTACGCGAGTCAAACGTTGGAGGCAGTACTGTCTATTGGCGTGGAGTAGTAATAATTTTCGATTAAGACCAAAAGATGGCAGACTTTCCAACGCGCACGGTCTCTTTACAGAGGGCTTATAGTCGGTGGTGTTCACTTAATTATACGGAAAATGATGATGATGGAATTTCCTTGTGCAGAGTTAGTACTTACGATACAAGCAATGCTTTAAGAAGAGGAGCCATTTAAATTATTGATGCAAGTTTTTTGGAATGTGGGGGGTGCCCCCCAAAATTCATTAAAAAAAAGTAGAGCTATATAGTCAAGTTTGATATCGTTTTCGTGTAAAGCAAGGATGCCGAATTCATTTTTGGTATTTTACTTATACCTTTCCATATAAAAAAAATAAGAAAATATAAGAAATATGAAATCGACGTTTGAAGTTTTTTTGAATAAATGTCTATATCTTTTTTATTTATGGTCGTAACGCGACGAAAATATTTTATGATATAGTCCTGTCATTCCCCTTTATAAAAATTATACAAATCATAAGTTTATTTCAATATTTTTAACGAAAAAAAAATAAGTAAACCTACTTTCAACAACAATCTCATTATGTATGAAAAACGACTTAATTGGAGCTCTAATGCTTACCTAATAATATGTTTTACAAATAATGGTATCATATAAGAAAGACATACAAATTAAAAATAAATTACTATAATATTTAATAATAATAAAAATTGAACCTGGCGCTAAGACGTCCGATTTTCAATCCGGGTATAAGGTATCGGGTTCAAACCATGGCTCGTACAAACAGCAACACACCGTCGATAGACCTTATGCCGTTGCAATAGGGGTTAAAAAAATAGTCACAATAGTAAAAATAGCTAGTGTTGGCGATAGTACCGCTGAGTTAGTACCGCACGGAATACCAGCAGGAAATACCAGTCGCTTTTTCGGTGAAGGAAAACATCGTAAGGAAACCGAATTTAATTCCGATAGGCCCTAGTTTCCTCTCTGGGTCGGAAGTTAAGATTATGGCAGTCATAACAAGTAGTGCCTACGCCAATTCATGGGATTTGGTTGTCAAACGGACCCCAACCGGGACAACCGCTAGGAAAAAAGACTATATCATTTAAAAAAACAAGTAGGTACCTAACAGTGGCGGTAGGTTAAATTTTTTCTTAGGCAAGCCAGTGCCGAATTTGGCTTATAATTTCTTCATGAGCTGTAGAAAAACTGCTCAGGCGCCTGAAATTTAGGCAAGCCGACGGGAATCATGTTCTATGGACGCGCCGCCACTGGTACCTAATATTCATTCTCTTTTTCTATATCCTCTATTCAATTATACACTACACAGCCTCATATCTGGAACATTCACAATATTTTCGGGCAGTTAATTCTTTCAGTGGCTTCGATATAGTTTCAAAGGCAGAAGTCACCTTGGGAGGATATTGCAGCTACGCATTCAAAGTCAACCTTTTGCCTTTAGAACACGAAGAATTTAAAATAGAAGTGAAAACAAGTCGTCCAGTAGGTGTTTCCGTCCCTCCCCCATACTTTTGTGTCCCAATTTCAGTCTTTCATATTTTTAATAAAAACGGTTAAAGTTACTACAAAACTTTCAATAAAGGATATATTGTTCATTAAATTCTCTACAATTTTTGCCTTTGAAGTATGTTGCTAAGACTTATAGTTTTCAATCTATGTGTTGATAAAAGAGATCTCCCCCCCTTTTACCCCTACCGCACCATAAATTTAGATGGCTCTGCTTCCTAAAATGTTCTATGGGTCCTAAGGTCTCACTATGCAAAAGGGGATCCCATCATCACTAAAATCCGTATAATGCCCTTTGTTGTCGTCTGCACCGGCGACTATTACCGTGAACTTCTAAAATCAAAATGTCTATGTCTGCATTCAATGCAATTAGAGAAGCATTCTTTGTCTCTTCACTCATCGTATTAGTAAGTGCGATACAGAGAAAGATAATGAAATTTCGATTTTCAACGTTCGCGATAGGCCTGCTAACCTTCGCTTGGCTTGATTGACATATGGGCTAATAGAACAGCATGGGCTACCAAATTAACCAAATTTGGCCCAAATGAAAATGGCATATTTTTCAAGATATTGGCACTTTTAGACAAGTAGTAATTTTGACAATATCTCGAAAAAAGTGCCATTTTCAGTAGGATCAAATTTGCTTAATCCAGGGGTTTTCAAACTATGCGCCGCGGCGCCTTGGGGATCATCCATTAATTACGTCATACCAATTTTTGACCCGTCCCAAGCGAAGATCAGCACAGCAGGCCTATCACCTTGTTGAAAATCGAAATATCGATACCTCTCTCTCTATCGCGCTTACTAATACGATACGAGCCAAAGAGATGCCTATATCAAACTTTGGATTTTCGGAGTTTGCGGTAAACCAAGTTTTTATATGGAACAAAATATTCTAAATATGGCATTTCACTTGGCCAACATGCAGTCATATTCTTATTATACAGCTTTACTCATTAAATATTACAAAAAAATATACAAATGTACTTATCAAAATATGGTTCTAGTAAATGCATATTGGAATAATATTAGTTTGTTTTCTTATCACCAGGCATTTGGTTTTTAATATTTTCTATTCTGTGCAATAAAGTAGGGTGAGAATGGTACCATGCGGAGTATAGTTTGTCATAGATTGGGTAGTCCAAGTTATCCTTTCCCAGTTTTATCAATGCGGACATGAGTTCTCCAGGATAATTCAAAGATACAGCAAAGTTGTCTGCCTCAAACTCATGTTTTCTAGACAGTGCTGTTAAAAAGAAGGATAAAATCGAATTGTATGGTGCCAGTATCATTTGCAAAACCACAATCAAACCAATAATGATAGGCTTCTGCCCTACTGGCAATCCAATGGCAGTGTATAGCATGGAATACTTAAATAGCCACCCAAAAGCACTGAACAACAACAACAAATTGAGTTCAGTCAAAGCTATGCTCTTTGTCATGTGGTTGCAACTCCAATGTCCCAATTCATGTGCTAGAATTCCTAAAATTTCATTCTCCTTACATCCTGTTGTAACTTTCTTTTCTGCATCATACTTTTCCAACAATGTATCAAAGAGTACAATTCTTTTCGCACCGAAAAGTCCACTGAAATATGCATTGCTGTGCGCAGATCTTTTAGATCCCTCTACTATGTAGACTTGTGACAGTGGGAAGTTAAGCTTCGACGCTAGTTCTTCAATACCTTTTCTCAGAGAACCTTCAGGCAGAGGCACAAATTTGTCAAACAGAGGAGCAATGACAGTCGGATACAGCATCAATAGTAATAAAGTAACCACAGTCGTAAACAACCACAGATAAGCAACAAACATATCTCCTCCGACCATGATAATGTAAATTGCAATTGATACAATTGGAATGGTTATGATTAGATTAAGAACTAAGGATTTAATCTGGTCTTTGATAAAGAATCCTACTGTTTGCTTATTAAAGCCATGCTTTTGCTCAAGTACAAATGTGCCATAAATCTTAAATGGCAACATTATGATGTAGTTAAAGAGTGTCGCAATAGTCATGAAGACACAGCTCACAAATATTTCTCTTTTAGGAGATACATTGAGGGATTTTGAAATGTTTTCTGCATCAAACCATGCCACAGCAATCCACCGGCGGTAGAGTATTACAGATGTTAGGACGATACTGTAAAAGTCCTTCACAATCCTAAACTTCGACTTGTCAATACCGTATAGACGTGCTTTCTTGAATGATTCTTCATTTAACATCTCCTTCAAGTCTTCAGTTATAACGGTGTTGGTTTTGTAGATTTTCAACTGCAAAAGATTTATAATAATTTTAGTATGATTATGGAAAACTGCAGATTAAGAATATTATGTATATCCTTAATCTGCAATATTATAGAACTACAATAATTGTGAGGATAATAATTTATAAAATATAACCTAATTTTTTTTTTACCTGCCGGAATGACAAATATAGCTCCCACAAATATTCCGCCCATGAAAACAGCAATATTAAGCAAACAATATACTCTTCATTGAGTTCCATATTTATGCGGTAACTAATAATTGCAATCACAATAAATATCAGAATAACTTTATTCTATTGCAATTATTATTATTAGAAAAGTCTTTATCTTTGATTTGACATCGTTCTAATGACATATTGCTTCCTGTCAAGTGTCAAACGTCAATCAACGTAGGTAATGATTTTGTCGGTTTTCGTAGTGATGTGATTAGGTTGCTTTAAAAACCGGAAGTTTCGAAGTTTTTAGGGTTCCGTAGATAAAAAAGGTGTAACAAATTTATGTTCTAGTCTATTCTGCCAGCATGAAAGTAGAGATGTAATTCATTAAATATGTATAAGGGTCAAAACTGACCTAGCGGAATTCCTCGCGGAATTAAGCCAATTCATTGACAAAATGCTTAATTTTGTCTATGGTAGCGGAAATTTGTCTATGGCTTCCATACAAAAAATCAGCTATCATAGACAAATTTCTGCTACCATAGACAAATTTAAGCATTTTGTCTATGAATTGGCTTAATTCCGCTGTGATTCCGCTAGGTGTGTTTTGACCCTAATCGAAATATGTTACTAAAATTTAGAAAAGAAGAATTCGTCCCACGGGGTTTGAAGCCTCGCCCATTCGTTCGTAAATCGTAAGTCTCATGCCATACCACAGTGCCAGCGCTGCAGTTACGCTAAGACGCGAAATATAGATTTGTTTACCGCGGTTGACTGCCAACATGACATGAATCTTGTTTATTTTTGTATTAAGCAGAACGTCTGCTAACGATACCACAATGAGGCAGTGGATTTTTCTACTTTTCCTTTATTTCTAAGCATTGTGGTATCGTTAGCAGACGTTCTGCTTAATACAAAAATAAATTGCATTGGTTAGCGCATCGTTATCGGTGAATTCTCAATACAACTTGGGACTCCGATGGCCGGTTAAGAAGTGTAAGACAAGACTTCGTCGGCAGATGTCGCTAGGCGTCACCGTAAGGCACGTATAAAATAAAGGATGTGGTGGAAAAATTCGCAGCCATCAGGTATAGTCTAAGTAGCTCAGTTGGCAGAGCGATGGGCATGTTTCCCAGAGTCGCGTGTTCGAGTCTTGCCTGAGGCAGTGGATTTTTCTACTTTTCCTTTATTTCTAAGCATTATGAATCTTGTTGCTTATGAAATAAGCCTCACCTTACTATAAACGAGAATCAGCGTTACATATGAAACGCATGTCGCGCAGAAGAGAGACTTTAAAATTCGAGGCGATGGAATAAAAGTTTCACTTTAATAAAGTAGATTCCTGCCTGAGCGTGCTCCTTTGTGTTGTGACAAATACAGCTTTTCACACCGTCTTAGAGAAAAAACTAATCTTGAGATCATACTAATTTTAAATTTAGATGTAGGTACGGCACGGCGGCGGCGGGCGTTCGGCGTAGTTAACTACTATTTAGTAATCTAACTAGGTACTTATTACGACTAAAAGTTGTTATGATTACATGTAATGTAACTATAATAATCAAGTTACATAAAGTTGTCGTTAATCTGATAACTGTAATCGAGTAGTTAATTACAACTAGTGATTACTTTAGTTCTAAAAATATTCATTTTGACATATTGACATTTTTAGCAAACCGTTTTGATGCCAATCAATCCCGTTCCTATCCAGCTTCAAAAGCTTGTATTCGAAAAGCCACAAATAGAGGAACACTTTTCCCATACAACTTATATGAAAATAAAAACTTTTACTTTTCTCAAGCAATTTTTTTAATGCCAATCGATCAGTGCGGCCCATAATTTCCGAAAACCATTTTTAAAGTGAAACTTTTATTCCATCGCCCGTTGACAAAAAAACTACACCACCTTTTGTAGGGCCATTGCCCTACATATTGCTATACATTTATGGAGATGATTCCCTGATGATTGGATTAAATAAAGATCTGTTATCTCTTATCTAGCACGGAAGAAAAGGCCCTTATACAAAACAAATAGGTGGTATGAATATAATGTTAAAATTTAATTTACTGCCACTATAAAGTCAGGGAAGGGGATAAGGAGGACATAAATATAAATTCATTAACTGATACTTCATATTTATTTTAAAGCCTTGATCAAATTTCAAGAAGATACATAACGTTAACAAATCATCATAGGTATCGCATCCATTTTAAAATTAAATTTTCATCGTTATAAATGTCATCATTACAGTTTTAAAATCTAATTTCGTGTATGGTAATCAAAATTAAAGTTTTTCATCGGCTGTAGTCTCCACATTTAAAACATTGGCATTCGTCCGGTTCTTGAAGTCGTACTTCCATAACAGCGTGTTTAGGATCATCCAGTCTCACCCCATCGGCATTGTAACAATGCGAAAGCGTAACGATACGTTCCTTTAGGTAATTTTCTCTGCAGCAATGGCATTCCTGTAAGTAAAATAAATAATAAATATTCAGCAAAACTTGCATTAACCATTTGTTGGCAAACAATGATTTTATTATTTAAACATAGGTACCTTTAAAAACCCAGTTACTGTAGCAATTGAAGGGTGTACTTGGCTGTTACACATTCCTTCACATTTGTTGACAGTGACCTCTCCGTTACATGATCGAACAAGTCTACCCATTTCGTCATACTCCTCTGTAAAAAACGTTAACATTAATCGCATTTAAAGGTTTGATATGAATAAAAAGGTATTGTAATGCTAAAGTAGTATTGTTGATTGATTGGAGTAGTCTGACAGCTCCTGCCATACATTTTAAGCCACTTTATATGATAGGAGCTGTCAGATTACTCCATTGAATGAATAGTACTAATATACATATACAATAGCAATAAGGATTTAATAAATAAATTATTATTATTATTTATTATTATTTATACATTAATATTAAAAAGCACAACAATATAATTATAACAACCTTACTACGATACTGACTGCATATCAATAAATGAGTAATTGACAATCAAGCTTCAGTTTTGATGCACAATTGCATTTTTTGATATGCAATTCCATCAGTATTTATTTGCAAAGGGATTTAAATATTTCGTATTAAAATGACCCAAACCACACTAAGGAAAACTAAGCATGGTAACTAGAAAAACAACGCGCACTCGTATTTTGTGTCACAAAATTTGTTTCATCGACTCTTATTATTTAGTGATCGCTCATAAATCAAACCCCATATTTTGTCGCTGCCAAGCCAGTGCAAAGACTGCAAAGTTACCGTGAAATTATTTCTAGTACGATTTAAAAAGCATATATAATAGCGTCTTTGTATTTTAGATTACTAATATTTTTATTTACAAATATGTAAAAAATAACACTTATATAATTTAATAAATTAATCATAAAACATGTACATATTTACAAGTAGAAAACAGGCTTTTAGTTCCGAGCCCGACAGTAGGGTGCGTCTTTGTTTACCAAAAACATTAAACATTACAAGTATATAACTAATAATTACCTTTTGTTACTAATATTTCACTTAAAGAAGTTTCACAATTTTCATCTGCCCTAACAACCAGAGCTACTAAAATAAATTCCAAAACAAGTAAGACTAGATGTTTAGATATATACATAGACATTTCAGGAAATTCTTTTCAATGATTTACGAGAAACTTTTTACGAGTAGAAATTATGTAATATTTCTTGGCTATAGTACCTTAAGGGTGGGTGGTTACAAATAAACTATCGATGTAAGCTAAGATTTCAGCTTTATATAGCAGCTTATTTTCATTATTATAGGGCGCTACAAGGCATCGGGGCATGTTGATCAGCGGGAGTTTGAGTACATAAGTTAAATGTCTTGTAAGTTAACCGTTCAAGCTTTGAATCTTTCTAGGTCAGCGTAACTAGTGTTGATATTTGTATAGGAAATTTTACCAGAAGGGTGACAAATGCAATATTGTTATTACGCTACGCCTCCTTTCTTCATCTGTCTGTGTATATTGGCAGCTAATGCGGCGGGTTTTATCTCGAGAACCGTGGTTGGGTAAAAGATACCGATATGTAAAATGAAATTAATAATTAATTGTATATTATATTATATCATTTTAGACAGGCAGCTCTCGCTGATACGTCTAAATCATAGTTCACTAGGCTCTAATTCACTGTTTTAGATAGTTTGTCGAGTCTATTTTTAAACTGGTTAACACTGTTAGAATTCACAACTTGGGAGGGTAATTTGTTCCAAGTATTTACTATTCGGTTTGCAATAAAGTTTTTATGATACTTGTATTGTGTATTGTTGTTGTTAATTTAAAATTATGTCCTCTTGTGCGCGTGTTTAGATGTCGAGTGAACAGGTCTGTGAGTTCTGGACATAGCAGTCGTAATAGCCGTTTAGGATTTTAAAAGTCTCAATCATGTCTCTACGTTGACGCCTCTTTTTCAGTGTTGTTAAGCCTAGCTGTTTTAGTCTGTCCTCGTATGATAGTGCTTTTAGCTGTGCAGGAATTTTGGTGAATTTGCGTTGTACTCGTTCAATCATCTCTATGTCTTTTTGTGACGAGCTTTCATACATAAAATATTAAATTTAGGAGTTTTAAAGGACCTGTCCCTCAGTGGGCTGTATTTCATGACTAGTATGGTGCCTGTAGATAATAGGCAGAGGCAGTTAGGCATATAGTGTAAATAGTGTATTATAAACTTATACAGGTACACAACGTTTTACAAAAAAATTAAAAACGATTTAATTAAACCTCAATGTTATTTTTCAAGATTGATGTACATACAACATGTTGATCTTTGGTAAAAATACATTTAGTTACATGTATGTCCCCCTCCCTATGCATATATAGTGCTCTCCCTTATAGGAATATAGTTCAGATCTGGATACGGTTACCAACTTTTAGTATGTTGTTGGGCACGACACCAGGACCCCAAAACTGCCGAGAGATGGGGACGTAGGTGAATTGTCTCCCGAGTAATTTCGTCATGAAAATGGCTGCCGCTTCGTTGCGAAAAGTGCAAATTTCATCCAAACTGTGCACTGCACCTACACGTGTGTAGTATCAAACGAAAGAAGATTAAATGTGCTATATTGTTGTAATACATTATAGACTACTGTATATTACAGTTTAACTGCTATTAACGAAAACCCAAAATCAGGCAAAAAAATAATTCAGGTATTTGCAATTTTTACAACTAAATTATAAGTCCAACTTTAAAGCAAAGTACTACAATAGTAAACAGTCTAGTTAAGCTATACATTGCTATGAAAATTATTAAAATCTGGTAATAATTGTGGCAGCTATGTTAAGAAACATGTTGGCACTGCCGAACTATTTATTCCCTTAGAGTGAAGAAATAACAAATTTCTCAATTTACAGAATATCCACAGAAGTTTCGGGTATATTATTGGTCAAATAATTTGGAGCCCCTAAATGTCGGAAAAAATATCTCTATAGTGACTGAGGTCCAAATAATGACGTCATGAATGTGACCACTACCGAAATTTGTAAAACGTAAATTAAAGCTATACCATGACACATACACACATGTGTGTAGCATCGATCGAAAGCTTATTAAATTTACTACAATACATATATACATTGCTTGTGAAAGTAATGTATAGTTTAGGAGTTATTGACAATATAAAATATTTTTTTAGTTATATAAAAAGTATATGTTAATTCTGTGGCCAAAGAAAATACAATACACTAATGTTTTGTATAGCATTTAAAACACAAACTATTCAATTTTACAACATAGTTTGAATTTATACAATTTGATGACAACTATAAAAGTTGTGCTTAAAACTCTAAAGCACGCTAACTATTTTACCTACAATGCGCTCATACTATGAGAGGCATGAGCCTAATTATTGACTAGTTTTTTATAAATTTTGTAAGGATTTAAGGTTCCTTGCTATAAAAGTAAATAAAAAAAATGGCCAAGTGCGAGTTGGCCTCGCGCTCCGAAGGTTCCATATACATAACACAATTTTAACAATTTGTATTTTTAAGACCAACTTACGCTTGACCGCAGACTTTTTAGTGTTTTTTTCTGTAATGTACAGGTAAAGAACTATATTCCTTTTTTTTTCTAAAATGTAGTTTCATCGGTTTCCGAGAGATGGAGGGGAATGGTCAATTTTCGCCTTTATCCTTGAATAACTTCAAAACTATTAAAAATAAAATTGTAAAAGTTACATATTTGCAGTTTTCAAATCAAACCCTTTCATTTGATATATAACAAGGCATAGTTTGTAAGTAATTTAAGAAAAAAGGCAAAAATTTTCCATTGCTCTCCGTCTCTCGGAAACCGATGAACCTACATTTTAGAAAAAATACGTAATATAGTTCTTTACCTGTACATTACAGAAAAAAAAACTAAAAAGTTTGCGGTCAAGCGTAAGTGGGTCTTAAAATTAAAAATTGTTAAAATTGTGTAATGTATATGGAACCCTCGGAGCGCGAGTCCAACTCGCACTTGGCTGGTTTTTTTATTTACTTTAATGGCAAGGAACCCTAAATTCTTATAAAATTTATAAAAAAACTAGTCAATAATTAGGCCCAAGCTTCTCATAGTATGAGTGCATTGTAGGTAAAATAGTGTGCTTTAGAGTTTTAAGCATAACTTTTATAGTTCTTATCAAATTTTATAAATTCAAACTGTGTTATAAACCTGAATAGTTGGCATTTTTAATGCTATACAAAACATTAGTATATTGTATTTTTTTTAGCCACAGGATTAACATACATTTTATTTTCCTAAAAAAATATTTTATGTTGTCAACAACTCCTAAACTATACATTATTTTCACAAGCAATGTATGTATGTATTGTAGTAAATTTAATAAGCTTTCGATCGATGCTACACACATGTAAGTAATGTATGTGTCATGGTATAGCTTTAATTTACGTTTTACAAATTTCGGTAGTGGTCACGTTCATGACGTCATTATTTGGACCTCAGTCACTGTAGAGATATTTTTTCGACATTTAGGGGCTCCAAATTATTTGACCAATAACATACCCGAAGCTCCTGTGGATATTCTGTAAATTAAGAAAATTGTTATTTTTTTCACTCTAAGGAAATAGTCCGGCAGTGCCAACATGTTTTTTAACATAGCTGCCACAATTATAGCGAGATTTTAATATTTTTTTTTGCAATGTATAGCTTAACTAGGCTGTTTTGTTATTGTAGTACACTGCTTTAAAGTTTGACTTATAATTTTGTTGTAAAATGTAAATATCCGAATTCTTTTTTAGCCTTATTTTGGGTTTTCGTTTACAGCTGTTAAACTGTAATTTACAGTAGTATATAATGTATTACAACAATATAGCACATTTAATCTTCTTTCGTTTGATACTACACACGTGTAGTTGCAATGCACAGTTTGGATGAAATTTGCACTTTTCGCAACAAAGCGGCAGCCATTTTCATGACGTCATTGCTCGGGAGACATTCACCTACGTCCCCGTCTCTCGGCAGTTTTGGGGTCCTGGTGTCTTTCCCAACAACATACTAAAAGTTGGTAACCGTATCCAGATCTGAACTATCACTTAGGCCCTCTCCCATAACGGAGGGGACTAATATTTGGGATCTATATCTGAATCCCTAAAGTTTTTTGTCCTATTTTTGTATTCCCTAATGCTTTTGTCCTAATGATCATTTGCCGTAATGCTCATTTGTCCTAATTGTTATTGCCCTATCATCGTATCGATGATTTTTTTCCCCTAATATGTTATTACCTAATATCATTTGACCTATTCATCAGTTGCCCTAACTTTTTTCCCATAATATTAATTTGTCATAATTATAATTTGACCTAAAAGTTATTTGTCCTAATGATCAAAACACCTAATTTCAAATGAACTAATATTATTTTTCCTATTATTTCATACCCTAATATTAAATGTCCTACTGGTCATTTTTCCTAATTGTCACTTGCCCTAATGCTCAAATGTTTTTAGGGTCATAAAAATAACCCTAACCTACCTATCTCTGGGAGCAGTTTTGTTTTTAGGGTCATCAAAAAATAACCCTAACCTAACTATCTCTGGGAGCAGTTTCGTTTTTAGGGTCATAAAAAAAATAACCCTAACCTACCTATCTCTGGGAGCAGTTTCGTTTTTAGGGTCATAAAAAAATAACCCTAACCTACGCCGTTATGGCAAATAAAATTAGGATATTCGAACATTATGGTAAGAATTTTTAGGGCAAATCAAATGAGCTTTAGGGCAAACATTACATTATGACAAGTAATTGCTAGTATAATTGATCATTAGGGCAAATGACAATTAGGACAAAACGGTTAGGGTAAGTGATTATAGGACAAATGTCATTAGGGGTTTCAAATGTTATGGCAAATAAAATTAGGATTTTTGAACATTATGGTTAACAATTTTAGGACAAATGAGCATTAGGACATTCATTACATTATGACAAGTGACTATTAGGGTAATTGATCATTAGGGCAAATGACAATTAGGACAAAACGGTTAGGGCAAGTGATTTTAGGACAAACGTTATTAGGAATTCCGAGGTACACCCATATATTTGCCCCCCTCCCTAAAATATTTTATTTTGCAATTTTCTTCTAAAGCTTAATTACGGCATACAAAATACACCTTAATATAAAATTTTATTACGACGACGCGTCTTATAGTTTTCGAGTAAAATGGCTGTAACATTATGAATTGAAGAAACTGTAAGGGATCCGTTTTACCATTTTGTCTGCGAAACTCTAAAAACGCTGTTTTGCGACAAAAGTTCAAAGTTGCTATTGAAATAATCGTCTTTCATACCGGACTGTGATCTACTTTAATGGATAAAGATTGTAGCCAGGAAATCGTTTAATTGTGTATTCTCAACAGGAACCCGTGTGAGCACTGTTGGAGACGTGTACCCTTGAAAGATTTTTATAGTTGAGTAGCTAAGTAAATAATTCGCACGGACTAAGAACCCTTTATATACGAGTTTTTCATCCGAGTATTTCACAAATTCTTCATCATACATCGAGTGAGCACTCGTGTTGAGCGTTAAATAAATAATTTTGACAATAGTAACCATGATTTATAGCAATGTCATATGGTTCAGTCTCTTACTTTTATCAATATGCAACATTAAACAAAGCAAGTCTAGTCTCATAACTCAAGAAGTGGAACTACCACCAGGTAAGAAACATGGGTGTGAAAAAAATATATTTATATGCAAATCTTTAGAACGAAATAAGTACTTAATACACTTGTTAATGATTCAATGAATTTATGTTTTATGTATTAGTTTAGTTTTTGTGCTAATAAATATTTCTTATTCTTATTCTTATTCCAATTTTCAGTTATTATCATAAAGTTTTACATCCATTTTGTAAAGTTCAATTTACATTGTTTATATAAGCATTAAGTAAAATAGATACTTTAATTGTAATCTCTATTTAGGTCAGGAATGTGTAATGACTCCAGTGGTGCATGTATTAAAACATCCAGGATGTCAGCCACAACTAATTCCATCATATGCTTGCGTTGGAAAATGTACGAGTTACTTACAGGTACTTGACTGTTTTTTACAGAACTGACGAATTTATTTAAACTTTATTGCACAAAAGACAAACTAAATATACAAAAGTAAACTACTGGGCAAAGCAGAGGAGACTGTATGCGACGCGATGCATTATAAAAAGATAAACGAATAACCTAAACGACTAGGGTTTCTATCTTGAATACATACTACAGATACATATGTATTATTTCATATTATTGTTACATTTCATATTATTTTTGTGCAGGTATCAGGAAGCAAAATTTGGCAAATGGAACGGTCCTGTAATTGTTGCCAGGAGTCTGGTGAGCGGGAAGCAACAGTAGATTTATACTGTCCAGAAGCAAAAAGAGAAGAACATAGATACAGGAAGGTGTGTAGGTTTGTTGAATCAACTTTTTCGTTTATTGCAGACATTGCAGTTATACGTTTACTTTATTGAACTCTTCACGCAGTTCTTCGGAGTTTTTCATAGTTAATTTGTTCATTTGTTATTGAAAGAAAAGAAAGAAAGAAAGAAACATTTATTCATGACAAACATATACAAAGGAAACAAACAGAAAAATACACACACTTTGTCACGAAATGGTTGCAACTCAGCGTTAATGCTGGCAAGGCCAGCGCTGGTCTTCCGTTGCAACCATTTTGACGACACGGCATAAAGACGGCGCGATCACACACGCTTACACAAGGAAAGGAAAATAAGACGGGTCACACTAATTCAAAAAATTAACTAAACATTAAGCTACAACTTTAAACAAACACTAATCAACTTCCATCATCATCTTCTTTCATCTTCTTATTGCCATCTTTTTCAAAATTTACACATGACAAAAAAAAGAATCCGAACGAATTTGTTCTAGTAGGCAGACCGACACAACATACACAAATGATCGTAGCCAAATTTCGTTTATTTGTTTTAAGGTAAGGAAGGAACTCTTAAAATCTCGAATTTTATCATGTTTTTTAAATTTCAGGTGGTTACAAAAGCTCCACTTGAATGCATGTGTCGTCCTTGTGGTACTATTGATTCAAATGCTATTATTCCACAAGAAACAGTTGGATACGATGAAGAAGGACCACTCCATAATCATTTCAGGAAAACCTTTTAAACGAAAAAAATGTACTTAAATCGAATATTGTATAGATTTAGATATCTGCAGTTCTTATTATTGTTATATCTTTAAAATATTATTAAAAGCCTTGATCAATTTTCGTTTTTATTTACAAGTCTTATTAGTGGATCACAGCCTTTTGTATAATCAATATCTCTGATTGGATTTATAAAATCACAAAACTTATACACTAACTCTAAATAAATTGATTCATATAAGTGGTATATACGATGCCAACTACAGACACAAATAAATAGGTACAATTAGTCAATTACGCTTATGTAAAACCCTATACGTAATTCCTTCCTTATTTTTTTTTCGTTGTAGGCGAAAAATCAATTGTGTAATAATAAGATTTGAAGACCAAGACTTGTAAATAAGTAAATGTGGTTTACGTAGGTATCTAAGCAGGTTGGAAAAATTTTGAGTACTGATACAAAAAAATATCAATGACTTGAATGCTAAATAAATATGACACGCAACAAACCTAAACACCAGCCAAGTCACCAACAAAAGGCATTATTTCCTAAAGGCTCTGTGAACTGTAGGTGTAGAGCTAGCGACTCCCACTTATTGAGCGAACGTAAGCAAAGCGAGTCCAAACAACTCGCTACTGGACTGGGACGTCTCGGCATCTCGATGGCTTTTTGATTTTGAGAGTTTGTTCCACGTGAGCGTTAGAACGTATATGATATGAGCAGGATCGATCAAGGGGTTGTGGAGTTAAAAGGAGAAAAAGATCCTCATAAGGGTTAATTTTTTTTGTAACTATCGCTATTTTTAATTAATATAAAAAAAGCGTTGGTAGCCTGACGGTAACGACGTCTGACTTTCAATCCGAAGGTCCCGGGTTCAAACCCCGGCTCGTACCAATGAGTTTTTCGGAACTTATGTACGAAATATAATTTGATATTTACCAATCGCTATACGGTGAAGGAAAACATCGTGAGGAAACCTGCATACATCCGCGGAGAAATTCAAAGGTGTATGTGAAGTTCCCAACCCGCTTTGGGCCAGCGTGGGGACTATAGCCTGATCCCTCTCGTGCATGAGAGGAGGCCTGTGCCCAGCAGTGGGACGTATAGAGGCTAACATATATATATATATGTACAAAGTTACATACTTTCCAATAAAAAATAAAACTAAACTTAACAAACAAAAACTATACCCCGTCTAAAATGTCCGCCTGCGGCATGGTCCCCATTACGCTGGCGGCGTTAGCTCTCTGTACAGCTAAGGCGGTTATCACACTGGTGCGGATCCGCATGCGGCGCCAGTGTGCGAGCGAGACAGCGCTATACACATGCAGAGCGCTATCTCTCTTGCGCACCGGCCCCGCATGCGGATACGTCGTCAGTGTGATAATCGCCTTATGATATTCGCTGGGAGAGGTACGCGAATAGGTATACTTTATAGGTAGGTTTACTTTTATACATAATTTTAAATTGGTTGTTAGTAGGGTTTTGTTATATTGGTCTACTCGTTTCCAAGTTAATCGTGAGTTCTATGTTCCAGGCGAACTACTATTTAGTGTAAGTAAAATATAAAATAATAACGCCCTTCGTTATTTTAATTTCACTGTCCTAAGCGCCAAGATTGTAAAGCGCTTGCTTTGCGCTTCAGAACTGGCGGACATTTGCAAAACCGACAAATAAAATAATTTTTGCCCAACGCGACATTTGATTTCAATTTATACTGTTGATTTCTTGTTTTCGTAGTTAAGCGATGGAACCCGGAGATAGATTTAGTGATTATTAACCGGTACAAGTCACCATAGTAGGGACATCACTTACAAGACTGACAGTGACATTTGTTATTATCCAATTTCTGAACGTTAGTTTGTTTTGTTTCCCGATCCCGATTTATGATTTTAGTTTTCCGCTTCCAGTGGATTTTAAGTGTTTTTAACGTCTAATTCTTTTCTAATATTCGCTACAATGAGTCGCCGCAAGCGTGTGAAGGTTTGTTATGTTACATTTATCTTATTTGGATATCAAAAGCTTAGATGCTAATAATCGATGAGGTTATGTTTATTGATCTTAGGTGGACAACCGGGATTTGGACGAGAAATTAAAACAAGATGATTCTGAGTCTGATCAATCTGAAAAGAGCAAAATCACATCTATCAGTCCTGCTACCGTCAGCAGTAGAAGAGAGTCTACTTCGAGCCGCAATACAGAAGGGAAAGAATCCAAAAAAGAAGAGAAACCGACGATTATTTTGGACGAAACGAAAAGTGAAGATATCGAGGAGATTAACTACAAGGAAATGCTTAACAGGTAATGATTAAAATAACTAACAGTTATATTACTTTCGCACTACCCTCTTTGCTGTAAAAGTGATCTTTGCAGGTCAGGAAATACCAAAAAGTTTGTTACATTTAATGTAACTCCATAGTATTCATGATCTTCTATTTTTAACCGACTTCAAGAAAGGAGGAGGTTCTCAATTCGACTGAGTTTTTTTTTGTATGTATGTTACTTGAGTGAAAGTGAAAGAAATAACAAAAGCCTACAAACCTAAATCATGGATCCTTGAAGACAACAGGGGTAACATCTTAACGGAGCTGGACCAAGTGCTTGATAGATGGAAGTCTTACTGTCAGGATTTGTACCGTGATGAACAGGTTTTAATTACCGATAGAAGATGGGACGAACACGAAGAGGAGCCCAACATTCGGAAGTTAAGGATGCGATAAGCAAGTTGAAGCATAATGCTGTAGGGCCAGACGGTGTTTCAGCAGCAATGCTTCAAAATCTGGGGCCTGGCGGTGCAGAAGTTATTTATCGTCTTTGTAGGAAGATCTGGAAGACCGGTCAGTGGCCGAGTGACTGGACACAGTCAGCCGTCATTCCACTGCACAAAAAAGGATCAACAAAGAAATGTGAAAATTACAGGACCATTTCACTGATGTCACACGCCAGTAAGATCTTGTTAAGGATCCTTAACAACAGGCTTGGCCACTTTCTCGATAATCAAATACCGGTTGAACAGTCGGGATTTGTTCCCGGAAAGGGAACGCGTGAACAAATTCTTAACGTTAGGGTGCTTATCGAGAAGTGTGGAGAGTTCAACAAGCCACTGGTCTTGTGCTTCATTGATTACGCCAAAGAATTTGATTGCGTACAATGGAACACGATGCTTGAAGTTCTGATAGAAATGGGCGTACCATCACATCTGACCTTCCTGATACAAAACTTATACCTGGATGGCGCTAGTTTTGTGAAACTAGAGGACGCCACGTCTAAGCCGTTTCACACAGAGAGAGGCGTTCGTCAAGGGTGCGTTTTGTCTCCGAAGTTGTTCAATATTTATGGCGAACACATCATGAGGAGAGCGCTTGAGAACTGGCAAGGCGGAATTTCGGTAGGTGGCAGGACTGTCACGAACCTTAGGTATGCAGATGACACAACCATAGTAGCATCAAGTCATGTGGAGCTAGCATCCTTTCTTAGAAGACTGGAAGCAGAGAGTGCTAGAGTCGGTCTAAAGATCAACCATTCAAAAACTAAAATAATGGTAGCGGACCGACGACGTCAGAAACTACAAGATGCAGATGCCCTTCAGAGCTACGGAAACGTGGAAGAGTTTGTATACCTGGGGTCGCTGATAACAAATGACGGCAAATGTCTGACTGAGATCATCCGCAGAGCCGGGATGGCCAAAAGCGCTATGGCGAATCTTGATACGGTGTGGAAAAATCGCAGTATTCACCGTAGAACAAAAGTACGTTTAGTCCGCGCACTTGTGTTCTCCATCTTTTTGTACGGCGCTGAGACTTGGTGCATCAAGAGCCAAGAGTACAGCAGAATAAACGCTTTCGAGATGTGGTGCTGGAGGAGACTATTAGGGATCCCATGGACGGCCAGAAGGACAAATAAATCCATATTAGAGGAACTCGGCATCACAAGGCGACTTGCGGATATCTGTCAAGAGAGGATCCTTTGTTTCTTCGGACACATTATGAGGTCGCCTAGACACTGTCTGGAGAAACAAATCATTCTTGGACACGTGGAGGGCGAGCGTAGTAAAGGTCCCATTCCAGTGCGATGGAGCGACGCTATAAAGAGGGCTGCTAATGGAAGCCTCTACAAGGCAGTAAAATTAGCCAAAAACCGGACGTCACGATCCTCAGGCATGAGGGAACGACTAAGAAGAAGATGTTACTTGATATCTCCGTGAATCGTGAACCAATTTTCAAATTATTATTTTTATCGAACGGGTATAACCCGTAGATGGTCCCATTGTCACCAAGTCGGGGTCTGATGATGGGATCCTGGAGAAATCGAGGGAACTCTTCAACTATTATAGGCACACCTATAGTGATTTCACTATTTTTTACAGTAACCCGGCCACTTTCTCTTGGAATAGCGGATCCTAAGTGAAGGCGGTTCTTTTTTTGTTTAAAATTATCATTCATATGATATGGGGCTGTCCATAAATTACGTCATCGATATTTGACGATTTTTGACCCCCTCCCCCATAAAATCATCCAAAGATTATGCTTCGAATGGCCCCGTTTCCTCTTACGTTATGCTACCATCATCCGATGTCCAGACCCCCCCCCCCCCCCCTATTTTGAAATGACGTAATTTATGAATAGCCCCTATGCTATCAATAGACAAGTTCTAAGTTCAATCATTGGTTTCATCTGCGTTACACATAGATGGGGCATGGTAATAATAACAATACCAAGATCGAACAGGATGGTCTTATTACACTTTCAATAGGTACGACAGAGAAGGTGCTATTATTGTTGGTCCTTGTCATAGTTCCACATATTTTTGTTACCCTCCACAACATTAATTTTAGCAGTGAAGGGTCACAAACAAACATAATTTGCGATTTCATCAAGAATTTCTATGTAAACCTGGTGAAAACCTGATATTATTCTCAGAGAGCTGTCTGTAGAGAGAGTGTCAGCTAAGGAAAACATGGTAAATTGTTCTGTTTTGTGCTGTAGAAATAATTTTATTGTCATCTATGTCTATCCCTTACGGTGTATGGGTGTGCAGTCTCTAGTTAAATTCTTGCTTTGAGGTGTTACAATGTTACAGTTGCAATGTATCTGTTTCAGTTTGGAAGGAGCAGCGTTCCAATCAAGACTACCGTTTGACAAAATGTCTTCATTGGAAGCCGAGTGCTTTTCTGATCTGCAAGGTGCCTGTAGCCATGCATTTGTTCAAATCCGAAACAGAATCCTAAAGATGTGGTTTGAAGACCCGAAAAAACAACTTATTCAGGAACATGCAGTGTCTAAAATGGAAGTAAGTTTCATTTAAACGATTCTTACAAATCAGTAAATGATTCTATATTTTTGGTACTATGCATGCTAAACTAATGCTAGTATCTATAATGCAGGCCTTATTGAGCTTATTGTGAGTCTAGTAATGCACAAGTCATTCTTGTGGTACTAAATTATTGTGAGGCCATTTTTTGGGCTGATTGTGTATCCCTAGTATTTTTTGATCAGTAGGTAAACATTACTTTCCTATATATTTTTTAATTTCAGCCTCCATACAATGGTGACCCAGCTTTGATAATTAGGACACATGCATTTTTGGAGAGACATGGTTTCATAAACTACGGTATCTATGAGAGGCTTACAGCAATACCAACACCTCCAAAAGGAAAGCAGAGGCCTAAAGTCATCATTATTGGAGCAGGTATTTTTTTTTATAAGCAAGCTTATGACCCACTTGATGGTAGGCAGCTACCGTAGCCTCGTTAACATACTGGGTCCTCTTTGAGATCTTTGGCACCCTAACTCACCAGCAGGTACACAACACTGTGAGTATACTAGTGCTATTTGGCTGTGGTTTTCTGTAAGTTGGAGGGACTTGCCCAGTTGGGCTCTGTGAGATGAAATTAATTGTGCTGTGCCCTACCACACATAGCGAGATGACATTTGCTGTACCCATACCCCTTTTTTGGACGTAGTTTAAGAACATACACATGTCCAGATCCAGACTTAGTTTAAGGACATACCGGGTCCAAAAATAATGGGTAATACTAATAGCAAATATTTAATGTAACTAGTGTGACTACATAATAATATGTCAATGTCCATTACAATGAAAAATCAACTAAGAAAAACTATGGAAGATCACGGGATTCAAACCCGCGCCCTTTATACCTTTGCTTTGCTGGTGTATAAATTTTGCCGAAAACCCTCATCAAATTAGACCACCAATGTTTTTTTGTTGTAAACCAAGAATGTTTTTATATGTAAAATCAGGCAGATCGTAATGCTCCTGAGTAATTTTTTTACGATAGTCACATTAAACCAATGTATAGGTTAGGTTCGTTAGGTTGCTTCAGATGCCGGAAGGGCAAACTGCCCAGAGACTCAGAGAATGAGTCAAAGATTTTCACGTTGCACGATATGCCTAGGAATTCCGCGATATGGGTGATCTTACGATCGGCCGCCGACATATACACAAGCATCTGGCACCTGGCACCCTAAATGCACTGTCTCCATTCCCTGTTGTATAAAACTGTAATTATTTTGTTTGTCTATATTTATTACAACCAATGTTTTCTAACTGCACATATTTATTGATTTCAGGTGTCTCCGGCTTAGCAGCTGCTCGTCAACTCCAATCGTTCGGTTGCGAGGTTGTTATACTGGAGGGCAGAGACCGGGTCGGCGGCCGTGTGGTCACGTACAGGAAGGGACCTTACGTTGCCGACTTGGGTAAGTAGCAATAGTAGCATTGTCGACTTTATGGGAAATAGATAAGGTTGATATTAGGCACGGTTAAGAGGTATGTTGATAGTTTTTGAGATTTGTGTTCGAGCAGCGAGTTGTCAGCTTCAATCTTTTGGTTGCGAGATGTTATACTGGAGGGCAGAGACCGAGTCAGCGGCCGTGTGGACAACACAGTTAACTGAACCTTATTATATAGAGATAAGGTCGAGAGTAGGTGTGTTAGTGCTGATATAGATTATAGCCTGGTAAACTAAATGAATGCTGAAAAAGGGGTCTAGCTGGAAAAGTCAAAAGCTAATTCTGTGGTCTTATTGGAGAAAAAGGGGGTAGGCCTTTGCCCAGCAGTGGGACACTAAATCAAGCTAAATAAAAAAAATGTCATACCTATTTATTAATTATTGTAATCTATCTTAATTTGCAGGAGCCATGGTTGTAACTGGGTTGGGCGGTAACCCAGTGACAACACTGTCTGTTCAGATGAATATGGAACTACATAAGATCAAGCAGAAGTGCCCACTGTATGAAGCTACTGGCAATCAAGTTCCTAAGCATAAAGATGAAATGGTAATATTATTTGAATTCATAATTAATTACTGTTCCAAAACCAATATACGTGATAGTCAACATCAAAAGATGCCAATTGGGGGCCGGCTCTTACGCTTTTTTTGCCAAATACTATATTGAATCAGTACAACGTAATACGGAAGTATTCCGCCAAATGTTAATTTTTGATGAAGACTGTTAATAAGTACATACTTAGTTATTGAAAAGAGATCAACGGCATACAATTTTACTTGGGGATAGCCATTGTCATCATTCTATTGTATATTTTGTAAAAATGCAAGCAAAGACGAAAATTTTCGAATTTTTTGATGCCAATAAATCAGGAGTTGAAGCTTTCTAAAATACTAACTGAAATAAGGGACTAGGAAAGCTACAAATCAATGAAAAAGTTTACCATAAATAAATAAAAAGTAACATTAAAAAATGTTCATAAAATTATACTGTAGCGCCTAAACTATGCTTCTGATTTAGATTAATTAGGTGTCAATCGATTCGTTATTACAGTCGCCATCAAATATATCAGAGCGGCCAGGGTACTTAAAAATATCTGAACATGCACCTTATCGCCTTGAGAATAGAGGAGTTGTTCAGATATATATGACCACCTTGGCCGCTGCGATATATCTGATGGCGACTGTACAAAGCCAGGTAATAATATAGGCTACATATTAACCGATTTCAACATCTTTTTTCCGTAGTCCGATTAGTTTCTTAATTAATTTGCAGGTCGAGCGCGAGTTCAACAGACTGCTTGATGCTACGTCCTACCTCTCCCACCAAGTCGACTTCAACTACTACAACGACACGCCGGTATCCCTCGGACAGGCTCTAGAGTGGGTCATTAAACTGCAGCAAAAGAATGTTAAACATAAGCAGGTGAATTACCATTACGATTGGGACCACTTTGTCGATTTACAAGGACACTTTTTTCTTTCACAAATAGATAGTGCATATTGCGTAATTTTTGAAATTAAGCACTAGTAACTCCATATCGGGGTCAGGCCGTAGTTTTTGCCGAAAAAAGTTCAGATTTCGGTCCGCTACTTTTTTTTTTTACTGTAATCATTTTATATAGTAATTAACCATAGCATTGTATTTCTGAAGACCTGTTTACCCACGGCCACTGGAGATATTTAAATAAATTGATATATTTGCAAAGTTATACGACTTTAAAAAATAAAAACAACGAAATTTTCATAAAAAATGCAAATCCGCTTCGGTCGGGTGCACTTTGCGCATCCATTAAAATTAAAAAAAAGACAACATTTTCATGATCTGTTTGATTTGACGTTATCAAATAATAGTTACCTAGCCCCCTTTTGAATATCGTTTCGTGTTTCCTAAGAAAGTACATTAATTTTCGTACATTAAATAAAAAACACGAAAACAGCCATTTCTCTGCGCTATTTTTTGCGCAACCATCATGCCCGTTTTGTGGCCTTTAAGCTTTGGTAGTATTTGTATTCTGAATAGTGGCAACACCAAAGCAGCTTTGTCTATGGTCAATAAGGCGGCAGCGGCTATATTTTTGTCAGACCGATGTAAACTTTGTTCGGAGTGAAAAGTGTCACATTTTTCGCGGCGTGCATTTTTTGAGATTTCAAGATAAGTTTTAAATTAATGTCTGTCATTGTTATTGTGCACTATTAAGTAAGGCGTGTGTAATCTTCCTAGGTTATTTTAACTAAAAAAAAGAGCTTATTCATAGAGTTATTATAGATTTTCTTTGCGCCACGGTCGGCATTATGCCACTTTGCGATACCAGTGATATTGCGCTACCGAATAAAGGTTCATGCACACATAGGTTTGCGGTTTCCGGGTGTAAGTTTGCTATATAAAATCAACCAAATGGAACCGTGGATCACCATGGAACTATTTGAAAATGACGTTTTCAGTCAAATCCTATGGAATCTCTTAGTATTTGGCAATTTGACATGTTTCTATAGTTCCATTTGGTGGACCGTTCAGCCTTTTGTCTGCAGTGATTAAAAATGTAACCTTACCATACCAAATCGTGTTTTTTTTGTACCTAACTATGAGCGCCAAAATATCTCGGCTGTGGTGGGTTCTTTCCATCCCTCGGTTAACAATCGAATGTTCATTTAAAATATATTATGTCAAAATCATACAATGTATGCGCAAACCTTAACTATTTTGCGTCACTCTGCGCGACCGACTCAACTATTTTGCGTCACTCTGCGCGACCGAATCGTAGAATATTTTACGTCACCTTTGCGCTATTTGTGGCAAAAACTACGGCCTGACCCATCGACAAAGTGGCCCCTTTGTCCGCACACTGACACATTTTGTTATTAGTTGTATATTCCACTTTTTAGGGTCACAACAGACCTAGCGGAATTCCTCGCGGAATTAGCGGAAGTAGCGGAAATTTGTCTATGGTAGCGGAAATTTGTCTATGGTAGCAGATTTTTTGTATGGAAGCCATAGACAAATTTCAGCTACCATAGACAAATTTCCGCTACTTCCGCTAATTCCGCGAGGGATTTCGCTAGGTAATGTTGTGACCCTTATTCAATTTGGAAAATTTTAGGTGATTTCGACTCATCACGAGGTCTTTCGATTTTATTACGACAAAAAATGTGTCCCAAGTTTTTTGTTCCATTCCTTTACCAATTCCTTTTCTTATGGCGGTAACGGAATGGAAGTAACAAAAAATGTATGAAAAAGTTGGGACACATTTTGTTGTCCTACTCAGATCAAAAGAGCTCGTGATTCTGAGATTTCTGAGTCTAAATTTCGAAATAAACAAGAAGTTGCGCGTATACCCTCAACTTTTTTAATAAAATAATTTTGAGGATATAATAGGCTAGATGATTTTTTTTCATGCGTGGTATCATTCGATTCGTTTTGTTGTGAGGATCAAATGTCTATATGGGGCCAATTGCCGTAAATCAACATAAAAGACAGAAAAGAGACTTAAAGTCTGTGATTTGCTTTTGTTTCTCAAAACGCTCCTAACAAAATGATATAAAGCCGTGACGTCATGGCTTCATAGTTGCCCTGTTTAAAGTATGAAAAAATTATGAAATTGCTATTTTTACAGTGAAATATTGCGTTTATGTATATGGTTGCCGTACAATTTATTTCACAGTAAAATGTTAGAAATCGAATGGTATCATTGGTTTTTTTAAATTTTGTACTTTCAAAATTCGAAAAAAATTGAAATTTTGAAGTCTGATATCTTTGCACCATTTCAATAGATTTTTTAAATGTTTACTTTATTTGTATATTTTGATCATTTTGCATCCTATCAACTAAATTTCATTGCCTAATTCAACATGTGTCATCTTTTTAAATATATAAAAAAATGGCTTATAGGGTTGTGTTCCTGCTGGTGAGTAAGGTTGCCAAAGAGCTCAAACGAGGACCCAGTGTGTTGACGACGAGGGACCTCTCTTGTTCCTTTAGCCGTCAACACAGTGGATCCTCCTGTTTTTAACCTTTTCGACGCCATGTCAAACGCAAAACCTACCACTCAGACGCCACGACATCTAAATGTCAAAAATGAAATTCTACTTTATGTGTGTGCATGTAGGTCTATTTTGCTCTGTGGTCGGTGACCGATATATTGGTCTTTGGCGTTGGACCTGTGGTGCCGATATATACGTCTTTGGCGTGGAAAAGGTTAAAGGGTCGGCAATGCGCATGTGACACGTCTGGTGTTGCAGGCGTCCATAGGCTACGGTTGCTGATTACCATCAGGTGGGCCGTATGCTTGTTTGCCACCGTCGTTGTATAAAAAAATGGCCCTAATACAGAGCGTCTTAGAAATACACATATAAATCCCCAGGGATTCGAACAGTGAGCTCCTACGACGGAATGAAGATATGGACGATGTCTTCAGTACAAACATGGCTCCCAAAAACGGCCCTGATATTCTTTTGAATTATCCCTTCACCACCTTCTCCAGCATTGAATATGACGCAATACGCAATTTCCGGCTAGGTCTTCTTTCTCGCGTTTGTCCCGGCTTTTTTCTTTTTTTTTTTTTTTTTATATTTAATGGCTTTCTCCCTTTGTCATAGCAATGGGAATTCTGCCAATGACGACGTTTCACACTTTTTTATTAATATATAATAAAATAGGATTACTGATGTATTACCAAAAATTATTTGCCAGATTTTCACATCCCAAATAATGTTTCCCAAAAACGTAAATACCAAATAATCATTTCCCAACTAAATATTACGCAAACATTTTTTTGGCAACTCAACAATATGCAAATAAATGTTTCGGCAATTCCTTATTTTGACAATTTTCACTTCACCAATTCTTAACTTACCGAATGCATTAGTTGCCAAAACATACGAAACGCAAAACAAGTCATGGCAAACGTATCATTCAGCAAATATATTTTTAGCAAATGACCCGTTTGGTAATTTTTCATTTCACAAAATTTCATATGCCAAATCATCATTCAGTAAACTAATTTATCCCAAATCGTCATTATTTAGGCAAATTATTTTTTAAACAAAGTTTTAGTTTTTTCATGTTACAAAAATCGTTCAATTTGAATTGATTGATGATTTCAAACAAGTTACGGCAAAGAATAAGACAGTTAATGTTATCGTTTACTAGGATTTATGACAGAAATTAATTTCCGTGGGGTCGCGGTTCTAACCTAACCTAACCTACTTTTCTGACAGAAGTTCATTTCCGTGGGGTCGCGGTTCTAACCTAACCTATCTACTTTTCTGACACAAGTTAATTTCCGTGGGGTCGCAGTTCTAACCTAACCTAACCTACTTTTGTGACAGAAATTCATTTCCGTGGGGTCACGGTTCTAACCTAACCTAACCGACTTTTCTGACAGAAGTTCATTTCCGTGGGGTCGCGGTTCTAACCTAACCTAACCTACTTTTCTGACAGAAGTTCATTTCCGTGGGGTCGCGGTTCTAACCTAACCTAACCGACTTTTCTGACAGAAGTTCATTTCCGTGGGGTCGCGGTTCTAACCTAACCTAACCTACTTTTCTGACAGAAGTTCATCTCCGTGGGGTCGCGGTTCTAACCTAACCTACTTCTCTGGCAGAAGTTCGTTCACTATTAGACAATCCCTATTAGCTAGGGGATACACGCACAGATCTGCTTGCTGGATTTTTCCGGTAAATATGCTCGGCGGACAAATCCGTCCATGTACGGCGCTATGCAACATTCATGCGCTGGCGGATATGCGCCGAGCATATCCGCCAGACAAATCCGGCCGGCAGATCTGTGCGTATACCCCTAGCTATTTGACTAAACATTGCTTTGGATTTAAATAATTTGTCCAGTAATTTATTTGATAAAATAAAAGTTGAGTAAATATTGTCTGTCCAATTAAAACATTTAACAAACAATATTTGACTAAACTATGCTTTGGATATATATCATTTGTCCACTGATTTATTTGACAAAATGAGGGTTGAAGAAACATTTTTTGTCCAACTAATACTTTTGATAAACATTTTTTGTCTAAACATTTATTTGGATAAAAATCATTTGTGTAATCATCTATTTGACAAAATTAAAATTGTGAAACATTTTTTGTCCAAGTGAAACATTTGGCAAAACATCAGTTGGTCTATTGAAAGTTGCTTGAGTAATAATTTGGGAAATGATCATTTGTCGAAACTTTAATTTGACAAATAAGTATATGGGAAAGATTGGGTTGACAAATGTGCGGTTGGGAAAGTTTGGTTGGGAAATGAAATTTGGTCAAAAATATTTTGGTCAAATGGCAGGATCCCAATAAAATATAGGCAACGTTGTTCGGTAAAGGCCTTGCTGATTGTAAGGTGATAGCCTCCCTACAACCACGTGGGCGGCCGAGACCCCGGATAACCGTTCGTTCGACTAAAGCGTGGTTACGCGCGTTTTGAGACTAATTCTTCATTAGCTGCCACTTGTTCGTTAGATCACCGCACAATAAGCTATCAATATTACACACTGAACTACGTAAATGAGCAAAAAACAAAGAACTACTCTAAAGACGCCGCCGCCATCTTGAGCTCAAACGATTATCTCCCGTCCCGGCTTTTGTCACGGCTCAATTGAGCAATTGACAACCTAATCCCATGAATTGGCGTAGGCACTACTTTTTACGAAAGTGACTGCCTACTGACCTTCCAACCCAGAGGGGAAACTAGGCCTTGTTGAGATTAGGTCCGGTTTCCTCACGATGTTTTCCTTCATCAAAAAACGATTGGTAAATATCAAATATAAAAGTAAAAGTACATCATTGTCGGTCGTCAATGAGGCGTTAGTAACGCCTTAAAAATGTTTTTTACGACGACGAAAAATCATTTAGCAATAAACTCTATTACTAAACGACAATGATGTGCCTTTTACTTGAAAACGCCACATGTTTCGTTCATAAGTTCCGAAAACCTCAGTGGTACGACTACGAGCCGTGGCTTGAACCTAGATCTCCGGCTTGAAAGTCGAACGTCTTACCGCTAGGTATTTAAAGAACGTTGTTATTGGTCAATCCAAATTTTAATTGCGTAAAATATAAACCTGCTATAAATAAAAACCGTTCACTAGTCACCCACCTCCAGCTTCGTAGGCAGGCTCACTACCAAACCAATTTGTTTTTTTTTTTAATTTATTTATCAAACTATAATTACACAATATATTTAAAACATAAATTTTCGCCAAACTGCGTAACAGTTTGTTGGCGAACAGCAACACTCAATACACTTCCTTATCTACTGTGTAACAATCACAAAAGAAACTTATCTACTATTATTATCTAATTCTATAACTACAAGTATGTAATACAAAACACGGATTTATGCTCATAAGGAGACAAAACCACAGAAACATGCATTTAAAGCGTGCAGCAAGGTGCGTGCATGATTACAGGGGCCGTGGAATAAATTAATCCTAGGGTTAGAAGCCTCGATGTCCGAACTCCTGCTTAAATGTCGCTTGCCTTCCCGCTTGGCCACTAGTGCCTACATTTGACTTGTTCTTTACGATTGTTCAAATTAGGAGCCATAATATAATTTGTCCAGACATGCCATTCTACAAACAAAGGAACATTAATTTAAGAGTAAAGCTAGAATGAGTCACAATCATTCTTCATTTCGTAGCAAAATATTTCACATTCTTACCCTTCTTTAATGATACATTGTCTAGTCCCTATAAATTTCATTAAGACGTACATGAACAGTTTAGTAATGAAATAATTCTGTTGTTTTTATAGATACAACAACTGAAAGCGGTCATTACTCTACAAGAGAAGCTTAAGGCTAACATAAATAAGTAAGTGCCTACTGTTTGTAAGTCTAAATACATACTACTTGGTTTTAACTACGGTGTCTTAGTTAAAGAACTGAAGCCCATAATTTTATAATTTCAGTCTGCATACAAGGTGTAACAAAATTGCTGCTAATCCGTTTAAGGGCTTGATATCGTATTCAAATTACGAAAAAAAAGAAAAAAAAATTCATGCTTAAAGAAAGAAAAAAATATTTTGTATGGAGGGTTGGACAGTTAGAACGGCGGCTTCCATTAAAAAGAAAATCGCGTCATATTTTTTTCTTCTATTTTTTCTTAGTCACAATACTATACCAATTACGCCCTTAAACTGATCACCAGCATTTTTGTTACACTCTGCAGACTGGCTAAGTGTAAAAAAACGTGGTTCTTTTGAAATTGTCAAAATTACATAATAATACCTCTTGACACTTATAAACCTCTTTCATACCCTCAAGTCTTTTATTGACTCAATTTACTCATTGGTTTACAAGACTTGGAACGGCTTAACCTACAGGTTTCAACACCTCTTGTTGGTACAGTAGCCATCAAATATATCGGAGCGGCCACGGTACTCAAAAATATCTGAACATAAATATAATCTTACTTTATCGCCCTGACATTAGAGGCGTTGTTCAGATATTTGTGACCACCTTGCCCGCTCCGATATATCTGATGGCGTCTACATGGAATTAAGGTACACTTAGAAATGAGAACGGCTCACTTTGAATTTCACATTTCTATAATATGATTGTTGACTTCTTGAGTATTATATTTTTTTGGTAATTATATAATAAACTCTCAGTTGCTATAAAATACTTCCTTGTGCAGGATGTCTGACATACAAGAGCTACTCAAGTCAATGAAGATCGAAAAGGAAGCTTTGCTTGTAGAAAAAACCAAGTTGGCCGCTGGGGACGCTAGCATCTTGCAAGAGTTCAATCTCCGCCGCCTTAACAGAGAGATGAAACAACTCTGCAACGAGTATGACTCGCTGATTACTCTTAATCAGAGTATTGAGGACAAATTGACGCAAGTTGAGACTAACCCTCCAAGGTAATTATAATCACACTAGCGATCCGCCCCGGCTTCGCACGGGTGCAATTATACATAAAAACCTTCCTCTTGAATCAATCTATCTATTAAAAAAAAACCGCATCAAAATCCGTTCCGTAGTTTTAAAGATCTAAGCATACATAGGGACAGACAGCAGGAAGTGACTTTTTTATACTATGTAGTGAAGGTAATTTAGGCGAGCCGTTAGTTTGGCGTAGGCGCTAGGTTTTCCGAAAGCGACTACTATGTGACTTTCCAACCCAAATAGGAAAGTAGGTTTTAAATATGTAATGATATTTTGTACACACGCTCCGAAAACCTCTGTGGTACAGACAGGAGCAGAAGTAGCTAAGCGGGTTAGGTGATCGAAATGACCTACGAGCGCTCTTATTCTCTTAACAATAAAGTCGTGTCCAGCTCATTTTTAACACCCTACCCGCTCAGCTACTTCTGTTGCTGACTGTGCGAGCCGGGGTTTGACCCGAGACCGCGATTGAAAGTGGTACGTCTTACCGCTAGGTTACCAGCGCTTCTCTTTCTCGACAGTATCCTCCAAAATCGAACTCATATAGCAGTACGAGAACAGGCCTCGGAAATCAAAATATTTAGCTCCTTACATCCTTTTTATATGTTTTGATATCCCTATTGGGAACTCCTCAATTTGTCCTTACATCCTCCATTTAATAGATAAGAGTTATATCGTTTCTCCGTTATGTAGTTAAAGTTTGTTTCAGCTCCGTGTACCTTTCGGTACGCGATCGTCAGATCCTGGACTGGCATTTCGCGAACCTCGAGTTCGCGAACGCCACGCCGCTCGGCAACCTGTCGCTGAAGCACTGGGACCAGGACGACGACTTCGAGTTCACCGGCAACCATCTGACAGGTATGAATGTTTGTTACAGCATTGTAAAACTCTAGTTCGCGACCGTCAGATCCTGGACTGGCATTTCGCGAACCTCGAGTTCGCGAACGCCACACCGCTCGGCAACCTGTCGCTGAAGCACTGGGACCAGGACGACGACTTCGAGTTCACCGGCAACCATCTGACAGGTATGAATGATTGTTACAGCATTGTGAAACTCTAGTTCACGACAGATCCTCAAAAAAGCTCAGTGGTACGAGCCGGGGTTTAAACCCGAGACCTCCTAAATTGAGTCTGACGTCTTGTTGCCGAGTACAATAATATTGCTTTGCCATTCTTTGTTATTATTGTACTTGATAATATGGACTTCCGTAAAGTAACGTCTGATTGTCTTATAGCCAGGTTATACAGGGTGTAACAAGAATACTGGTGATCCGTTTAAGGGCAAAACTGGTATCATAATGCGAGTAAGAAAAATTATGAGAAAAAATATTATGGCGCGAAAATTTTTTTTTTGTATGGGACACGTTGTCCCAGCCTGCCAACTCTTACTATGAAAGCTTAATTTTTTTTCACGTGGATTTTTTTCTTACTTTTTCATAAGTAGATTAGGATACCAATTATGCCCTTAAAAGGATCACCAGCATTTTTTACACCTTGTGTTAGTGCCATGTGTTGAGAGGAAATTGAGCAATTTTGAAGGAGTATACTCGCGGAAGCAAATGGATGGAAAAGAGATGTACTGCGTTTTTGCCACGATAGATGTTGCTAGTGCCTTTGCCCGAATGTCGAGAACACGATTTTGTATATGCATTGCAGTTCAGGCTCATATCGTCTAACAAAAAGAAAAACATTCTTGTTCTTATTCTTACACATTTATTAGGCTAATATCCAATTCACCCTTCACGTTTGCGTCACTGACACGACCCGTCGGCCCGTCACATCTGCCCAGTGTCTGGGCTACACTAATAAACCCCCAGATATGCATAATTTATGCATAGTTACATAACATCAAACGGTTACAGCGCCTGGACAGCTGATAGTTACCGAATTTCATGTAAATAGCTCTAGTTAGGATTAACTATTCTGTACTAAGGAGAATTTCTTATTATTTATAGATCAGGCATCAAACTCGGAAAAATCTATAATGATAATTCGATTTTAATGAACCAAGCCTGAAGTAAGGAGGACTTGGTGATGAAGGTACTTATAAATAGTAATTAAAACTAAGTTTCGTAATTGAATTTTTCAAAACTGTGCCCCAGAGCGGCGGTAGAAATCTCCTAAATCGTTACCGCATTCAAGGATAAAATTTAAGTTCAGTAATAGTTTTTGATTTTCTGTTATTGCCCCTTAAGGATGTACATAACACTCTGTATAACTATGCCAAGTTTCGAAATCAGTATTTGATTAACCTTTGGTTACATTACTGACCCCTTCTGATAGTTTATGAGAAATCTACATAAACCAACACAATTTGCAAATTATAATCCTGATGTGGCTTTTTGTATACTAGCCTCATTTGTTTCTAATCGAATCGATCATCAATCACTTTGAAATAGGACTTACGGCATCGCATTTTCATCGCTGCATCAGTGTTACAGTCAGCAGCAAAAGTAGCTAAGTAAGTTGGTAAGGTGTTCAAAATGACCTACGCACGCTCTTATTCTCTTAACAATAAAGTCGTGTCCAGCTAATTTTTGACACCTTACCCGCTTAGCTAACTTTTGCTGCTGACTGTACAAAAACATAGCTCACATAGTCTAGGATACGTTATGCTAGTTTCCACCAATAATAAAAGGTCAACGACTCGTGGATTCACCTTCAGACAATAACTTCAATTAGCTAAGGTCTAAGCACTCGTTAGTGTTTGCTGAGCATTTCCGTGCATTCTGGCGCGATCGATGCCCCATTGTATCACACACAAAAGATGCCACCGAATAGAAATACTTGGCCCTAAAAGGATTGCTTTGCAAGCACTGTTATTTGTTCCCACTCTAACCGCGCGTTTAAGAATATCTCCGCTTGTACCTCGATTCCCGACCACGTTTAAATCCCTTGAGGGTCTACAATTTACAGCTACCGATATTATGAATTGGTAGGATTTTTCATACGTATAAAAGCAACAATTTGTATGAGATTTAGATTATTTATGTGTAAGTTCATCGAATTGCGCGTATAAAAATTCGCAAATAACATAAATTGGCGTGCGATCGCGGGCCTCTGTTTGTGCCCAAGGGCCCGAGCCGTTATGAATGTGGAATTTTCGAGTTAGTCGCCGGTTGATCTTTCTCAGTGGACTTTTGCTCGGGGCGCTGGTTCGTGTCAATAATTACTATCATTTCGTGCCGGGTTTCCATCTTCCACGGCCGATAAATTACCCACTGGCTCCTGTGAATTGTCATAATGAGCGTTGCAGATTACCCAAACCTTGCACTTAGCTACTTCGCACTCGTGTAGTAACTGCTAACGAAACGCCAAAAGCTGCTGCTTTGTCAAAAAATTAAGCAAGAGTCGATAAGAGTAAAACAATACAAACCTTAGAACTAATATTTAAACCTTTTCTTTTATTTGTAAAGTTTGTGATTTCCATCTTTATTTTTAAACAACGACGGAGGCAAACAAGCATACGGCTCACCTGATGGTAAGCAGCTACCGTAGTCTATCGACGCCTGCAACTCCAGAGGTGTCACATGCGCGTTGCCGAACCTTTACAACCAAGAGGATTCACTGTGTTGACGGCTAAAGGAACAAGAGAGGTCTATACATTACCTACCTAGTTGTAATATTTTCTAAAACTTCATATTTTTGCAACACTTAGCTTATTATAATTATAATTAAAAACTTTGTAGGATTCTCGAAGCCCAAGTTACGCCTGTAAATAATTCTTTTGTGAAGACTAATCATAATTTTCTCATTCGCTTATCGGTACTGTCAAAATTATTATCGAGTGCTTTATTGTCGCGTACGATAATTAATAAGCAACTTGCCTGTTACTGTCACTAATAAGTCCCTTGTGCATTAATCCTGACTTTACGTCCGTCGATTACGCATAAAGCATAAAAAGGTACGAGGTGAATCTGTCGCGTCCGTTGTTCGGCGGAGATATGTATCACTACAACCAGCCCCTTTTGTACGGTGCGTGCGTTGTCGGCCATATTTCTCGCTGTTCGCTCGGTGTTCGCGGCGTGGGTAGTTGAAAAATGACATCTTGATTGTTGTGCGTTATTCTACTCATGAGAATGTCGGGCCTCGGTCGCGTGTACGGCCATTGTTGAGTCTCGCCGCTGGCCCTACAAATTGAACGATTGTTAACCGTTCCGTGGAACCGCTGCTATCGTGACTTGTCACGAAATTATTATATTTACGGAGATAACGTATTTTGTTAGATAACGGCGTTTTATGCAAGCGCTTGTTTGGCAGATATTATTACGGCGCTTTCTTGTTCGGAATGCTTTACTGCCCGCATTTACATCTTTGAGCTCCTAAATACCTGAATGAGATTGAATTTATGGTTTGTTATTGTGTTCACTCGGTCCCGTATTGTTAGCCTTTTTATCCACTTAAATATATAAAAAGGTATAACAAAGGTGAAAGTCGTATTGTTAGACATCTTAACTTAATCGTAGTTTACCAAATTGAGACCCTGTTAGTCTCTTGCCGTGGGTTCTTTGCTTGGTTTAAGTTGCTAATATTATGAGCTACTATTTAAAGAACTGGGGCATTTTTAAGTGACTGACTGACCTAAATTATACTAAAACTTTCCACAATTAAATCCTAATCAATTTGTTAGAATCCCTAGTATTGCCTTTTCTATAATAGTTGAATAACTAACAGTTGATAATCTCCGCACCAATATCACTCCCATCTCTTGCTTACCCATTAACTTCGGAACATAAGCAGTTAAACAACCTCTGACTTCACATTCCGGCGATTCCGGTAATAATTACCAACAGCTCGTATAATTTATCGACATCGGACCTACGACGAAGGTATTCGTATATCATAAATACATGTAACAAAGCCATGGGCAAGATTTATATGCTGCGTTGCTGTTTACTGACGACAAATGGTACCTGAAACGAGTCGTAGAGGTTCTGAGGCCAAGCGATCTGCTCAAGCGGCAACGAGTTTCTGATAAGACCATGCGTGAGGCAATAATGAATGTGATACAACTCCGGCGTTCTTCATTTATCACTCTCTCTATGAATAAAATATCTCGACGCGCCTTTAGGATAGTGTCTAGTCGTGCTGAGGCGCTTAGAGCTTACGGCAGCGATCACAATCTGGCTGTGTGTTCCTATTCGTTGTATGAGCGCGGTCGGAACGAGTTCCCGGGTAAACCAGTGTTACAATAAACCTCCAACAACGAAGCAACTGGGCGACATCTGAGAGTAAATTTACATTGGTGGGACTCAGCCGACAACTCAATAGTGCTTGGCTAGGGATTATAATAACGCTCCTGGGCTCAGTAATAGTACGCGCTCTCTGGAGAAATTCACACTCAGCCCTTGTTGTTTTACCTTGTACGCAGCTAAACTTGCCACTAGGGGGTACAGTACTTGTAAAAGGAAACGTACCGCTTTGTACGTACGTTTTAACAACGTCATGTTGTTAGCAAGTGTATAACACTTGGTAGGGTTTTTCATTGTATCCGCTTTGTAGAAATATGCTTTCCTCAAAATTTTAAGCATGTTTGTAGGTAGATGGACTTCTCTTTATTTTTTTGAGCAGATTGTAGACTTATGTATGTAGCCAGTATTTTGGTAGTTGGATAAGTTGGACATAGTCATACTGCGTCTGTTGATTTGCATAAAATGAACAGCTAAGAAATCCGATCGTTGTTTGTCACTAGATAGGTGATGAGCTAATCCACGCTTATAAACGTAGTAAAGAAGAATTGTTGTGACTATACCCTCTAATACTATTTAAAACGGGATATTTACCATGTGAGTTTTTTATTATGAGCTTCCGATATTTCGGCACAGTTGCATGCGCCATTATCACGGAGTAACTGAAGTTGCTGCGAGTGTCAGTTGTGGTCTACCCACACACCATAGCGATCTACCCTCTTTCGAGTCAAGTGTCTGGCATCCAGTGATCCGTAAGTTCTCAAAACCAAAACAGTCTATTTCGGTAAACACCGCGCGAGTTGATACCGTAAGTGTAGTGTGTCGTAACCGTGATCGAGTTCCAAGTGAGAATGCGGACGGTAGTAGTAGCAGTGACAACGGACGAAAAAAGCGAACTCGAAAGAGGGTAGATCGCTATGGTGTGTGGGTAGACCACAACTGACACTCGCAGCAACTTCAGTTACTCCGTGATAATGGCGCATGCAACTGTGCCGAAATATCGGAAGCTCATAATAAAAAACTCACATGGTAAATATCCCGTTTTAAATAGTTTTTGTAATGTTAATGACCATGTTAGCTTAAAATCATATATACCCTCTAATGTTCTGGACACATTGCTTGAAGAGACTTAGATTATATTATACAGGGTGTTACCTGACCCACTGAAAAACCTGAAGGGGGTGAATAAGTAGGCCATACTGAACAACTTTTAACAACCCCAACCCCGGCCAACCCCGAAATGTCATAAAAGTTTTTTGGACTTTTCATACATTTCGAGTTTTCGATGACGACATTTCGTATGAAAACTCCAAAATTTTTTTTGAGTATTCGGGGTTGGCCCTATAGTAAAAGTTGTTCAATATGTTCGGTATAATCACCCCGTTCAAGCTTTTCAGTGGGTCAGGTAACACCCTGTATAATTCTTGTGATACGTACCTACCTATTAATATTCGCATGGCCTTAGCGCGTGCAACGGTGTCAAGTTTGACGTGCGTTGTCTTGTCAACAATTAGAAGCCTTCCAACTGGTCTTCCAAAGCAGTAGAGTAAGGAAAGTGACGAGAAAAATGTAGTCCACTAAATAGCCTATACCCTCATGCATTGCAAAGACCTACCCAGATAGAAACCGTGTGTGGTACTCTATTAATAATCGCATATGCAGCAGTGTCAAGCTTGATGCGTTGGTTCCGAGGACATCAATTGCGACTGCGTCGCCCGCGGAGGCGTCTGGGGCGTGGCTGAATAAGCGATGAGCCGACGAATGGCTCTATTAAACCACCATTGTTCTGTTGGTGGGTTACTACATGTGTAAATTAAGTCCTCGCGAGATACTTAATCGAATTATAGGGCTGATAAGTCTTGTTGTCAAGTACCTAGTCGTGATCTCTGGGTTGTGAGCTTTCGAAGTTATTGCTGCAGAGTTTATTTAGACCGCCATTATTGTTTAGAAACCCTTTGAATTCAATAACTTCCCCTTTATTAAATCTGAGGGCTGATCTTGTTAAGAAGCCGGGTTTATCGATAAAAGCTCTCATCTGTAGATTTAAAAACCATCACAGACATATACAGTATGTTAGGGATAGTCCTTTTGACCCAGTGGTGTCAGCGGAGTTCTGATTTCTTTGGCAATTCATAAAAAAATTACCTTATAATGGTTTTCCTTTGAGGTTAGCATTACGAGTACTGTCTGTCAGGTAGCAAGTGGCGCGAAGTATATTCGCTCTATTTCACACACTACTAAATTATAAAGAGGACGGTAGACTGAATTCGCGCGGTGAAATGTGCTGAAGGGCCTAGATTTTCAGTAAAGCATTTGCATAGTGATGACGCCAAGGGTATTTGTTTCTTATGCTTTTAATACTGGAACTCGTTATTTAGTTATTTATAAAGAAGCGCTGTCGTTGCTTGCAACTAGGCTTCGGTGTTCAGTATCTATCGGGTCGTAGACCATCACCGTTATATTTGACCTTAGATTAGATTTGTGTGCCTCTCAATATCGACAACATCATTGCCATTATTTCTTACTGTCAACTATACCTTGAACGCTATAAAGCTAACAGAGGATTTAAGGTCAGCTTCGACGTTATCCATTGATCTGGTAACCCTGTCCCTAATGCCATTGCGCAACCACGTATTGTTCACATCGTGGTGGCTTTCACTAGAACAATATGACGTCACCGCGCCGGAACACTAAGTGCTTTTCGTGTAACATTAGAATTTGCATTTACCGAGGCTTGAATACCGTGTAATTTACACAACCCATCGGTATTTTGTTAAACGTATTACGGTATAATGTAACATTAGGACATTAATGCCTTTGAATTTACTTTGCAGATTTACGAGTCCATTGTACGTATTAATTTGCACGTTGCAGTGTTTATTTTATTGGGTTTACCAACTGCATTGACACGCATAATGCATTAGTGTAAGTAATTTATAATTGTCCTTACAACATGTTAAACATATGAACGACGGCGAAACTTCCTAAAATACGTTTATTTCTCTCGCATTTATATAACCAAAAGACACGAGACGACAATGACAAAGAGCATGTAATATTGCGTGTAAATGTGAATGCAAAATTGCTTGCACGTAACTCGTTGCAACCGCTGTTTTCTATTACATCTCGCTTGTGGTTTCAAACTAAAGACAATTTCGAAAATGGAATAAAGAACAATAGCGGAAGAAAATTGTCCAAACGAAGTGGTTCATCGTGATAGTCGTTTCGGTGCGACTATTTCGCCGGCGGACGTCAGCTCGAGGATTTATATGGTGCGATGTGGTGCGGCGGCACTTTGTCCGTCTAATTGACAAGTCTCCGGAAGCGATCGTCACACCTGGGCACCCGCCTAACGAGTGCGGTGCCCACACGAAAACGGCTCCAGTTTGTTGGCGGTTAAGGACGAAACGAACCTTGAGGTTTTTAAAAATAATTTAAATGATTTCTACGTCGCGATATTACAATGATTGTTAGAATGGAATGCGTTTTTCATTGTATGTAGATAAAACGCAGAGGTAAATAGGCAATAGCGGTACCTTAAACTTTCGCAAAACCTATTATCACATGATAGACACTTTAGTATTAGTACCTAGCTACATTCTAGAAATACTAAAGCAATACGATATACAATTAACATGCTTATACTCGTAAAATATACCTGGTGAGTCTGAAAAGTCCCAGAATGCTTATGAATTTTATTGCGTTAGTGATTATTGATTAATAATGAAAGTATTTATATTGTAATACTCAAAGTTTTCACCAAGTACCAAAAACAGATCTCGTATATTTAGGTTTTATATTAGGGGGGGATATCGCTCCGTTGATTGCATTTATTTATTTACCTTACAAGTAAATTCATTTATACCTGCATAGTTCGTCGGCATAAAAATTGCAATATGAAACTTTCCCGGATTTGTAATATGAATATTGCGTGACCGGAAATGTGAAGAATTAACTGCTAATGTGAAAGTTTGATCATATCAAAAGATATGTATGTAAAGCACAAAGTAATTGAACAGCAAATTTTGTATTAAAATTGTATGCCGGAACCTCACGCGTACTTACCTACGTTTCTGCATTAAGTACTAGTAACGTAACATACAATTTACTAAATACAGATAAGAACTCGTTTTGCATATGCATCCATGTAACAGATCCTGTAGTTTATGTGACAGCGCATATAATATACCACCTCACTTAATGACTAATGGCTACCGGAGCTACTAGAAAAATATTTCTATAAGCACCGTATCTACGAATCTTAGTGGCACCAAACTGAGATAGTTGCCGTTGATAATTTTGTTAATCCAACCCAGAACAGGGCCCGCTGGGCAAGTCCAATAATATAATTTGCATCGTGTACAGCGGTAGTTTTATTGCCAACAATTGACCATTACTGGGGCGCATTTGCACGCTTAGCCGTCAGATTGTTTAATATATTGCTTCTCGGAGTTTACCCGATGACTAATTTTCGCAATGCGCTTATCACGTTTGCTGGCTGCGCAAACACAGATCTGCCGGAACGTTTGGTTATGGTGATTTACACCTTTCATAGGTCGCCTTGGGCTCTGTTTCTACGCCATTATTTTTTTCTGAGTTATGGCAGTAC